>UELW01000178.1:10993976-11593976 GCA_900490495.1 Danionella dracula
AGACATGGACCTGATGTTAAATGCAATGGTGAATTGTGCTTTGAAGTGTGCTTTATCTGTAGAGTTTGTCCAGAATCCTGACTGGGTCCAGTCATGCACTGTGATTTATCGTGGTACTTGTACTGAGTCAAGTTGGGCTAAGAAAAAATGCAAGTTGTTAATTCTGATATTGTCATTACTGTTAAACATTTGGGATATTAGTTTACCTGTTACTTACTCTCTCCTGGTCATTCTGTATCAAGTAATTAAAAAAATCACAAAATTTTTTTCACATGTTCCTTCCACGAGGGTTGGAAACAAACATGTTCTTACTTAAAAAAACACTTTATGTGCTATACAGCAGTGTGGGCAAACATGGAACTTAACATATTCAGCAAAGGATGGATTTACAGAAAGAATTGCAGGGAGGGAATGAAAGTGATTCACACAAGAATGCATACAGAGGTAAATAACCAAGTGGGAGACAGAGATAATGAAGTTAAGTGACCATGTAGATGAAGAGGGTGATTACTGCGCTAAAGAAGACTATCGCTGTCCGGTTAGACACAAGGAACCTTCTGTGAATCAATGTTATTTTCTTTTCCTTCTGTCTGTATCAGCCATCAATTACAACGACCACCAGACTCAATTTATTTCTGGTTGAAGGGGGTCTCCCGAGGATTCTCCTGTTGTTCATTGAAGGTTGTTGGAAGAATGTCAAACACATGTGTCAATGAATAAAATAATTGATCATACATTTTTTGTTTTTGATTTGGAATAGACATCTTGGATTGCCCATGACCAAAAAATTCTTTGAGATTGGTGAATATTTTCAAGATTATTTTTCATTTGTCTTAAAGTGACCCACCACCCATGATGAGTTCATGAATTCCAAAGCTGTTTGTAAACTATATCTTCGGTGTAGAAAAACATGCTGGTGATCTTCCTCAATAGATGGTGATTAGAAGAAGCAAAATGGATACTGGTTTGTGGAAGTCGTTATATTTGACAGGGTTTTATTCTCATTACTTACTCTCCTCAATAGCACGTAGAATAAGGAAATTACACATTTGACAAAATGTGGAAAAGCATGTAATAATTGAGGAAGGTGACTTAGCTCATACCTCTCCCAATGTGTAATCTACATCTTTTTGTGTATGTGAAGGGCACTGAAATGTAGGGTTTTAATTAATAGTTAAGTAGTTTAAATTAATTAAACAATGAAATTGCTTGGTATTTACATTTTTTCTTTCAGTCACGACAAAGAAGTTTCTTCAATTCTGCCACATGTTCAGCACATACAGAGAACCAAAATCGATTAACCGATCTTTTATCTTAATAAGTTGCATGGTTTTCTACTACTTATCAGTAGATTCACACTCATGAGTTTCAAGAAAAGCGCATTATAAGTTGAATTAATTAATATTATAAATATTAACATTTCCTTTCTCTAAATGACAAAATCCAAACCTTTCAAAACTTTCTTATAATTTATACAAATTTGAACCTTTTGAACACAAATACATTAAGTAAATTAAATAATAGTTATTGTTTAAATTTTTTTTTATTATTATTATTTAAGCTACAAACATGACTCTGTAAAGATAAGTAGACTTATTTGATCAAAGAAATGTTTATCTGACTGTTTTCATTCTCACTAGCTCAAAAATGTTTGTCACTGTCCCCAATAGCCATAATAATGGCGACTCTGAAATCGTATTTAGAGGGTCTTTAAAGGTATACACATGTATTTCACGATTAAAAAAGTAAATCGGTTTCCCTGACTGCAAGTGAGCATGTCTCTGGTTGCGTCTAAGGGGACTTCTGCTTTTAATGATGCTGAGTTCATGTTTTTATTAAGAATCATCATAACAATCGATTTAAACAAACAAATGACATAAATAACTCCTACATGAACAAGTAGATTTCAGTTCAACTACTCTGCATGTAAATATCCAACCTTACATCAGTAAAGCACAATTTCATGGAGTGAAACATATCATCAAAACATCCTACCTCACATCAGAGTAGTAATTTTTTTAATGGGTTCACGCCGTAGAAGTTGCATGCACATTAGCAGCAAGGGATAATGACATTAACACATTATGGTTCTCATTGATTAATTCAACTAACTGGTGCATTTGATTTCCAGCCCTGGATAGAGCGAGACACAATTTTGGATCACATAAATAATTCTGGATCATTATCAAACAAGTACATTTTTGGCACTCGTGATTCTTCACATGCAATCTACTGAGCAAGTTGAGTTTTACTATTGAAAAGTTTTGTTCATACAACCCTTCTGTTTTGACTCCCCAGGTGGTGTGTGCAGTAGGGATGTTTGAGATTCAGATCCGCCAGTGGCAGAACCCTCATGGTTTTCTACAGAGTGGTCGGTGCTGTGATCTCCAGGCTAACAGGGGGCAGCACTGCCCATCATCCCATCAGTGTGAGACCTTCTTTAAGGCCTGTCTGAAGGAGTACCAGGCCCGGGTGTCCCCAACCGGCACCTGTACATATGGAACTGGCAGCACACCTGTCCTTGGTGGCAACTCGCACGCCTTACATCATCACGGAATTGAGGGAAGCGATAGCAGAATTGGGAAGATTGTTATCCCCTTTAAATATGCATGGCCAGTAAGTACCACACTTTGTTTGGAAGTTAGCAGCTTGTTAAAAAAAATATTCCATTTGTTAAAGAGTTCATTTTAGTGCTATGAAGATTTGCTGTAGAGTCAAAGACAAAACTTTTTTTCTGTTCATCTACAAGACTGACAGTTTTATGCTATAACTGTTAGGAGAGATTTTTCCTTAAAGAACACGCTGCTCTCTGCTCTCAGCTCTCAGTTTTAAAGTGTAATACACACTTTTTGAGACATTTATGTTACCAAAACGTAAAAAGAAATATTGAATTTCAAATTTATTCACACGTTTACCATTTTATTAGCGTATATCATTACTGCTCTCACTATTTGATTGTATTACTGATGTGATAAATTAGGATACATTTTCAAACTTTCAGTTTGAAATGTGTAGTATGAGATTTTTCTAGATCTTGTGTTGAAAGTTGAAATCACTAAAACAAAAAGCATGTTGTCCTTATTTTGACAGCTCTTGTGGAATAGCTAGATGCTTGTTTTGGCTCAATAACTTACAGGAATTTTTGAAATATCACATATTACACCTTTATTGTGAAAAGTGAAACTCAAACCACTAAAACATACCGCCACACCTGTCCCTGTAAAAAAATCATTTTATGTCGTTTTTACGTTTTCGTGATTTACAGGGTAGTATTTGTATTTTGAAACTTGCTTAGCATTATGGGATATTATGCTGATGGAACAGCTGCTATGATATCCTGAACACTTGCCGGCTATCATAATCTTTTTTTGTTTTGTTAACATGGTCAGTGGAGAAGGTAAAACTAGAATTTATTTACTAAAATACATGGTTAAATTACAAGATTCTGTCGAAACACTGTCTGTGATGAGTTAGTAAATTTGCCGTTTATCCATTACATAGATTCCGGTTATGTTTTTACATTTATGAAAATTTTTTAAGTTTGCTTTTTTTAATATGCTTAGTTGCTAGTTGATGAATTTGAAAAGGTTTAACAGCACTATGCTCCAGTATTAATGCTATTCTTTTAAAAATGTATGTCTAAAAATGTAAAAATGTATGTCTAAAAAAGTATTGATCAAATTTTCAGAGTCCAGAAAGATAAAGAAATTAGTAGATGATTACAGAATGTTTGCAAACCATTTAGCAGAAGTGTTGTGACGAAGCTTGTGTGTGTGTCATTCTTGACCCTTCTTAACCTCGATCGTCTAAGCATATGTTGGTGGAAGTATTGGCTTAGCAGGCTTACTGGTGGCGAGATTGTGGACTTGCTGTGTCAGGGATATGATTTGATACAGTGTTTGGCTTCTCTAGCCTAGTTTTTACACCTGATTATACACTTATCGATTAGATGTGTGCATGAGAGGATGAGCACCAAAGATTGGATTGAAAGAATTTGCAGCAACTGCAGCTGTGTTGTTCTGGTCTTGTAATATGGAGACCAGCTTTGTTGTTTGATTATAGAATATTGTTTTGTTGGGGAGGTGACTAGCACCTAGACAGGCTCTCTCTGATCTCACAGAGGGGTTCTTCACTGGGGGAGATCTTTTCTCTGCATGTGTGTGAGGGGGTTTTACACTGTTTTTATACTTTTATTTATAAGAAACATTAATACGTTTTTGAGTACCAAAATCAATTTTTGATTATTTCTGTAGCTAAAGATTGGTTACCTAACTGCCCATTTATGCATTTTCTGAAAGAAGTCCTTGATTAGACTTTGGTGATACATTAATTGTATGTTCATTGACATAGAGAAACATAAAGACAAAAAGATATGCCCAAGGCCACAGAACTGAAACCAACTCTTTTAGTTGCATGGAAGCTGAGAACCCAAATTTTAGTAATCTCAGATCAAACTCTGAAAGAATAATCAAAACTCAAATGTGTCACAGACGAAAGATCCTCAGGAAAGAGGACAAGTCACAATCTTACATACATGAAAAACTTTACTGTAAGTTATTTATTTAGGCCCTTCCACACTCAATTAAACCCACATCTTTTTCTACATAGTTTGACCATTAATCCACACACAAATGCAGCATTGTGCCACAGAATATTTATTTATTTTTTGCTGAAAACGCAGACTTTCAGAAGTGCCAGTTCCGGTAGTTATAGTACATTTCTGGGTAATGATAGCACTGTAAAAGACATTTTAGTGTTGAGATGAACTTTCGTTGGGTGGGGAAATTCAGTTTTTAAACAAAAGATAATTTAAAAATACCTGTGCTCGTGAAGGTGTGGCCATAACTAAATATTGATTCCTGTAGTTCAGCATTAGGGTTTTGAGGCAAATTGGACCATTTTAATAGTCTTTTTGCATGTTTACTTCTGCAATGCGGTGGTGCTTTTGAGCATTTTTTTATTACAAAAACTTACCTATTCACAAAATAAATTAGAAAGTCAGCCTATGTATATTGCTGTTGTTGCTATTACTTATTCTTTTGAGAAAATGTACAAAAGCACATACATCTGTTTAAAGAGTTCTACTCAGAGTGTGAGAAAGTTCTAAAGGAAAAAAGCAGCGTGGATCAGTTTCAGGGCAGGGCTGAGGGGTGAGCGAGAGTGACTCAATGGATTTCTGTGGGCATCCAGGGGGTGAAAGAAGGGTATTATCTCTCCATCTTTGTGTGGAGGGAGCGAAGATATCAGGATCCCACAGCCTCAGGTAAGGAGACAAACAGGTGAGGGCAGCCATAATGAGGTAAGCTGAGCCACTCTCTCTTTTCCCTGGCTTTCTTCTCTTCTTCTGCTCTTCTGGGGCTCTGATCTTCCCAGGTTCTCGCATCCTGCATGATGACCCACACAGTGCTCTTCTCCGTTTAGTTGTGTTGTCATACTCCACCGTATTGTGGCTTCTTCATTGTGTAGTGTTTCCTGATTAATGGTGTCATGATTGAAGCTGTCACCCTTCATGTGGTCACACAGTAAGTTAAATCATCACTCTCTCTTTCTTCTCCTGTGAGAAGAGGAGGAGGAAGGAGTCTGTGATCAATAGGAATGGGTGTGTAGAGGAAGTGAATGCATGTGAAACAGAGGTTGTGTGAGTCGTAAAGTTAAAGTTGGTTCATTTGTTGTCTGTGTGAGGTCATGACTCTTCTCAATGGACAGTTAATCTGGTGTTGATTTGTTGGTGTATTTTAACAGCAGCATGCAAGTGTGGACATTATTTTGGACCACATTTTTCTGGGGAGCCAACTTTTTTAAGAGATACATGCCACATTTATAAATATTTAATTACCAAATTTATGCAGCTAGACAACAACAATCCATAGCTGTTTTTACCATAAACCTCGTTTTATCTCCATATAGTATATGTTTATCAGGCATTTTAGAGTGACGAGATAATTTACATATGTAAATATAATGGTCTAATCTAATTGGAAGATTTTAACGAAGCTAAAAGGCGTAGGATAAAACAATATATCAACTCTGGGGAGATGGTGAAGTGCCAAAGGGGAGATGAAAACCTACAGACCTTGGTATTTTTAATCATAGAAAAGTTGCACATGTAGAAGAGAAGGAATGGCAGCTCTTTGCAGCAAACTCTTTGTATTTTAGTTGTCATTCATGAGTAACAGTCTCAGAAACGGCATGCAATTTTACAAAATATTTAATCAGTTTTTTTGTCAACTTCTAAGCTGTCATTGTCACTAACATTTTATTCTGACTAGAATTAAACTAGTTTGATAAATTAAATGTAAAACATTGGCAGAAGATATCAGAGCTAAGAACTGTGCAACAAATGAGGTTAATCATCTGATTAAAATAATTTCAGGAGGAGCTTGGTTGATAATTGACTAATCATCATCTAAACATATGGTCCCACCTACCCATATCATCTCCAGTATATAAGACAAGACCAAAAAGCTATAAGCTATCCCTTCACCACTCACCATGCATGTTTGTTCTCTTCTCACTTTGCTTTAATTTTTATTCTGAAGAACTGGTCATTATTCTGATTAGTTACAGGCAACAATATCAAATGTTTTTTACATTCTTATTGTTAGTTATTACTGCAAATTTTGCCAAAAATGATCTTAGAAGTCATTTTGAGTGTGAGCGATTCACTTTAAGTGACCAGAACAATGGAGATAGTTGGAATTTGAAAGTGGTAAAAGCCACTGGCAGCCGATCTACCGCTGGTGATAAACAGGGAAAAAAGCTGCTTTTGGTGTGAACTAAGCTTTAGAGGGCAGATTGGAACTCTGCTGTGTGATAAAAGATTGATCTTTTTGTTTAGAAAAGCTGGTTGAATTACATACATTTCCAAATAATAGAAACTGAAGTTAATAGTGTAAATCATGCACAGTTGGATTCTTGTCATTTCAATCTTGTGCTTCATTAAATGTTGGCAGTAAATAGAAAAGCTAAAGAAAAAGACATTTCTTAAATAAAATACATCTTTAATTTATATCCTTGACTTGGCTTCTGTTGATTTTATTTGTGTTTCATTTCCTGCACGTTGCTGCATTTGAATGAGTGTGAAAGCCAAGTCCTGAAGATTGGATTCCCACCCTCGGAGCTATTTGGAGCAATTTATCTCCATCTCACCAATACTCATGGGCGTCTGTTTTCATGTGGAGCCGTTTTTGTGCTGCCATCATTTTTGGACTGTAGTTAATCAAATTGTGTTTCAGTGATTAAATTAGGATTAATGCTCTAATAGTTTCCTTCTAGAAGCCTGAGGTCACACACTGTTCAAGTTTAACCCTCAAACTCATTAATCAGCCACACTGAGATCAACCTCAGAGCAGATTTGATTAGGGGTTCACAACCTTGATCAGTGAGGACACTCATTTTAGTAATCTGGCATTTAGCTGACACTTTAAACAATTTCTTTGTTACACCAAAAGATTGTGTGTGTGACCTCAGGTTACAGAATCAATTGCTAAAGTGACTGTCCAATCATAGTTTCAACCAAATAATTTTCTTACATCATCTTCCTATCAGAGTACAATTATTTCAAGTCCTACTATCTAAAATGTACAATAAATGATGTAATATTAAGAATTCATGATGTGGTCACCATTAAAAAGTATGCATGAATACTTTTGTCACTAATTTGTGGCTGCATTTTAAAAATCTCAATCTTTGTAATTTTTCCTGAGGGGATATGGCTGGGTAAATTAAGTGGGCATGTCCAGACAGGATCCCTACCTGGTCTTATGAGCCCCATCCATCAATTAAACAGCTGAAAAAGCAATTTGTCTATGAATCCATGTTGTTTTAAACGACCAAGCTCTGAGGACTGAATCTTAGAATATTCATCTATTTGCATCTGAATAAATAGTTTGCTTTCCATTAATGCAATAAAATGAATTAGGTTTCCAATTTTGCCAACAAAAAAATGGATCTGTGTGCTGTGGAAGCGTTTTAGATTCCATTTGACTGCAGCAGTTTTTAACATGGCTTGAGTTTGTTTATCCAGACAAATGCTTGCATAAATATTACTGATACCACTTTGTTTGATTACGTGTATGAAATAGCAAAATGCACAGTGGGGAGGGGAAACTTATTTCAAATAGAAACTTTTGTGCATTGTGTGTTTGTGAGAAAGCATGCATGAGTGTGTCTCCAGGGTGAGCTGTAAACTGATCTTTTTCTATTATGTCATGTTGCGATTTGGAGAGTTTCTGCACTCGGTTACCTGGGCATTCCTTCTCCCTGGAAACCAGAGAAGCGTTTTACCAGAGGGTGAGGGATAGAGACAAAGAGAGACGTGAAGAGATCTCTCTCTCTCTCTTGATTCCGACGGCCACATTCCTGTAGAGTTCTATTTTGTTAGATTAGAAATGGTTTCAAGACAATCTTGCATCTCGTGCTGGGGTGCTTTCTTGATTGTTTTATTCTTCAACGTACAACCATAAGCACACAAACATATTGACTAATTGACAACTGCAGTAATTACATTAACATTGTTTTGGATATGTGCTGAAGATAAGATCCTGGCCTCAGGATTGTATTAGTTGATGCTGGGACCTAATTCTCATTAGTGTGCAAATTAGATTGAAGTGGGAGGTCTCACCTACATAATTCCTCTGAATATGTGCAAACACACTGCCAAATGTAAGGTGTTTGTCAGTAGAGTGTACTCTTTTGGATTTATCTGAATAACTTTATATTTACAAAAAGCGATGATGAAACAGCTGAAGACATTTGTTTGCGTAAAGCACACACTCCTCCAACAGCCATTGATCAGATTAAGTTTTTCATTGAGTATAGAAGGAACTGGTTTGAACTCAACTATTTCAGATCTGTCACATAATGCAAGTGGGTTTCAGAGATCAAATAAAAAGCATTCATATTATATTAAAGATGTTCTTGATCATAAAGAAAAATGAAACACAGTGACATTTGAAATAGTTGACAAAAAGACGGTTGAGGGAGCAAATCCCCCAATGAAATTACTCGCGAAGAAAATGCTGAAATCAATGATTCAACATTCAAAGGTAAAAGTACTGTAAAACCATAAAAATAATAATTATAATTTTTGAATAAGTATTTTGTTGCAAAACAAGACATTTTGAGTTATAGACAAGAACAATTTGCTTTCTAAAATTTTTGGCTCCTACACACCAAGTTTAATGATATTTCGATTAGACACATTGGAAATAGAAAAAAAAGGTTTTATTCAAGTGCATCTGATTGCAGAAGGCAGTAATAGGGGCAGCCGTGGAGCGACCCATGCCCGCCCTCTTCGAGATTATTGGTCAACTAACTCTTCCAGGTACAGTAAAACATACTCAAACTCAAACTACGGCTTGAAATATAAAACTTTTAAAGCAAAAGAAAAACATATTGATGGGTTTTGTTTGCTGATTGAGCAGTATGAATAACTATCAGTAACTTCACCTAGGTAGCATTTGTTGCTCTTTATGTCTTTTTTATTGATACATAAATGTATGTCATTTTAAATTTTGTTTGTCAAGTCATGGCTTAAATGTTACATTTACACTTAGTCGTTAGGCAGATGCTTTTATCCAAACACATTGGGGCCAAGGCTAATAAAAGCATTGATATTTCTAACAGTTTTGTGTCTAAACATGTGTCAATAAACACTATGCTTTAAAGTACATCTGAAGTCCATCGAGGTGATTTTAATGCTAACATTTAAAAATGACACGCCATTTCCAACTTGCTTGTCTTCTACTGTCTACTGTTGTTTTTCCATCTTCTTTACAGTCACATCACCAAAAAAGATTGACTTAGTATTCAAGGTAACCAATAGTATTGGCGAACAGGTTAGGGGGATGCCCAGATTGGGCAAGAACGGATTGCTCCTCTACCACTCCTATTGCAACCCTCCGCAATCAGACACCTTTCGATGTAACATAAAACCTTGATATTTAGTATGCAGATTTGTTTAAAAGCAGCTTTTATTGTGGCCAAAACAATGCTACTTGATGACTTTAAAGCTGATTTTTACTCCGACGGTGGGGGGGTGGGGGGGTGGGGTTAGGGGTGGAGGGTTGGGGGTAAACCTAATTTTTTTGGGGTGTGGAAATTGCAGGCAAGCAAAACATACATGAATGTATATGTATACATTACAGATGCTTCTGTAAATATTTTTTTACTGGTACTTTTAGCAATAGTGTAATGGTTGTTTCATAACAATACATTGTTGATCCTTTTTTTTTATCCCAGCAACTATCAAAAAGTATTTTCTTAATCCTGTCATCGAAGCATCACATACTTATTTATTCACAACAACTCATGACACATTCATGCGTGACTGTTTCTCATTGCTATGACGACCAAAACAAGCTTCACCTTCCTGAAAATTGGAGGTATCTCAGTGATGGTATTTCTCCGTGATGGTAACCATCAGCCATGGCTTCATCTCAGCTTGTTTCCTTCACCATTCCACACTCGTTCTGCTCAATAACCATAGACATTTCTGTAGATACATGCTAAACAATGGCCAGTCAGAAAGGAGTGCTGAGTGTTGGAATTAAAGTAAACCTGTTGATCCAAAAGAAATCTCAAGATGTTTGTAATGTCTAATAAAGTTGACTTTCAAGGATAAAACACGAAATTCAGTGCACACCCTTTTAAAGTGAAAAATAACTCAAGAAGATCTAAGTGGTTTGATGCAATCACTAACATTGGACATGGTATTTGGCCTTTAAGGTATCAATTTTAATGTTTCTATGTTTAGTTTAGTAAAGATGAAAAGCATGTGCTATAAAAGGAACAAATTGTAATGATCACTGTTAGACTTAACAGAGCTGTATAAATGCAAGAGGAGACATCTTGAGGGTTATTTATTAGAATTTTTTTTAGAAACCAATGAACAACAGATGGTGTAGTAAAAAGTTTAAACAATCAGGGCTTTTGCAGAAATATAAATTATACACTAGATGACTTAATTGTGTCATCCACAAACTGAGTCCAAAAAAGACAGTGGTAGACAAAAAAATGAAAACTAGTTTGTTTAACCATTATGTGTCTTGACTTAGATCATTCTGTGATTAACTTTATTCCCAAGCTTTATGATTTTGTCTTTCATCAATATGATTCCTCCAGCATCTTATCACCCTAAGGTAGCCTAAGGCGCCCCCCCAATCAACCATAGTGATTTTACCACTAGACATTTGGACTGAAAAGTGCAAAAAACACAATATAATAAAAAAAATTGATTTAGCACAAAAACTATATTGCAAAATGTAGTTTTGTTTGACAATATGCATGCTATGACATTATTAAAAATGAACAACCCTTCATCAAATTCAAACAATAAAGGGAACAATTGTAATTTATATTTATTACAATATATTTTAGTTAAATAAAACTTTTTTTTAACTGTCCGATGCTATAAAAGTGGGCTACACATAGAATATACTTTTATTGATACTAGCATGTTACGTGTATCTAAACTGTTGAGAAAAGACCTTTGTATAGGTAAGAACGATGCATAAAAATCTTTCTACTGAACTGCTGCTTCCTCAACAATGCACAAATGACAGAGAAAAAAAATATCCTCTCATCGTTTCTGTTTTTGGAGCTATGAATGAATCGCTATCGTGCGCTGACTGCAGTGCAGCCTTTAGAGAGTACTATCTGAAGCTTGAATGGTGCGTTGAAGATGTGTGTCTGGGAGGGATTCTCGAAACCCAAAGCAATTAGGTGGTTACACAATTTAAAGAGGTTTTATTACTCCTCATCATAAAGACTGCAATTTGGTTTCATGATTACATTAATACAAATATAATAAAATTAGATGGTTGGCTCCTTAGCATTTGCCTATACCACCTAATGGAAGGGCTGGCCCTGCATTGCTCCCCATTTGTTCTCTCTCTTTTCATCTCATCACTCCTTGTTGCGCTCTTGTTAGCTAGACTGAGCTTTTTTTTCTTATCTACTTCAGAGACACAGTTCCTCGTTCTTTATCAGCCTGTCTTCTGTCCAACACCAGCACAATTACATATTGAAGCGCTGGGAGTAAGTCAGGTTTGACTGCCGGTGTCCACTGATTGGCAGGTTACTTTAATTGGCTTCTCTCATTTAAACAAGCCCTGTCGTTTCATTGCGGTCTCTATTTTCTACCCTCCCTGGACAGCTCTGTTTCTTAGCCTCAAGTGCTTTTCGTTTCTCCTCTGGCTGCAAAAATATATGGTTTGGTATCCTGAATATTGATCAGTTTTTTTCCGCTCTTATTTTCTCACAGAATGTGTCAGACCACATTGATGCCCTGTGGTACTGATTGCTAGGATTTCAGATTTTTTTCTCCAGTGGTGGTTTCATTTTCTCATCAGTGCTTAAGGCCTCTTCAGAGGAATGAGAGTGATGCTGAGAACAGGCGAAAGCCTCCGTTTCAACCAGTCTGAATGACAACATGGAAATAATGCTCTGCTTCAAGATTTATTCTCATGTTAATGCAAATACATTTTAACATATTAAAGTTCAACGTATGAAAATAGTTTCATTCCCTTGCACACATGAAAGCACATGAAATCTTCAATGAAAGCGACATTCTGAGGATTTATTTACACCGGAATGGTTTTGGTCGATACTTGTTTTGATGTTAGGGTGGCATTTGTCTGAGCAAGAAATCTATAAAAGTGACATGTCAAGAAGTGACACATAGCCTACTCTAGGTTGATTGATCTTAAATGACCTTTTCTTTTGTTTAGTTTTTAACACAGTTATTCTAGCTTTTGGAGGAAATATGTTTTTGGGGCTTTCATTTTACACTATGATCATCATGTTTTTAAAAGTTTTTAACCAGTGTCAGGTGCCATATCTTGCACCCTCATTATGTGCCCAGTGTATTCAAGGTGATTTCCCTCAATTCCTTTTACTTTTATTTGTTCCCATCTTTAGATGTTCCTTGTGTTTTCCTGTTTTTAGTTCATTAGCTCATTTAGCTTGCACTCCATGTTTAGTTTTTTTGCTATCTTGTTTATTTTTCCTCCTCAGCTCATTATCCAAGTCATTTTCACCTGCAAACTTTGATTCTCCTTTGTATTTAAGCCTCGTATCCCTGGAGTTACCTTGTTCTGTCTATGTTGTGAATCACTGTCGTATGCCTTGCTTGTTTGTGTTTGCTCTGTTTCCAAGTTTGTGTTTAAAACCAATCAAGATTCATTTCTTTTCTCCAGTTCTCTCAATGGTTTCTGACGCAAACCACACCGGTTTGAAATTTTAATGTATTACTTATCGGTGAGAAAACATAGACCTAACTTTATATGACAGAACAAAGAGGACAGGAGTGAATCTGATAATTTTTTGCTTTTTATGACACTTTCAGAACGCTTCAGAACACTTTTTGTTGAATAAATTTTGACTGATGATAATTTGCAGCTTGTAAAGGTTGACGTATAGGATCTTTGAAGTGTTTTGGAGCAGCCCTCTTTTCTTTCACCCTCAGAATTGCAGTCGGTGCACTATCTACACTATTATGGGTTTCTAAATGAGAAGTAGCATGTGCCAAAACGTAATACACATAAAAAAAGTATCAGAGCGGTGCTCGCATGTATACTTTTCCTGTTATATTCTGAACTGCAGATCGATGAACGCTCAATTTGATAAGGTGCAGCATAAGTATTCAGATTAGGACGTAGAGACGGTACTATTCATACAACTTCACATTAAGTAAATACGTCAATTTTGTCCCCTGACATGACTAGAGAAATTACCAAATAAACTACAATACATTCCAAACATAACAAATACACATAAACTCCCCCAAAATAAACTAAATTCTACAAAAACAGAACTAAAACAAGTTAGTTACAAATGTTAAGATTTAGAATGCTAGACTCTCTAAAAGATTTTCTTCTAAAATTGTAATTTGTCTTCGACTCGAGTAAGTTGGTATTATGACATATTTTTTTCATTGCATTTTCATTGGTTTAACAGAACTTGTTCCATCATTTTGAAGGAAGAGTTTTAACATTTAAAGGAATACATGCATATTCCTCTCACTATACTCTTCCAGTCAATGTCTTATCAGAATAATAAACTTAAAACCATTTATGAATAGTTTGGCGGCAACCAAAGTGTTTTTCCACATAACATTTTTTTTTGTAAACTCACATTCCAGGTTTTGATCTATTGATTGTTCCTGTCTGCGAGGTTTTAATTATCTCATAACTGGAATAATCCCCCAAAATTAAAAGTTAGTTCACATGGCACCACCTAAATTGCTACTCTTTTGTCCAACTATTTAAAGCTAACATCTTGGGTTTCCTTTTCCCTGGAATTTTTACAAAATTTCAGAACACAAATAAAAGTAATTTAAGTGAAATTTGAGTGGTTTCTCCTTCACCCGAAGCCTTTTGAACCTCCCCTTTCACTTCCCAGAAAGGCAGTGACACAAAGTTAAAGAAGCCCATCATCTGTCACTTTGAATGAAACTCTTCCAACTTTCCCACCAGTGCCATGTCTAATTTGCAGGTTTAAAAATTAGCATAAGAACACTATTCTATTAGCTTTGCGAATAGGAATTAGTTTTAGACAAATGGAACATTTACCTACATTTGTCTCAAATATACTTTTAATTTGTTTTTTTGTTTTTATACTTGGCTTGGGGGTCAGGTGGATAGCTCATCTGGATAGACACAACTAAGGAAATAAAAACTTCTCTGCTTAGACACTACAAAGCCTTATATCATTACCCCTATAGTTTTCTAAAAGCTATTTGTCTAAGGAAGTAATTTGTTTTTTTATTAGTACATTTTTGTTTTTTGTTTTATTAGTCTTTGGGCATATCTCAGATGGGGTATTTCCTGTGAAAGGCAGAAGAGACTGCCAGCCGCTCCCATTGGGCCCTGTGGCAGAGTAAATGGAGGGGCCTGTTGTTTTAGTTCTTAGGAATCACATACCTTTGTCAAGCCAATTAACCCAGAAAGAATTTGACTTTGAGAGGGAAATGATGAGAGGGTGGGGGAAGAGGGAGCTAGGCTGCTGATAATCTTGCCTGAGATGAAGAGAGAAATAGCTGAGGAGAGCGGCTGATTTGAGGGGTTAAGAAGGCCTCTTGTAGCCGTCGTCGTGCCCCTGATCATGTGTTTTGCATTTCAATGTTATTTTTGTGAGAGGATGCTTTTCAAGCAACTTTCCTGATTTCTGTCTGAATTCGAGATGTATGACAATGAGTCTGTGGCAGCACATGAGATGATAATGCTCTTTCATTTATGTGCTCAAAGCATATGAATGAAATGTAATAACACATTTTCCCACACTACCTTGATTACTATATTATTTTATTTATTAATTAGAGTTATATTTTAGAGTTATTTTCATATATAGTTAGAGCTATATTTTTGGTATAAAAACATCTAATTCAAAAAGCTAATTTTGCATTTTACAAAACATAGGTTGGCAACTGAAATCTAATAATAATAATAATAATAATAATAATAATAATAATTAATGAATGTTTACTTTATGACGTGTCAACTGTTACAAAAAGCAGGCTTTACAGAATAAAACTCTCTGGAAGAACAAAAACAAAGATGCGGTTGTGAGGTGGAATGCCATTTTCCTTGTTTTGGCATAGAAAGGAAAGCACTAGATGACATAACTAATGCTATCAACACAAACTTTAATAATTTTGTGTTAATGACAGTTATTTCATTTATATATTAACTGCCATTGTATTTTATGAATAAACTTAATAAAATGTATATTCTATGTTTAATGTAATACCAATCCCCTCTCATTTATATCTTTGAAAAAAGGTTTATTTGAATTTATAACTAAAAAGGAAAACATCTAAACTTATCTCATTTATTAAAAGGTAATCTGTTTTTTTCCAACAGTTATGCAAACAAACTTTGTTTTTAAAGTGTAACGTAGTGACGTGCAGACATCAGTTAAACACCAAATATTTATTCATAGATGTCTATGAAAGGATACTAGATAGGATTGAGTCATTTTAAATGTGCGAAATTGAGAGTACAAGGACAGCTATTATCTTTAGAAAATATAGAATTCAATTTATGTTTTTTCTCACTCTTCAGTCTGGAGAATCAGAATTTATGAACAGACCACTGATTTATGCATCTAAAGTGCTTTATATTCACTCACAAACACTACATAGGTCTTCTGGTGAACATTGTTCCTGTCCTATATAGTGAGCTACAAACATATTTGTATCGATAAATGGAGCCTCTTGTAATCAATTAATTTGATACAAGTCTGTCACCTTCAATAATGATTTCCTTTTGCATTTTTTACCACCGAAAATTTACCCAAAAGTCAAACTCTTTTTGCGCTCTAATAAGAGATCCGCGTTTCATCTACAACATAAAAAAAATCATACACTAAAGAAGATCAGAGAATTTCATCTTTTCAGACCATATTTCTTTTCTAAAAATATGGCAGCACATTCCAGGTCACAGGGGTTAAAGTCAAGAGATAATTAATGTAGGTGTGCTACTTCAGTCTCTTCCTCTCTGGAACCCTCTCTACTGCTCTCTTGCAATCAAACGCAGATTCCATGGCAACAACAGCTTCCCTGTGCAGGTGTGCGAGAGCCAAAGACGGCAGGATAAGTGTGGTTATTATGAGCTTTGTAAGTGTGTGTGTGCCTGTGTGTGAACTAGCATAATTACTATATTGATGTTTTAAAATACTGTTTTCCGCAATTGGTCAGTGTTCCTGCTTGCATCCATGTTTCATCTATCCTTGTTACAGCAGGGCGTGATGTGACTTTCAATCCCACCAAAGCAAGCAAAAGAGACAATACACTTTTACAATCTAAAATGTGCAAACATGCTATTTATCTGATTGTCTGCATTATTTCAAGTCTGGCCACCTTTACCCATCTATTTTCATATTACAAAGTAAAGGAGAGAGCATTATGCTGATCCCTTTTGCCTAAAAGCATGGCCCACACTCGACAGGTCACTAGTCAGTCCATTGCTCGGCTCCTAATTATCATGTACTGCTTCGATTCAATTCAAATGTGACCAATTACATCTATAATTGCATTTTTCTTGGCCATATGACCCATGTTTCTTAATAATGTTGAAACTGTGTCTATTGATTTTGTACCAATCGAGCTTATACCTTATATGTAACTATATGAATTAGGAGGAGATTGGAGTGGTTATGGAGAACACAAGCAATCACAGATAAAAACTCAACTCAGAAAAGCCCTTCAATGTGACTCAAACTGGAATTTTGTAAATAACAAATTTTAAAGCTAATCATTATCATTCTTCCAGTTTTACCTGTTTCCTCAGTATTATTATTTTTTTGCTATTTATATCAACAGTTTTTAAAGCATGATAGGTTGATAATTACATATATTTTCTAGAGGAATATCTTCTTTCAACATAATTTTTTGTCCGATCATTGTATGTAAAGAGTACCTTCATATTTGTTTAACTTTTTTTGCCATTCTTTTGTCGTAAAAGTTTTGTATCACTCTGACATTTTGGCAAAGAGCGAGTGCATGTGATAAAACATAAACAGAATTAACAAGCACAGTTTTTTTGTCATACCCATGGTTCGTGTATGTCTACTCATATCTATTTTACACAAAAAAAAATTCCTGGGAGCAAATAACTGATTTTTTTTCTTTTTTTTTCCCCATTATTTTAAAAAGGGATCTTAAAGGGATCTTAATCTTAAAAACTCCTAGAAACTTTACTAAATCAACACAGACGCTATTTAGATGGAATTATGTTAATGCACCAGATTGTTTTGTAAAGAAGGGCAAGCTCTATTCCAAAAAATGAACTATATTGCTCTAGACTTTTTTTTTACAATGTAGTTTACCCACTGACATATTTCAGAAATGCTTCTAAATCAAGTTCTAGAGTTCTTGTTTCAACTATACGCTTGCTTGAGATTTCATTTGAAGTTTTTCTTGTAAGAATGATTTTGGTAAACAGAAATAGAATTGATTGTTGATCCAATGAGGCTTGAGGCTATAAATGGGGAACAATCGCCTTAGTAAAGAGGTCCCTGCTTAGTGCCATAATCTGATGCAACCCCCTTTTTCTCCCTAATTGCCTGACAGACATTAGCATTTCAGTCACTCAATTCTTCAGTTCAAAGTTGGTCTATGATGTTTGTTTGGCTTCATGTTTTAGATATTGTAATAGACTAAAAACCCTATATGCAGTAGGTGTATTGGTAGCACTTTATAATAACTGCACACTAATCATTCTTTAAGCATTAGTAAATAGTTAATAAACAATTAATAAAGCATTGCTTCTTAGTTAATAAACATTAATAAACAGTGAATATAAAGTGAAGACTATTTCTGTCTTGCAAAGCATTAACACACAAGATTTAGAGGGTCACAACACAGAGGGATCAGACCATTGAAATATTTAGTTTTGTGTTAATATTTTAAAAAACATAAATAGTCCTCACTTTAGAAGATCTCACAAAAACAGTTTAGTGTTACTTTATTTCAGAATAATAACATGAATGAATGTCCTTTCAAATAGTTTAATACTCCTTATAAACATGTTCTAAATTATCTCATGTATCACTTACAGATAATAACTAACTGGTTTTTAAGTAGGGAAAAGTTTAAAAATGATTAACTGTTGAATGACTGTTGAAATATGTCTGTAGTTGTCTTGGGAAAATCGTTCCAGAGCGATGGAGCTGCACAGCTAAAGGCCCTCCCACCCATTGCAGCTTTGGGAAGATAAGGGGGTTCCAGCCGAAAGACAAGACGAGCAGTGGAGAGTATGAGGGGGAAGGTTATTGAGGGCCTTGTAGGTGTGGAGCAGTACCTTGAAGTGGATGTGCTGCTGCACAGGAAGCCCGTGCAATTCCTGAAGAATTGGGGTGATGTGGTATGATCTCGGAGTGCACATTGTAATGATAATTATTGCTGCAGAATTTTGAATGAGTTGGAGTCTGTGAGTACATTTATGCGAGTTAACAATTATACGGGTTCAAGTTACATTAGTCAAGGTTGCTTGTCACCAGTGAGTTAACAAAAAGAGAAGATAATTTCACAGAGAGAAATTACAGACTGAACAAGAGAGCTTATATGAGCCTTACCATAGTAAAAAGAATTGCAGAATCTTTTGAATTATTTGCAAAGATTCGAATGCTATGCAAGGAAGTCCTGGTAGAATATCATTCCATTACTCCAATCTAGAGCCAAGATCCTGAGGCTGAACTTAAGTGAAATACTAATAATGGCTTGATCTTTCTGATGTTGTTCAGTGTGAAGCTGCTTGATAAAGCAGTGTGAGGGATGCTGCAAAGCAGTGTCACTCGGGATCCCAGACTGAAGCAGAACTCATGCTGAACGGAAGGGACAACCAGCAGATCGTTTTTAACATGTTGAGCTACAAGTGAAGATACTTCATCCATGTAGAGACACCAATTGGCCATCAAGCTATGCAGGCACTGCCTGTTTATGTAAGGGGAGAATGGGGGTGGCCTAGGGAGCATTAGCATAGCAGTGGTGAAATAAAAAATTGTGTCTTTGACTGTCCCTGTTAACCCAGGGGGTTGGTTCAACTGGAGAAATAGTGAAGAAGACCAAGTACCTAACCTTGAGGAGCACCAGGGAGTAAAATAAGGGTTTGGAGTGATTGAAACATTCTTGTTATAAAAGTTAAAACCACTTGTTCTTCTTAATGTATTTATTTGTAAAGTCCATTATATATATATATATATATATATATATATATATATATATATATATATATATATTATATCTATCTATATTATATATATATTTATATATATATATCTATATATATATATATATCTCTATATCTATATCTATATCTCTATCTCTCTCTATTATCTCTCTATATAAAAGTATATTATTTATTTCCTAGATTCTCTAAGAATCTCCTGGTTGGTTAGAATGGTGTCCCACAGTGCTAGTTCTACTCTCTACGGATTCCATATTGTACCTACCCATTCACGTGAATGAGTCTCTAGTCATACAAATTCCATTCTTGGTCTGAGGAAACGGTATTTAAGTGTTAAGAATTTAACATAGGAATAAACATAAAATAGACTTCTAAGTTAGAAGTAGTTTCTTGGCTGTATTGTATCCCTCTCTCGATTACTCTTTCATTTTCTTGTACCAGATTTAATGATGGCCTTAGAAGTCTGTGGAGGATTATTCTACTTACATTTTTGTACAAGTCTAAAATCTCTCAAGTCTAAAATCTGCCCATCATTACCAACTATTGTTTATGAAAATTAAGAGGGAATCAAAATCTCAAACAAACAATTAAAGAACTTATGATATATAATATTGTGCTATCATTCATGTGTCATATTGCAGACGTGTAATTATCATTCATGAACATGGACATATAAGAAGCTCGTTCTTATATGTTGAACGAACAGACTGATGTTGGTTTACTGTGTTATTGCTGTAGTAGAATGAGTGATCGAAAAAGAAGGATGAGCATTCTGTCAAAACAGCATGAGAGTGCAGTGAGAGAGAGAGACGAGGAAATTCCTCTCAGAGGCCTGTGAGTTCTTCCTGTTGGAATGAGCTCTGTTTGTACAGGCTGGTCTTGCTCGGGATATCCTCCTGTACCCACATCTGTGGAGCACAGTTTGAGATTCTGCACAAAAAAAAATTATGGCTGCTCATAACAGACTTTTGAGGATTTGCAGGTCTTCTAATCAGTTTTAGAGTGTCCCAGGGTCCAAAATGTTGAGAAATGCACTAATCTAAATGTAACATAAACCTAGTATTCAGATGAGTGTAGCACAATGTTTGTAAGTTACCTAACCTAACAGATTGTTTCTAAACTTTAACGCATCCTGTGATTTTGTTTGACCATTTAAATTACATGATTATTCAGAGATAAGTATAGCACGCATTGATCTTTTTTCGAGTTCAGATTCTCACTCAAATGAACTTTCTTGTATTCTACAGCATTTAGAATATTTTGAGAGTCCTTGAATTGTGAGGCAGGGATGGGGAATTGGGAGGGGTTTACTGGTGAATGTAAAAGGGCGATGAGCTTAAGGATGAATGCCAGTTGGTGTATAGATGTTTATGGCTGGTTGGTCAAAGAGACAGTGGGAAAGTGAGAGAGCATAAAAGCTTTTTAAGAAGAGGCATCATCAGGCTTCAGATGGAAATGGGCTTGCTTTGAAGAGCACTATCACATTCAGTTACAGTCACGGCAGCATTTATACTCTACAAAAGTAGTTTAACATTTTTAATTTCTTTTAATTTCCTAACATAAACAGGTTAACCAATTTAAAATGTTATAAACAAATTAAACCAAATAATACATTACAAAAATGTGGTCACTCTCCTGCCATTTACATCACAGCTGAAAACTCTTATAATTAAAACTACTTGAAATAGAAGCAATGATTGAATTTTAGTGAGAGTTTCTAAGTGGAGTTATGAATGTTCACTGTTCAGGAAGATTATCTCCTTTGTAGTCAAGGTGCCTTTGTAATGACTCAATATGAGTTTAGAATGGAGACTAAGTTGGTCAAGAAGATTGATGGATTTATTTCAAATCCATTATTTTATTCAGCAGAAGGGAACAGGAATTTAGCCATATTTTATTTCAATTTAATAATGTCTAAAGAAATATGTCTCCAGAGAAGTATTTGTTAATATTAAACTTACCATTTTTTTCCAGCTATTTCCCATTTTTTTAGGGTTATGACTACTATCTGGAAGGATTTTTTTTCAAGGTTGTGTCGATTAAGTGAGGTGTTTGTAGCTACCTGAATGAAGGATTCATTGTTGTCAGTATGGGAGAAACATCCCCAAAACAGCAGCCTACCTACCTCACAACTTCGCAAGAAACATTACAACTGGATAATGTTATCAGAATGTTCTTTCTTGTGTCATAGACATTCATGGATGCTTTCCAAATGTTATTTTAATAAGAAAAGTTGACCATTGAGGGAGTGTTCTTTTAATGCATCCCCTATATAATGTTTATACGTGACTATTATTAAACCAAAAGAAGACCGCCTGACATTTTCGTATAAGGAACTTTAAAGGCACTTTATTTCGCCCTTTTTAAATATTGTATAATAAATAATTAGCCCCTCTACACTATCACTACACCCTTAATAACTTTCAAATGGCAATATGGCATACAAAATGACTTTGTATAATGTGTTTGTGGTGTGCCAAACGAGCTGCGTTTTTTCTTGTTGGCGCACAAAATATTCATCCATTTTTTACATCCACACTTTTGGCCCAGGCATCGAAAAACCCACTCTCTTTTCATTGTTTGTCCAATGCAGTTCTACTATGGTTATATTTCCTGGTCAGTTCGTACATTAGCTTGCATTAGCGGTTACCTGATTGGTTAGTGGGGGTTGCTTCGGCAAAAGGCATGGCTGTGATCTTCAAGCTGTTTTGAGTTCTAAGAAAAAGAAGATAGGATTACACAAACATGCTAAACATCCTATACAAGAAATGGATAGACAGATGTGGACAGTAAGGTCTGTAGTTCTACATGACCTGGAATTAAGTAGCAACAGATTGGACATAAGGCTACATACCTGTGTTGATGTAGGCTTTATACAAGAGTAATTTTGTTTAATTGTGAAATTCCCTCATGAGGCCAAACTATGGTTTTAAACAAGTTGAATGTCTTCTTTGGTACTCTGAACTCAAAGTGAACCTTGACGTCATCTGTATAAAACCATAGACTTATCACAGTTAGAAATGGTTTTCCATTCATTATGTCTCATCATCGTATGGCATCAACAAAAAAAAAGCTAAATCTCTTAAACCACTCTTCTTCCTCACTCACCTCTAATATGTCTACCAGCCTAAAGGCACAGAGTTTTTTTTTTGAGTGACTGGCACAAACTGTTCATGTCTGGAGACTAAACTCTTTTCAGCCCCAGACTAAAACAAGCCTTAATCCTTGTCTAAACCCTCTATTCAGTTATTCATATCACAGCCAAACCCTTATATTGAATGTTACTGAATGGATGATAGATTGCAGATGTGAAGCTGCTTTATCAAACTCTCCACATTCAAGTAGAGCCTGCTGCTATGTTTTGTAAGTTCAGAGAGTTCCGAGACCCCTCATGAAGTGTTACTATATTGAGTCACCGGATGCAGAGTAATACAGAGATGGCATAATGAATTCACTGCTGTGTGATTGTGCCTCTTTTCCTCTTAAGCGTGAATAGAGCTCTTTCAGAGGCAGGCACCAGAGCGTTTTTTAACTCCCTGCTCCACTGCTGAAGGAATCTGGAAATGACAATCACATAACTTTAACTGTTTAAAGACGAAACAGCTTTTTCTCAACCTGAATATTCATTCTTTTAATGCTTTGCGTTTTTACTTTGTCATTTCTCGATGCAAATCATCACCACAAAAGTCTGTTGAACTAACAGGGTAACCTGTGCACATAAACACTGCACATAGTTATTATTATACCGGGTAGTCATCAAATTTGGAAGTTTTGTCTCTAAGCTTATCTTATCTGTGCGTCTGTTTACCGCTGGAGCTTCCGCCGTCTGTTTGTCTTTTGCTTAATTTGTTAGTTTATTTGATGTATTTTGGGTGTGTGTGATTAGGCATGATTGTGTGAGAAACAGGACATGATGTTATGTTTTGTAATGAGATCATCTTTTGAGAAGGTTCCCACAGGTCTCAAGGATTCTGTAAAGCACATAGAGATAATTATAGCTTTATATCTTTCTTTTAGCCTTAAAGCTAGAAATTCACATGATTGCATTAATGTTACACAGTGCTCAGCCAGACGTGCCTCTGATGAGTGTATTGCCATTAATTAAAACCAGGGGCAGATTTAGCCTTTTTGGGGCCCAAGTTTTGAAAGAGTTTACCACTTAGAGGAAAGCATTGTGGAGCTTTCAGAGACATTTTGTGGAGAGTTCAGGTTAAATGCTTAAAATTGCTGAATTTTAAGAGTAAAAATTATGTGTGCTGGGATTTGGTGTCTTTAAATTCTTCAAATATCAAAATAAAAACTTTACTTAGCTACATATTTGAGCACAGACTTTTCTATATAAACTCTATATTTTAATGGCAACCTGAGGTGGGGGGCACCTAAAAAGTTGGGGGCCAAGGCAGGTGCCTACCTTCGTCTAATGGTAAATCCAACCCTCATGAATACAGAGAGGAACCTCTTTTGAATTATCCAAATGAAAAAAACTCAGAATTTAAACTTCATGTTATTTTTCGCAACTTCGTGTTTTAAACAGAAATGTAGTTTTTCAAGCCTTAGACGTGTATTTGCTAAGATACATATTAATATTAGACAACTAGGATTCTACACTTTTTTTGGCAGATAATCAAAAGCTAATTTGAGAAATAATTTAGAGTTTAAATCTTTTTTTCAATGCAGCTGTTTTATTTTCTGTCATTTTATTTATTATATATTATATTCACTGAAAAAATACTATAAAATATTATACTTTAAAATATTTTTATTTGAAACTCTTAAAATCAATAATTATTAGTGAACGTATGATTTGAAAAATGTAACAAACTTACTTTTTATTTCTGACTTATGAATCACAATTGGTTGGGAACCTTTGTGTGTAAAGTGCCGGAGAATTTATAAATTTTTCTGTTAGATTTATTTAGTTTTTTTAATAATTTTTTTAAGTTAGCTGTATTATATAGACTAGCTGTAATAATAACTGATAACTTGTGAAACTGATAGGTGAAGTGTCAATATGAGTCTATGAAGTGTAATCTATTCCCAATGTCAAAGGCCTTATGTAACTTTACATGATGAATAATGCTTTACATGGAACTGAAATGCTAAATGTTCTTTGTGATGTTTTTGGAACAAACATAAACACAGATTTCTTGCTTTTAAAAAAGAAAACGTTGATTAATCCAGTACTTTATCATTACTAATATTTACTAATGTGGTCTAATATTAATTACATTTAATAATATTTTATTATAAGCGCTGCCAGTGTGTAATCACTAAAAATGTCTTTCCAGCATAAATCTGGACTCAAGACTCCTAAATTTAGGGGGCAATCAGCCCTTCATCAGGAACATGTAGTTTCATGCTTTGAGTTAGAGGGGGTGTAATTCTATAAGATTATATTGTGAAGTATTATACTATAATCTGTACAATTATCTTGTACAAATACAAGAGTTTTATACTCCCTAAATTTACCCATTCATAACTGTTTGCCCTCTTGAAGTACAAAACAAAGACCAAATAAAATTATTGTCAAAACTTTAGACTCCTGCTTTGATGACTCATTAATTCTAAAGGATGTAAAACTCACATCAGAGATCAATTATCCAGGAGGGAAATGATGGTGGTTGATGTGGAGCCAGAGGAGCCATTATTTAGCAGATTTCTGAACTTGAACTCTGACAGGACACACTCACACCCTTCCTGCACACGTGTTTCGTCAAGTTGTGTGTGCATGTCTGTTTGACCTTGACACTGCCATTCTGTATGCTGAGAGAGAGAGAGAGAGAGAGAGAGAGAGAGAGAGAGAGAGAGAGAGAGAGAGAGAGAGAGAGATAAGAGAAGAGAGAGAGAGAGAGACTCTGGGGACTACATTACACTGATGTAAAGGGCGTGTGTTGCCGTGGTTTTGGTTTAAAGAGCTTCCCTTCCTAACTTCTTCTGCCTCATCTCTTCCGCCTGGATGTTCCAAAGCCAAAACACAGACTTAGAGCTGAGAATATCCCACCCACACACTCCAAACACTCCAGGACATAAACACAAGGTCCTGGTGGGCTTCACATCAGCCCAATGAAAACAAATGTATATACTTAATAATCGATTAACTTTAATTCTCTGGAAATAGATGCAATGCAATTGTGCCCAGCATATATGTCAGGTCTGTCTTGGGTTCACATTTTCAATAATTAAATTCAGGTGTTTTTTCACTGGAAGAACATGTAATCACTGGTCAGAAAGATGCTGGCAAACCAGAGAACTACTCACTGAGAACCCGATTGGATAAGTCTACAGATCTTAACGAGTTAGTTGATACATGCACCACCTATTGGCAACTTGTGTAAGTGCAGTTGTTTTATGCTGATGACATAATCAAAAGAAACTAATTGTGACTAACAACACAGAAGGGGGTTATGGATTTAGAGCAGGGGTCTTAAACTCAATTTCAGGAGGATCACAGCACTACACAGTTTTCCCCAACCTTAACTGAACTTAACTTAACCTGAATGTGGCTATTCCTGCTGATTTTGAGCTGGAGATCTCTGCTTGTTGAGTGTGTTTGTGTGTGTTTTGAGTGTTTGAGGGTTTCAACCATTGTTATGATTCGATCAATGAGTTAAAGAGGTTTAGATGATCTCATCGCAGGAGGCTGAGAAAGGGCTCCAGGGCCTCAGAGTGGACCAGTGGAGGTGCACAGTTTTGCTTGTGTGGCTGAGAAATCTGTCTTTGTTCTGGTTGTTTGGTTAAGGGTGTGGGTGCTGCAAATGTTTTGAGCTCATTAGGGCTTTGAGGGTGTGCAGTCAGTGTGTGTGTGTGTGTGTCTGCATGCATGTGTGTGAAAATGTGAGTGACTCGGCTAGGAAGAAAATACAGAATTAATTATGATGTAAAGATCATTGTAGAAAGCTATTAGTGAATCAGTTTGCATTAGATACATGTGTAAATACTTTTAAAGAGTTGTTCTGATGTAAATTTTAGTTTTAGATTTAACTATTCACATTAATTCATCTTAAAATGTTTCGATTCGAATCCCATTTCCAGCCTTTGTGTTTCAGTTTTATTTGTTTATGTGGAGCATGCTCCTTTTACTAAAAACAGCGATTAGCTTATTCGAACCATACAAAACAATATCTAAAATGCTAACGACACACCAGTAGCCAAACAATGGTATGAGCTCCTAAATCAAAATGTGGTGTGTGGCATGACTACAGATGTATGTCACAGAAATGGGGACACTTGGGACCGCCAATCACGCCTTAAACAGAATTGCCAGAACTTAGTTGTCTTAGAGAAAGAGCTTCACTAATGGCTGGTTACAGTTGCTTTCAGGCAGATTGCTATATATACAAACCAAGAGTGGTGCAGCTGCTTCATGTGTAGTGTTGGCAGTAAAACTAGAGGGGGCAAATAGTGCCATTTCAAAAAGTGCAGGGGATTTGTCCCACCATGGCTCCATAAGTTTTTTTTATTATCTTTGTTACTCTATAGTAGTGACCCTTGCCAAAAAAGGAATTAGTTGATAACTCTGAGCCTTGTTTGCTTTCTGTTACAATCTATGAGCATTATTTTGCTCGCTATGTTATGTTCGTGTAATATTCTATCAATGTTAAGAATCAAAATTAATATTCAATCCATGTTTTTTTTAAGATGGCTGTCAACAAGTTTGCATGTGTTGGTTGGTGTTCTGAAGTGCTTTTATAATAGTGTTTTTACATGTTTACCATGAAAGGTATATATATGGAAAAGCTAACTTTTGTGAGCAGTAATATGTTTTATTTCAGCATGCACATTGTGAAAATGTACATTCTTTGTTAATTGGTGGTTTTCTATTTGCGTAGTGTTGAACCCTGGTAATTTGTAAAACTATTTTATAAATAAATGCATATGGTTCTTTTAGCTTATAAATGAAAGCTTTCACAATCACGTTTCAATGCTTTTATCCTTTTTATAAAAGCTGTTGAACTGTTTTGCATATAATTTACTAACTTTTTTCATTGAGACACTCGTTTGATTTGAAGCAATTGATTTTTTGTAACTTTTGTCTATTTTACAATCAGTCTCACAGAATCATTCCCAACCCATAAAAACACTTATCACAAATCTGGCATATGATTCTCCTCTGTCATCTCCACCACTCTTCTCCTCTGTGGTAGGCACTTAGGAGAGAGACGTGACTGCACATCTACGCTGGCTGTTAGCGTTTCATTACCCAGCATGCAGCAGCTGTCATTTGCATGGCAGGGTTCAGATCTCTCACTGGAGATTGAACATGTGGTTTTGAATTATTCATTTTGGGGACCCTGGAAAGTTTTTATACTTGTTGTTGCTGACATGAATTTGTCAGTTTCAACCTTAAAACTTGCAATGGCTGCTTGATCAACAGTGTTTCATTCATTGTTGTCAATAATGTGGTACTTAAAAATCAAATCAGTGGTGTGCTCTCCCACTCTTTTTGCCTTAGCAAAAGCAGTTGGGGAGTTTAGAGAAACGGAGCTATCCTAGCAAGGCAACCAAGTACAGAAATTGTCCCAGAGAGGATCCATCAAGGAAGCTTGGTTAATTAAAGTTTATTTGGATGGAATTATGTCTTAGGAGTGCCTACCTGTCAGGCCACGGTGGCCATGAGAATAACACGGACCCCAATCGCTTTACAGTTTTAAATAATAGTTCATGAAATTAACAAAAACAAGTACAGGTTAACTAGGGCCAAAACAAAAAAACACAAGGGGGAAAACAAAGACTTGAAAACTCAAACTACAGGACCAGAAAACAAAAGCAAAGAAATTCACAGATTACTCACTGACATCAAAAAGCCAAATCAACAAAATGACTAGGAGTACTAGTACTTGCCCACCAAGAAGATAAAACTGAGGGAAGCTTATAAAGGTGAACCAATCAAACATAACGAGGGAAAACCAGGTGTGCTAGCTGAAAGCTTTAACTAGAAAACAAGAAGTGCGGGGAAAGGTAGGAAAACAACAAGACCATGTCCTCCAAACAAATGAAAGATGGCCATCATCAGTCACATGACCTGAGCCATATGGCTGAAGGAGGAAAAGGAAAACAGAATAAACAAAGACCGATAACTGAAAACAAGGTAAAAGCAAAAATGAAGGAAGGACTGTCGATGATCTGTCACCTAAATACAAGGTTTTACAACATCTAAACTTGGTAGATGGTAGATCATGACACTACCATATTCCTATACAACAATGACTTATTACTCTAGTGTGAAAAAATGCCAAAGTTAGGGATATTGGCAGAGCTGAGATGATGAAAGAGTAACCGAAACTGCCTTCCTATGGAGTGGCTGTCACTAAGGCAGCGCTGTCAGTGCAACATCTGTACATCCTGTGCAATCTGCCACACGCATACGTGGATATCTAGGTAGAGAAACGCGGCTGTTTTCCTGCTATACTGCTGTTGAGACTAAATGCTTATGGCAAAGCATCTTATCATTTTGTAAGTGTCAATATAACAGTTCTAAGCTGGTCTATCTTGATGTTTTATAACTTATAACTTACAATAGTGATTAAAAAAAGCTGCAACTTAACATATGTTGTCAAAACAGCATGTGAAATTAAATAATTATTTTTGTTTGAATTAAAACATAATAATATGTAAACCTATATGATTTTTTTAATCGTTAACACGATATAATGTAGTGCAGGGAAATATGTGAAGCAGATCCCACAGGACTATCAAGCCCCACTGTTAATTTGACAAACACAAATGTTTATTGCTCAAAATCTCCAGTGTTGCTTTGATAAAATGAGTGAAAACCATCTCTCACACACAGTTATCATGAAATGCATATTTAACCACATAATACATACCAGAGTTTTTTTTAAACATGTTTTGGGATTTCTGCTGTAATTATGATCAGTTTAACATTAGTGTAAAACTAGAAAACTTGAGATACAGTCTTTTTCAACATCAGGATGACCGGAGAATGAATATCAGTTTTACTACATCCTGAGGGCCAAATGCGAATGTGAGTTAAGGATTTTCTGTAAATTTTGCATTGGACATAACATAGAATCATGAAATACAGGGGAAATAAAGCGCCATGTGTGTTTTCATGTTGGGGAATTTGTGCTTGTACTGCAGTGTTTGTGTCGCTCATCTCAAGAAGCTTATTACAATGTTCTATGTACAATAACAAACACACTGACACATTTTTCTCTTCTCTAGAAATCTTTTTCTCTGGTGATCGAGGCCCTGGACCATGACAATAGAACAACAGAGGCAGGTATGGTGATGTGTAGGTCTGTATTTGTGAGATCGCAAAATAAAATCCAAGGATCAGATGTGTTCTCACAGAAACAATTTCTAGAGAGAGGACAGAGAAAGAAAGAGTGAAGAGAGATGACAGACAATCAATGTGTATTTACTCCTGCTTGCTGTCTTTTGGGGATTATAATAGAACTGAGTAATGCGTGGGGTCAGCCTCTGTGACTCTTTCATTTCCTGTGTTGCTTCTGATTGTTTCTTCTCATAATTGCTATAAGAAATCTCCCTGACTAAAAAATGAATGGCTGCATTTTGCCCACAAACACTCCCATGCTGAATATATCTTCAGACATAGCAACTATAGAGATAATAACAAATAAATGACACATGTGAACATCCGTCAAATAATGCAGCATTTTTTCATATCCTTGCCTCACATCTTGTGTTTTTCCCTCTGCTTGATTTACTTCACTTGCCTTCCTTCCTTCTCATCACACTTCTGGTAGCGTCTCCTCATTTGCTCTCACATTGGCTTCTCTCGTTCATGGGATTTTCAGCTTGTCTCTGCTGAGACTCAGCTTAGCTTGGCTCAGCTTGGCTCTTCCATGAGTCCAAATGACCTATGTTGGTATTGAAGTGCTGTTGCAGTTGGATTAAAATAACAGTCTTTAGTAAAGTACGCCTTAAACTTGTTATGTCCTTGAAAGGAACTTTTGAAGTTTTCTGATTTACAAATCACAAACATGAAACCTCTAGAATGGGCAGCATTCAATGAACCTAAATAAATTTTTCAATTGGAATCCAGTCATTGAAGTTTTCTAGAAATGTCCTTTGTCCCTGTTTTTATTTTATTTTATTATTTTAGCCCTCATACATTTCTGTTATGGAAAACAAGGTTGGACTCTTTCGGGTTAAAGGTATGCTCTATATTGCCACTTAAATAAGCCAAATTAAGTAAAAAAATATAAATCTTCAAAGCAAAAGATCTGATACATTTTTTATGGATGACAGTATATAATCCATGGCCTAAACTAACACAAAACATTGGAACACTTTTTACAAACAATAGTTGTCTGCTTTGGAAGTTGTCTGGTTGACCACAAAGTTAACTTCACATTCATAAGATCAACAAGGATTATACATTTGTTTCATGTTTTCAATACATTTTTTATTTATATTTTATCTGTTATTTGCTTAAACGTGTTATTAGTAGCATCTGCTAACATTAGAGTATATATATATATATATATATAAAGAGTTTTGTATGTTTATGTGGATAATTTGTCATAATTTACTTTTTAATTATTAACAAAAAAATATTCTAAACAGTAAAGTGTTCATCTGTACAGTGTTTATTTAAACTCTAATATAAGCTGTTTCCACATGAAAATTTGACTATCACAATTTTACACCTATTGAATCTTTCAAATAATTTTCTAAATATAAATTAGTTCCAAATACCATTTATTTTCTTTGGTATGCATTTCAATAGTTACTATGGTAGGAAAGGCATAGTTAACAACATTTAACAAACTTTCTGAGGTCTGTGTATAAGGAGTTTGTTAAAGGTTCTAATTGTATTATTCATATATTCCAAAAAGACATATATTAATAATTTTTCTGCTTCCTTTGGGTGTGGTTGAAAGTGAGTTCAAATCATTTAAACCCAGCTTACACTTAGGAAAAAAAAACGGTTTACACAGTCTTAACATTGCTTGCCCTACAAAGGAAAAAGGCAATAAGTGCATTTTTTGTTAAAAATAGTTGTTATCATTTCCATGACTTTCAAGGCATCCTTTGTTATGTGACAAAAAATATCATATCTCAAATGTTATAAACGATAATCACTTATCTACCTACAACTACTTGGCACGATAATCGTTTTAAAGTAATTTTTCTCAAGTCTGCACTCTGCACAGTTATTGCCTTTTTAGTTTGTAGAACAGATTATGGCATGGCCTCCATGGTTACAATTGACTAGTTTCTTATACAATAATTATTTCTTCTCTGAATCTTGCTCTGAGTCGTAGTTATGGAAATGAATGCATCGCGATATGCTTCCAGAGAATGATTGATATGAAGATAAACTCTGCTTTCATGCTCAACTGCAGCTTTGCTCTAGTCATTTACATCATTTAATGGACCAGGGCAAAACAATGTTTAAATGAACTTAATTGCATTGTATATTTGCTTCTAACACTCCGGTACATTAGTGGAAGAGAAAGAGACCAGTATGTTCACATATGTGTAGTAGAATTGTGGCTTGAGGGTCCAAACATGTTTGGGGTCGCTGTAAGAGGTTGCTGTGTTTATTTTTATTGAGTGTATGGGTTGCTAGGATAACTTATCTGTGTTTGAACACTTTTACTCTTCCCTGTTTTCATTCCTTTGTTTTAAGCCATGTAATTTACCAGGGTAGTTCAATTTGTGTTCAGAGTAGCTACAGATATGAATAATTCAACAGAAACCTTTGTAAGCTCTATCTGTGCTATGGATTCCAAGTTATCATTTAGACAATAATATTACTTGGCCTTGTTAACAGATTTAATGGCATTGAAGCACACTGCCAAGATAAATGTGTAGTTTAGTAGTTTAGGCTTGAACTGGGATCAGCTGATTGAAGGTGAAAATGTGTTGCCGATGAAATCTCAGATGCCAATTTCTGACACGAAAATATTATTCTAGTAACATGAAAAATATCCTTTTTGCCACATCAAAAACACTCAATAATGAGCCATTTTCTGCCTCACCGTGCAATGCACTGAATCTCAGTTTTAAATGCGGGTCTGCTTTGATTTTTCATACAGGAGTGTCATATTATCAGCGTGTTTTTTCAGAAATGATCACGGTAGATGTTCATTTAGTCAGATTTGTAGTATTACTACTTTATTCAATGACATGAATTGTAAAAGTTCATAAAGGTGTTATGTCACATTACTGCTGTGTCCCATTTTGTGATAATTTGCTGCGCTTTAATTCAGAGGTTAGATCCATACTTTTCCTCAAGAAAAGGATTCATATGTAAAACTCCATGGCAATCACATCCATTGACGCGAATGGAAAAACAACTGCTGGCACTGTAGTTGATGAATACCGATTACTAACAATCTGATAAATACATCTATACTTAGTGGGCTTAACTCTGGGTGGGTGAAATCTAAATGTTCAAACTATAAAACATTTTCAAGCCTTGCAATGAAACTTGCTTGTTATGTTCAGAGCTTTCCATCATCTTGTAAGACATCATCTTGTGTATGTGCAGTTAATTTTCTGCATGAAGTGCAAACACACACAATTAATTCGATATAGAAAACAGTAAGTACTTGTCGAAACACATTTTTATAAAAATCCTTCCTCTGGATTCCCAGCTTGGATTGAATTCACATTCATGCAGTGTATTATGGGTAAATCGGTGTTCCTTGATCTGTACTTGGAAATCTAACCAGAATTAATAGACGACCTGGGGATCTTTCGGATACCTCTTCTATTATTTCCAAGATTTTCAGTACTTATGTGTATTATAATGCTGGTTGAGAAATTCCCTCAAATGTCAAATATGGGAACAAGGAAATAGAGGGCATACAAAGAGACCCTGTTATATAGTAATTTCTTTGGATTCAATAAAAATCAAGTTTTGAAATTTACACAAATAACGGCATCTATATGAGAGAATATTTCACTTTACAAATCTTGTGTGTTCAAGCTTATTCAACAGAATGTTCTATTATTAAAATAAATATGATGATGTATGCAGCAGATATTTTTCATTTATTCTATTGCTAAATTCGGAAAAGTTCATATCAGTAGTTAGTCTTCACAATTGAGTTCTACTGTAGTGTGTGTTATAATATTAACACATGTGAAAAGATAGAAAAGTTCTTGATTTTTAATTACTTCCTCTCTGCAGATCGAGAGGAATTGATTGAGCGAGTGTTGCTGTCCTCCATGCTCAATCCAGGTGAGCAGTGGCAGAACTTCTGGCACCATGGCCGTTTATTCTCTTTGGAATACCGCCTTCGCTTTCGATGTGATTCCAACTACTACGGTCCACTCTGCAACAAGCTTTGCAGGGCTCGAGATGACTTTTTTGGCCATTTTGACTGTGATATATATGGAATGAAGGTGTGTAAGGAGGGCTGGACTGGAGCCGAATGTAGGCAAGGTGAGTTGCATGGAACACATTGAATTTACACACACATGCTTAAAAGGGGCCTAATTAATTTTGTCCTGGATTGCTCTTTTAGATGATAACTTGTGCTACAATGATCAGCTTATAATTCATAATAATAATACATTTTATTTATAGGCACAATAAAAATACAAGGTACAATACAAGGATAAAAAACAATGAATGAACATGAAGAGAATACAAACAAGATTAAAAACACACATTTGCACAGAGAAAGCAGCCTTAGTCTGGAAATGCCTGTCAGAACAGGAAGTTTTCAATTTTGACTTGAAGGTTTGGAGGTCTTGGCTGGTTCTAATTTCCAGGGGTAGTTTGTTCACAGCAATGGAGCTGCTGAACTAAATGTATTCGACCCCATGGATGTTTTAGGGGTTAAGCTGTTAAGCTGGAGAAAGTTGGTGGAAAAACAATCTTTCAACTCTCAAAGGCCACACTAAGTGAAGGTGGGGGTGTAGAAAGAGTGGGCTTGGAAAAAATATAGAGCTGAGTGTCATCTGCATAGCAATGGAAGTGAATGCTAAATATGTTGCCAACCTAAATATGCTGCCAACAGGAAGAATCAATACAAGAAAGCGTAGAGAACCAAGAACAGAACCTTGTGGAACATCCGATGTAACCTCAGCAGATTTTGTTTTCAAGCACTGGTTATGCTCATTTTGAGCTTCATTTGACTTTGCCATAAACCTATGGGTGACGTCATGAACACTCCGTCCATGTTATATACAGTCAGCAATTTGAGTGCATCGAATTTATTTTGGCAACATATTGTCTGGGAAAAGCTGATTAACATGCAATAATATGATCAACACACTTGAAAATGATAACACTTAAATATCAAAGAATATCTGTTGTCTAGATCATTGACAGACTCTTAAGTCGAGATGACTGAGGAGGAAGTAGTGTGTGCCAGAATGTGTACACCTTTTTGCACTCTCGAGATTATCTTTATTGTATAATTTTAAGTATATTTAGTAGACATCACAAGTATATTTAAGACATCACATCAGTGTCTGTATTGTTTTCAAAATGGCAAGATGAGACTTCTAACAAGCGCAACAACATGTTTTCTTAAATGCTGTTAAGAACAGTAAACATTTCGAAGTATCACTTTGTTTTGTTTAAAAAAAATAGGTCAGACTTTTAGAATAATTAAAATGTTTTTAATGCATTACTCTTTTGGACTAAACCCGATGGTCATAAAATGGGGAATTTTTTATGTTTATTTCCAAACAATCAGCTAATAAGCACTAAGCTTAACATTGTTTAATTTTAAAATGATTTAAAATAAAAACTAAGCAATTTTTTTCAGTAGAACACATGTTTTCTTTCCAATTAAATTGCAAAATGAAAATAGGAAAGAAAATCAGCATCCTAAAATGGTGTAGCCTAACATGTTGTTTTAAGCACTTTGTAGCTCTGTGAGCTTTGTAGTGCTTTACTGTTAGTAAGTTTAACAGTAAAGTATTGTGTTATAAATTAAGTTTTTACTTGAGCTGATTATTTGGGCAATTTATGAAACATCTGTAACAAAGTAAGGTTACATTTGTCAATGTTTAAAAAACACACCTTCACCCTTCTTCTTGAATACATCTATTTTAACCCATCAGAACCCTCTTCTGTCGCATTGCTGTGAGGAATTGCTTATTGCATAAAACCTTATTATAAAACATCATTGCAATAAAGTCCAATAATTTCCAAAGACAAATTTTAACAAAGAGAAAAAACCTCAAATTGTATGTTTTGTTACTGCATGAGTCTCTGTGTCTGTCTCCGCAGCGGTTTGTAAGCAGGGCTGCCACCTGGACCATGGCTTCTGTGATCTGCCTGGAGAATGCAAGTGAGTCTGAGAAATATCCCACACCCACTCCTTCACATGCCAGACATGCTGCTTTTTGTTCATGCCTTATTAGCACTTCCTGTCTGCGCTAACCTCTTTCTTCCTGTGTAGGTGCCGTCATGGTTGGAAAGGGGATTTGTGCGATGAGTGCAAGACATTTCCTGGCTGTGTTCATGGTTCTTGCACCGAACCCTGGAAATGTGTATGTGACACAAATTGGGGTGGCCTGCTCTGTGATAAAGGTGAGAGGACACTTGAGAGAGGAAGAAGTGTGGTGCTTCACTTTTGAGTGGAAATGGCAGTTGTTATTCTTAGGGCCATCAGTCTAGGAATTATTATTTGGTTGTGATGGCTAACATTGGCTAAAATGCTAACATTGAGGATACTATGTATTCTGCACAATGTTTTTAAGACTGCATAACTGAAGAAAGATTTTGGATTGTGCACCTTTTCTCTCTCCTCCAAATTTCTAATAGGAAAAGAATTGAGTTTGATAGGCAAGAATGAATATATGAAATATTTATTTTGTTTAGTCAGATTGAGTACTGACAAATGTTTGAGCAGTAAGAGTTGTGAAATGAGGATGGAGACAATTTTATGTTAAATGAAGCCGATAAAAATATAGTTTGATGTATTTTTCTCAAACATTTTTTCTGTGGAGATAAAAAATCCACTTAATTTTAATTGATTCAGTTGTTAGTGAGGTTATCACTGTGTTGTCATCTCGAAGGGATTGAATCATAAGCTCTGTAATTTTGAAAATGCTGATTTTTCTATCAGTTTGTCTTTACACAGCACTTGATACAGTTATCCATGACAGTAAAAACAAAGTCAGTCACAATTGGGAGGAAACACATTGGCCAACATGACATTATAGTCTTCCCTCTGAGCTGTTCACAAAGCATTTTTAAATTATTAAAATAATGCTTGTGAGGACATTTTGTTACATTCAGATTTTTTTAAATTGTATTTCTTTTTAATATTCATAGTCTATGAGGACATGGCCTAAAACTGCAGTTCATCAACTGACCTCTAGAGGATACTGTCAAAATCAAGAAGATGACATCCATTGACACCCATGTTAAAGTGCTCTACTTAACATAAAAATAATATTTGTATAAACTAATTACAAATAGTGCAAACCACTTTTCCCAATGTGTTGTTATTTACCCCTTCATAATTAAAGTCCTGGCCACTTCAAGAGTTCCGAGAAAGGCTTTCATCATGTCTCCTCCAACAGACCCCGACCCATACCCAATTTTTTTTTTCCCCCAGTTTCTTTTTCTTTTTTTTTATTTATGAAGAGTAAACAGCCTTTAAATATCTGGTCAGAATCCTATGAGATCATAATCTTTTATAGTTACGTTTGCATAAATAATAATTCTTGCATAAAAGAAACATGATTTATAATGGTTTAGTGACCAGTAAAAAAAACATGTTAAAAAAAAGTTTTGATGATTGAAAACTGATCAAACTCCTCTACACCGAGAAAAGGTCTCACATTTACCAAATATTAGACATCCACTATCATGGTAGATGCAAGTGCAAGCTGTTCAGTCTTTTTTTCTTCAGTCTACTCTAAAGGACACTGCTTCTGTTTATCACAGAGAACCTCTTTTGCAAAAGGTTAAATGTTGAAAGCAAAAGCAAAAAAGTGACCACCCCATTCACTTCTGATACCGAGCTTTTGGAGCTGACTTGGAATGTTGAACTTTTTTGATCAAGGACTTTTTAGAAATTTGCACATAACCCAAATTTATAACACTTTTTGGTTAAAACATTTGGTGCTATAACCCACGGAGAATGTTTGTTTTTGTTAAAATGTGTGAAATAGTTCATTTTTATGCAATTTTAGTGTAATCTGATCCAGAGTACTTGAATAGGATTTATTCTAGCCTTTCTCGAGGTGTAAACTGAGAGTCTTGGGTAAACAGAACATGAGCTGCCTGTCTTTAAGCAACTGGTGGATGAAATAAGCATCAGCATCTAACACTTATGAGAAAACACCTTTGACTTGCACATCAACTCAAAAATAACTGAGCAAAGGCAGACAGATAAAAGAGTGAGTAGTGTCACTGCAGGTCACACATTCTTACTCTCTCACATGCAAACTCTGAGAATTTCAGAGTCATTCAAAAAGCTAAGTTCATTATATTAGACTTGTAACTCTTACTGCAAACTTTTCTGGGTAAATCCTCAAAAAACGATCCATTTGAGTTCAACTCATCCCTTAAAACCTGCAGGAATTCTTTGTTGGTTATGACGTATCTTTCTTGTCCAGGATGTCAAACTTAATTTGAGTCTAGACCAAACTGGCATTTTGTTTAATCCCCTTAGTCTGGCCAATTCAGTGAGTTCCCTGTATTGCCTCACAAAATAACTTCCCTGCACGCAACTGCTCTTGGTGGTTTTAGTAAAGTTAGGTGAGCTGCTATCAGTGCAGGGTTATAATTGAAAAAGGACAATTATTGTTAATAATTGTTGGGGATTTTTTGGGGATCAGTAATTCTGTTATATTTACTTCTTCTAGATTTTTTTTTTAAATATTGTTTGTTGGCACTATCACACAGACAAATAGGGGTAATGGTTCTGTACCTACAGGTACATTTATCAGAAAAAAATGTAGGGTGCAAAAGGTGACCTTAAGGGGACAATTTGCAGACCTTTGTTTCACTTTAAAAGTTACAAAAACAATGATAAAGCAAAAGGTACATAATTGTGATTTTAGTAAGCTTAATGTACAATATGCAGCAATTTAGTAACGACAATGTATTTCTTTCACAAATGAAAATCTATTTTTTTGAAAAAAAATATGTAAATCCTACTTAAATTCTTAGTATAAATAAACAAAATAATAGTAAATTTTTTTTTATCATCCTAGCTTGAAATCGCACTGCACTTAGAGGTACAAAAAGGTACCAATATCCACCATTTTGAGAAGTACAGTGTTGGGAGCGACAACAAGGTACAATCCTGTACTTTGATTTTTTTGTGTGTAGTGTTGCTTTTTATTTTGTGCCCAGTTTACTGCAAAGCCTTCATACACACACTCACATTCTTCAGATTTTCTTGCTTGAGAGAGCTGTATAGATATACTTGCTACTTATATTTGTTATGTATATTTTGAAATTGCTGTTTAATGAAAAATGCATATATATATATATGTTGTTGAACATAGATCTGAATTATTGTGGCAATCATCAGCCGTGCAAGAATGGAGGAACATGTACCAACACTGAACCCAATGAGTACCTGTGTGTGTGTCAGGAGGGTTTCCGTGGTCGTAACTGTGACATCGGTGAGCTTACATCATTTATCAACCAAAATTCTGTCAACCCTCAAAGCCCGTTTCAAACACAGCATAAAGAATCAATCCAGCTGACTATCATGACACTCTGCTACAACATCTGGCAAAACCAAACATGCTTTCCCATAGATTTTGCCATGGGTTGTAAAAGAAGCTTGATATCACATTAGATGACTGAGTCTTCTTCTACACACTTAATTTATTCATTTATTGTTAATGAAGAAAGTTTAGTCTATGTCAGTTTTGGTGAGGTGTTTTCTCACCTCAATTAAAGAATAAGTGTTTTGCTTTACTTCACCACATACTTCTTTATACATTTTGAGTGTATTTCCGTGAACGCAAATTTTGAAGGAGTGATCATATAAATAGCTAACTTAAACAGGTGTTTCCAATCTTCCTTTGCTCCCTAAGACATAAAAAGCTAGCAACTTTCCATTTGGTCGATTTACAAAAAGCAAACTCCCTTCTCCACCCCTATCTCGACTCTCCTGAAAGGAAAAGGCTTTTGGTCCCGGGTCATATATCGTCCCAGTGGCCCTTCCATGGACCACTCGCCTGGTACGCTAGCCCAATTCTCGACAAATCTTGCTTTGTGTTCCTTGGCTAATTCTATCTAAGTGAACACGTGAAAAGGATATTCATAAGATTGCCTATTATAATAAGATTACTGAATTTAAATCTACACTTTCTTCATTTTAATAAACTCCACAAGTCGTGCCATTTTTCTATTAGTGAAAACTGAAAATAAAAGCATAATTATATTTGCCATTTATCTACCAATCAAAATGAACACGTTTTTGATAAAGAAGTTGGTGACACAGGTTTATAGTAAGCTTTTTTTTCCTGCATGTCATCCTCTCCTCTTAGTGGAGCATGCTTGTCTCTCGTCTCCATGTGGGAATGGTGGAACGTGTGTGGAAGATCCTTCAGGATTCACCTGTGTGTGCCCACATGGCTGGACGGGACCGTCTTGTTCCTCAGGTATGTTAACCCTCACATGCACAGATGCAGAGAATGAATCCACCAATCAGAGAGCAATTTCCAGTCATTCTTGCACTCGTTTAGTCAGAGCTAAAGAAGAGTGGTGCTATATAGTGGAACACACATAATTAGTAATCACTGTCACACTTCTTTGATTTTACATATAATAAGGTTCCTATGACAACAAGGTTCATCTGCGAGAGCTTCTCGATCATGCACTGGTTTTTAAGTTGCTTCTATTATGATGTATAATAAAGCAGCAATTTTAGTTAAAAGAAAACGTAAAATAGCTTATTTTTATTTTAACTTATAATGACACTTTTGAGTTATAGTGTAAAAGGCAGGAATATAATAAAACAGAAACAACACTTTTATATTTCAGTATAACACCACACATTTGTGTTGTACTGTAAATGCCTCTTGCATTAAAACAGAAAATGTCACTTTTAAGTTGAAACATAAACCTGATGAGACCATACTTGTTTTAATGTAAAACACTACTTTTGATTCAAAACATAAAATATCACTTGTGTTATAACATAAAACAGCACTCATGGATTAAAATGCAAATTGCCACTTTTTCTTGATAAATTAATAAGTGAAATTTTGATGTAAAGAAGGAAGCAGTGCTTTTACTAGTTTGACATAAATGTGGGTCTGTGAACGATTTTTGACTTTGCTAAATTTTTGACTTCTAAATCTAAATTTGGCTCAATACTAATGTTTTATGATAATTGAGTGTGACAAACATGAAAGTAGCCTGTGTTTTTGTTCTAAATGCAGTTCTACTTTATGTACAGTATGAGAGCTTTCCTCACTGTTTCATGAACATTTAACAACCGAGTGAACCCTCCTTTACTTCTTGTTAAACATGGTGATTTCACAATTAAGTTTATTTTTGGTTTATTTGTTGTGTTATTTTTTCATTTGAATATGTCACATAACCTCCTTACATTGTGACCTTTAACATCACCTCACACAGCCATGCTGCTGCAGTTTGCTTTAAATAACTTATAAATAATTCTGTGAAGGTATAATTATTATTCTGTGCTTCCTTTGGGCAAAGAACGAGGGACAAAAGAACATTCTGTTTCGGAGCATTACCGACTTTATATTTATTGCGTTCATACATTTATATATATTGCGTTCAGAGAGTAAATGGCTGTGCAATCCCATGATGACTTGAAAAAAGTGCCCTGTTGCCTGAACTTGTCTCTCTTTCGCTCTCTCTCTCTCTCTCTCTCTCTCTCTCTCTCTCTCTGTCTAGTAATGTTGCAGTGTGACTCGAGTCCTTGTGGTCGTGGTGCCACCTGTCAAGAGACTGCTGAAGGTTTTGAGTGTTTGTGTCCTCCTTTCTGGACCGGCAGAACCTGTCAGCTTGGTGAGTGTACCAGCAATGCATTCAGCACCCATGACCTGACATACATGTTTACACTTGCCTGCGCTGGGCATGTACATGTGCCCATCCACCACCTCTCCTGTCCAAACCTGCCTGAGCTGGCCTTACACCTGTACCCATCCACCACCTCTCCTGCTCAAACCTGCCTGAGCTGGCCTTACACCTGTACCCATCCACCACCTCTCCTGCTCAAACCTGCCTGAGCTGGCCTTACACCTGTACCCATCCACCACCTCTCCTGCTCAAACCTGCCTGAGCTGGCCTTACACCTGTACCCATCCACCACCTCTCTTGCTCAAACCTGCCTCTACCTGCCTTAACTTGTCAGAAATTGCTCTTACCTGTGAACAATGTAAACACCTGTTCCTTCCTGCTCATGCTTGGGACTGTCATATCTCAGGGGAGTTAAACCTAGACCTGAGTATCTGATATCTCACAGACTGTAAAAATTCATATATATATATATATATATATATATATATATATATATATATATATATATATATATATATATATATATATATATATATGTCCACAGTCCATTTAAGGAGTATTTGAATGTGGTCAGCTCTAAAAGCTTAAATCTCTCCACATTTTATTTTGAGGGCCATTATGAATGCACGGATATAGTTTATTATGTGCCACACATTTGTTCTTTTTGTTCGGCTTGAGCAATCTGATTAGCTTTGGCCCTTTTTGCTTTGTCTTTCTTTCTGTTACTCTTTACATTCAAGTCTGGGGTGCTAAACTAATTTCTGCTTCAGGGGCCACATCTATCACAACTTGCCTTCAGTGGGCCGGACCAGACAAATCACTGGTCACCGGTCCATTACAATTCTGAACTTGTCTTTCTTTTAATAGCAAGAAAAGTGGAATGTGTTCTGACTATTCAGTTTTAATTCATTGGTGTTTTTGTAATGAACGACCTGCAATTGTTTTTATTCAAAACAACAGCTTGTCTTCCTTTAGAATTGTATGCATTATGTATCACAGCAATATATTTGTATGTAGTGTATATTTGAGGGAAAACATGTTTTTTTTTTTGCTTTTTACATTTACTTGTAAAATTTTTCAATTTAAACACATTTTCAAATATAAATATAGAATTTACATTTTAGGGCGTCACGGTGGTGCAGTTTGCATGTTCTCCCCGTGATCGCGTGGGTTTTCTCTGGGTGCTCCGGTTTCCCCACAAGTCCAAAGACATGCGGTATAAGTGAATTGAGTAAGAACGATTGCCCATAGTGTTAAAGAGTGAATGTGTGTGTGTGAATGTTTCCCAGCGATGGGTTGCGGCTGGAAGGGCATCCGCTGCGTAAAACATATGCCAGAGAGTTGGTGGTTTATTCCACTGTGGCGACCCCGAAAGGGAAGAAAGCCGACATGAAGATGAATTTACATTTTAGTCAGCTTTATTTAAAAGTATTAAAGCCCAAACAGTTAATCCAACAGCACATTCAAGCACAGTTCTTGTACAAATCTGACACATTTTCTAATCATTTGCATCGACTGAGTGGCCACCTTCACAGTGTTCTTCCATCTTCAACAATCACAACTGTGTGTGTATACTGGGATGTGTGTGTATACTGGGATGGGTATAAGTCACTCCATATCTGGCCAACTGGTCACTTTCAATTTCAAAATATATTCAAGAGTGTTTTCTTTTTTTCCTAAAATAGTTCTTCAGGCTGGATTTGATCCTTTGGCTGGCCTGTATGTTTGACACAAAAGGTTTATATATTGCTATTTAGTTTTTTTAAAGCACACCATAGTTTCTGTAAGATCTACCACCAGCACATCAATGCAGTAAAATTTCTGCTTCCATGTCATCAGTAATCATTTGGATATTTTGTTCTTACTGACCTTATTGGATTGATAGATCTTATTGTGCAAAATAGAAACCCAAAGAAACTCCTCCTGTAAGGTTCGGCAGGAAATCGCCATTCACTTACTCATAATAACATGGTGAGAAGTATACACAGAATAGGATGTAATAGACCAAATTTTACATAATAATAACTGATAAAATAAATAATATACATTTGAGACACTCGCTGTCTTTAGGGAGTCTTCTAATATAACACAATGGGCAACATCCACCTGGTATCTGTCTGACGTATCTGATATGACATCTAATACCAGAACAACCACACACTTGGTTTCTGGTGGACAAGAAAGAGTGATATAAACAATTAGAAGAGATGGGATTATTAGGAGTTGACAAAAATAACAAGGATACAAGAGTTTCACATCACCCTCTTCAAAGACCATCCTGTGAGATTTAATAACCATAGAATGTCAGAGCCACTAATTCTTGAAGTTCAAATCATTGATTCAGTATATAACCCAGACATTCTAAATGCAGCTCTGAGGAAAATAATTATATATTTTATTTGTAAATTTCATATCAGTATGAACCAGCTTGAATTTCTTCATCAGCATCATTGCTCCACCACCCATTCTCTGTTAACCCACATGAACCAATTTCATGCTAGAGTGTGCAATGTATTCAGAAAGGCCTGTGATTGGCTGTTGAGTCTGATGCTACAGCGTCCCCAGGCTTAGATGAGCTGTAGCTCTCTGGAGTGCATCAGTCTCTCTCTAGACACCTGACACTCTGTGAAACAGAGCCATGTGTCTCACTGACAACTCAGAATACAGTCATTATTATCGTCACAAAGGAAATGCAGTCTTTGAAGTTTGAACTGTGTTTTACTTAATCAGGGCAAAGATGGGATGAGTCAACATTAATATTAGTACTTTATTTGTGCACTTCTGTATGGTTCTATTCTGTCTAACTACACAGACAGTAATATGTGCTAATAATCCACATGCTAATCAGCAGTAAGATGTTGATTTTACTTTCTGTTTTGCAGAAATATCTTTATATTTAAGTACTTATTAGGCTATATACTCCTAAATCATAACATTACATGTAATTCTCCTTTTGAAGCAGCAATAATTCAACTATTCTTGATATAAAATAATTGAAAACAATTTGACAAAAAAAAAACAAGAAAAGCTGACCCATATCACACGTTAGTTAGTGCAGGTTATGTCACTTTCACCTTATATGGAATGTATTATGAAAAATTACCTTGGTGAAAAAGTAATCTGTACAAGTTTAGTAAAAATAATAGCATCGGAAATTATTATTATTTCTATTATTTATATATTACACACACAGTTTATATATTAATATATAATTATTATTATTATTCTGCAATCAGGTAATTTCTGAAGTGATTAACTGATGTCCTCTGCTTGACATGCCCACCATTAACGATTGACAAGTACAAAACAAACAAAAATGTATTTATTAAAAAACAAGTTGGAGCTGGAAACAAATACAAATTAATTTACAGTATCAGAAAAAAATACAAATTCATTTACAGTATCTGACGATCCAGGTGCCCTTTGTTTTGATGAATTTCCCAACTGCTTGAATCCACATAGTCCACAAAATTATAATGAACTTACTGATACAGTCGTTAAAGATCATATCCAGATACCCACTTACATATCATAATTTTAAAATGCCATAATAGGTGCCCTTTAATGTTATTCTAGCAGGAAAAGTCTCAATAAATTTACAGGTACTGCCATTTATATGATGATTACTACCAGTATGGTGGTGATTTATGTACTTTCTCTCACTATTCAATCTAATCAAAGCAAGATGTTGAATGAACCAAGAAAGAGGAGTTTGTACACAACACAACTTTACTTGGGACCTCACTGTACCCATTTAAAATGCTGTTGTATGTTCATCCCTGCTTCTATATTCGAGTAAGATAAATACAAACTAAGTTAATTAAAATGTCTCTACTTTTCTTTCAGACACCAATGAATGTGAGAAAAGGGTTTGCATTAACGCCCGCTCCTGTCGTAATCTGATTGGAGGATATCTTTGTGACTGTCTTCCTGGTTGGTCGGGACAAAACTGTGACATCTGTGAGTATTAGACAGTTGTAAAATCAAATCAGGTACAGAAAGTAACTTCTGGGTGAACTGGGGCAGGACAATGTTCTTATGTGACAGCCACTGGGGTTTTCCCATTCATGCTTTATTGATGAATAGCTAGCCTCTTTTACAAATAAAAACTCTGTCTGTGGGTTTATACTTGGTTGAGTAAAGATTTTTTATGTATCTCTTCAACAGGGAACAGTAGCTGCCAGGGCTTGTGTCAGAATGGAGCACACTGTAAGGTAAGAAAAGATTCAATCATTTTTTCATTTTTGTTCAATCAATGAAGATGCGTTTACTTTAATATTAACTAACTATTCCTTTAGAAAATATTTATGTATATATATTTTATTATTATTATTATTATTATTATTTATTGCCACATTTAAATAAGTATTCAGCTTTCTGCTTTGCAAATGTTATTGCGCCCTTTTCATTTTTAATATGCTACAAATCTATGTCACAAATTTCTTAGTAGTTCCAGCTTAATACCCATGACAGAACAGAGCTTACAAACTAAGCAATTTGATTGTTTAATTAATTTAAACAATTCTATATTTCAAAGAATTGGTGTAAACCTGAGATAGGGGCCCTAAAAATTTTGTGGCCCAAGGCAGTTACTTACATTTGCCTAATGATAAGGCCACCTTTGTTTAGATGAATGGTCGGGTAATTTTGAGTTATATGCGATGGAGATTTTTTTTACCTTTTGTAGTATTTTTAGTTGTCTAAAAAAATTTATAAATATGAGAAACTGTGTGTAGAAATTTGAAGGAAAATAATTATATACATCTTAATTAACTGAAAACAACTCTATAAGTTATTCTACAAGAAAGTTAGTATGCAAACAACTGCAGCCCACATCAGGCACCTCTGAGATAATTGTCCTGTAAGGCACGGAATACAGATTTTATTCTGAGTGTGTACCTTGCAGGATTCACAGTGTATTTGTTCTCTGGGATTCTCCGGTAAACTCTGCCAGACAGCTGTAAATGCCTGTGACAGCAACCCCTGTTCTAATGGAGGACAGTGTGTGGAGAGCCAAGGTAGTGGAGGCACATTCTGTAGGTGCCCGCTGGGATACACCGGCACCTACTGTGAGGTAAGAACTTGCTTCATTTTCCTCACCACAGGGTTCAAGACTTTATTAAACTTTCATCGCTCAGACAAGCATTAGTTGCTGCTGACAAGCTTAGAAAGAACAGGACAAAATAGGTTATTGATTTGTTAAAATAAATATTGTTACAAACTGCCAAATGTCATACTTTTTAAAACTACCATTATAGATTATTTCCAACAATTACAAAAAATATTTTTTCACCATTTGACAATGTGACCTTTTCTGCTTAACCCTAAAATATGTTTGTAATGTTTAATTTTGTGAAAGTTAGTTGTTTTTACTTCAAAAATCTAAATGATTTAATACATTACTTATCAAACAGATTATAATATATTTGTCCAAAATGTTTCAGCAGGGTTGAACATATAACAAACAGAATATATTGCTTCCCAGATTATTCACTCAAAAACATCATGAACAAGTTCAATCTAAACAAGACAAAAAGTGTTTTATTGAAAGAATGCATTTTAAAGAAATACTTAAAATGCCATTTGTGCTTTGTGTTGCAACAATCATGTTTGAAAATCATATCATAAATGAAGTAAAAGACACATTTTAACAAAGAAACAGTTTATTCAGCTCTGACTTTTAAAAAAGCATAAAAATGCAGACGTTTGAAATGTATCACAAGGGTAGTGAAAAGGTTACCAGTGTACATGTTTGATGAGGTTTGGTGTACAGAAGCTTCTGTACAGTTCTACACCCACACTTTTCTCTTTTTCTACATTTGTGTTTAATTCGAAGTGCAAGGAAACCTCAGCAGAAAAGTTACAGTAAAGTTTTTTTTCTAAAGGTCATGCCTTCTGTAAGTCTGTTGATACAAGAATTTAGCATTCAATTATCTTGATTTTCATGGATAAACGCTATGCTTTTTATAGAGTCATTTCTCAGATTTCAGGCAAGGTTACTAAAGCTCTTGTGTTTTAGACGGAATTGGACTTTTGCAATCCCAACCCTTGTCCGAAGAGTCTGCCATGCCACCATACAGAAGGAAGCTACAAGTGTACCTGTCCAGAGGGTTACTTTGGAGATGAGTGCCTGAGGCTGAAGGATTCATGTTATGAACCCCATTGCCAAGGTCAGAGATTAAATATGTGTACCAGAGTCACATAATCAATTCATCGTTAGGCCTTATTTGGGCTTTTTTTTGTCTCAAACTCACAGAGGGTTTTATGCAGGTATTGACAAAATATGTAATCAAAAAATGCTTTTAAAAATGGAACTGTCAGTTGTTTGTTTTCCATATTTGAACAAAATGCAATGAAATAACAACATAAAAATCTAAATATAATCAATAATTGGTGTATCACTCTTTGACTTCAAAACAACAGAATTCTAAGTACACTTAAGAGGTCTAGGTATGCAGAGTTGTGTAAGCTGGTAGTTTGTTCCAAACATTCATCTTGAAGAGAAACGAGAACCACAGATCTTCTGGAGATGTATGCTTGCCCACAGAAACACTCAATGATGTTGAGATTAGGGCTCTGCTGGTGCTACATCCAGTACTTCTTGTACTTTACATTGAAGATAGTTTTAATGACTCTGGTTGTATGTTTGGGGTCTTTATCATGCTGCAGATTAATTTTTGGGTCAGTCATACTCTCTGTTGGTATTGAATGATGGATAAGTACCTGCCTGTATTTCTCAGCATTGAGAACACCATTAATCCTAACCCAATCTCCAACACTGTTAGTAGCAATGCAGTCCCAAATGTTCAAGTAACCTCCACGATGTTTCACTATTGCCAGCAGACAGACATTATTGCACTGTTGGCCAGCCCTTCGATCAACAATCTGCCTTCTGCTGAAGCCAAATATTTCACATTTTGAGGCATCACTCCAGAGCACAAACTGACTTTTTTCTGCACCCCACTTCCTATGGTTTTTATATACTTGAGTCCCATCTGGGGGGTGGGGGGTGTTTTTTTCCCTTCATGTTGGTTACTTCTGGCCTGCTTTCCCTGGGCACTAGATAGGTGATTTTTGTAAGGCTAATACACTTGATATATCTTTTGTATTTCACATCACAGAATCCTGTGTCTACAATCCTCAATGTTGCCTGTTTGTACTTATTCAAAAGAGATGGATCAGCACATTGTGAAAGCCCAGCCTCCTTTGAAATCTATGTCTGGAGAGTACATTGTGTCTCGTTGCTGTTTCTCAACCTTGCTTTGGTAACAGTGTTAGACTGTTCCTGCAATGTTAAACCTTCTACACAGCTGCTTCCGTTTATGACAGCGTTTCAACCTACACAAGGCATTGTGGATCATTAGCACGTATGTTGTATAAATGGTTGATCATACACCAGGCTATAATCCTAAAGTACCCATGACTTTGTGGAAGTGTACTTATTAGAATTGAGGCTGATTTGAAGGCAAAAGGAAGTAACAACAAACATTGATTCATTTTAGATTCGTCTTTTGTCTACTAATTTTGTAAAAGAATAAAAAATACCAATAATTATTTTTCTGAAAGAAAAAAAACAATGGGCTTTTTGCAGCAACTTTGCAATGTTCAGCATTTGATGCCTGTGTATAAATAGGGACAATTGCTGGTTTGTTGAGCTCCACACATACATGTAGGCTAATTATCTTCCATGTTCCTTCTGAACTTAGTTAATATACATTTTTCAGCCTTAACTTTCTCTGCAGTTTTACTGTTTGACCTAAATAGCCCTGAATATAACAAGTTTTCATTAAAAACTATAACTAATTTATGCTAAAACAATAATTTTTTTTCTATTTTTTTATATTACTATTTTTTTTTACCCTCCAGAAAAGGATTGGGCTTTGATTTCATGGTTTTCTCCTAATGGGCTGGTTTTGCTCATCGTACAGTGAAATGCATTATTGAAACAATAATTTAAACAATGTGGTTGGTTGATAATTGTGTGTAATTGTACTATACTCAGTTCATATTGGCGATGAAAAACACACAAACTTTTCTGTAGATTTTTATTTAAAAAAATAACATTCAAGAAAAAAACACGACAAAGATTATTCTGATCAACATGAATCAATAGAATTCTAAATAATTCTAAAAAAAGAAAACCTTACAACCATTCAATTTTGAACATGTTTCTTTTTCAGCATGACTTGTTTCACTTAATTTTTTTAATGTAAACTTTATTCCTTAATAACAGGAAAGTTAAAAAAAAGTGCTATTCATTCATAGGTTTCAAAAATGGATTAAATTGATTACAAAACAAGTCTGAATATCAATTATAATGACGGTGTGCCTCATCTTCTCATTGTTCAGGAGCAATGTCAGACCCGAGTGGACCTGGGTTCAGTGTGTACATGGTTTTGGTGGGTGTTTTTGCTCTTCTGGTGGCAGGCAGCTGTTCAGTGTGTGCTCTTCTCTTGTCACGCCTTCACCACCGCCATCGGACCAAAGAACAGCTATCAACATTAGCATCAAACGACAACACCATCAACAACCAGCGACAGTTCTGCACTCTCATCCGTAACCTTGACAACAGTGTGGCACTACTGCCCCCTCCTCAAACTGCTCCCCCTTCAGTAGCCACTGGGACCGTGCCAGTGTGCTGCAGTGAGGAGATTGAACTCAGTCTTCCTCCGTCACCTGTGCCCTCTCCAGCTCTAAAACTAGCGAACGGCCCAAAGCTGGACATCTGCAACCGTGAGCGAGAGAAACTGAACCAATTTCATTGTTCAGAGAACCAGGAACTGCCGGTCTAGCTGGTAATGCTTGATGCTAGGTGAACCTTCAACTGACCTGAGAGAGTCTGAATAGAAAAGGGAAAAAGTACTGACTGGGTTCAGAAATACATTTTGACTCCAAAGTGAAGTGAGAGTCTGAAAAGTTATCATGCGAGTCAAGATTTATATATTTATTCATGTTATTTTCATGTTTTTCCAACCATGCTCAACATTCCATGAGATCGTTTTTTGCTTTAACTCATGTACTGCCAGTCTGTAGAACCCCTTATTGGAAAACACTAAATTCAGATAAAACTGGTTTTTGCTAAAACAATTATGTGTACAAAATGGCACACTTGTATAATAATTCGTAAGTACATTTTTGAGTGCAGTCAGAGTACTAATTTTACCCACATTCATACAGTAGATTCAAGTACAATCTGCTTTAAAATCTGTTAATGCTTTCAAAAATACTAAATGTTTTGGCTATCTTTGAATCAGGGCTAAAGTAAACCTGGATGCAGTTCAACATTTCATTCCGTTTTAACCTCAACTTTCAATGTTTTGGAATGAATTTACTACTAAAGCATTTTATTCCTTAAATCTGAGATTGTGTTGACACTTTGATTTTTACCTTCTTTGGTTGCCAAATGTTGAAGGATGTATTTATTCATTTTCATGGGTATGTTGAATTATTCTAATACTATTTAGTAGGTGACCCAACCAGTCTGTACAATGAAAAGCCTCAAGTAACCGGATAGCCTTCAACTATTGGCAAGCATCCGAAGAGAGGATAAGAACTATACATTTCAATCCCAATAAACTTCAGTGGGAGAGGAGAGATGTAGTTGATGCAGGTTCATCAAATGTTGCTGGAAAAAATGACAAGCACAGGCCCTGCATCCCAACCCGAATACTTATACTGCACTCTTATCGTAGAAACTCATTTCCAGAAGAAAATGTTAATACAAGACGAGATATACACGAGACGAGAGTGTTCACAATCTGGGACACACTAGAATGTCATGACAGTAGTTTTATAATATTATGCACAACGTGTGTGTAATTATGGGTAATATCAGCCAGTTGATTGTCCTTCAATTTGCACTTCACAATCTAAAATCCATTTTGTTAGTTTTTTTTAATGTATACTACGATTTGGAAGACCCTAATTCTCATTTTGCACCCATAAAAGTGTGGAACTTTTTTCGATCGGGACACTGGAAGTATGTCCAAAAAATATTATCCAGAATGTAGTTTAGGATGGAGAAATGTTTAGATCAATGTCTATATCATCAGATTTATTTAGTCTGATTTAAAACATCTCTGTAGCAAAGATCAAAAATAAGTTGAAACTGTTCAACCGCGTAAGCTGTTTTTTTTTTTATAAATGAAATCAAACACAATAATTTGGGGAACAATCCACTTCTATTTGAAATACCTTTTTAATACTGAATATTTAAATGTATTTGTTTGTTTACAATTGTGCCCTATCTTTTTGCACACGTGTGTGAGTGTGTAAGTGTTAAAGTAACAATGCATTTATTGATAGTTTGACATACTTTACGCAAAGCCATTAACATTATTATCTCCTGGTGTTTGAAATTTGTGTATATTTATGTAATATTAGACATTTGAAGGAACCATGGGAAAAGATGGCAGCCCTGAATGAGAAAGTGCCAGTTGAAATAGTTGGAAATCTTGCTAATTGATGCTGTTCATGTTTAAAATGTACAAGATGTATGATTTTTCATAATTCTTGGATGTATATAGTGTTGTTGTACATATTTGTACATATTGTGTTTTGTACATGTCCTTGGCATTTTAAATTCCTGTTTTCACTTGTTGCCAAAAGATCAAATGGTTATTAAAGTGCATTTATCAACCAATGCCACTGTCAATAATCTTGAAATAAGATCTATACATCATTGTCTGCACCTTATAATACAGGGTGATTTAAAAAGTAAAAAAAAAAACTATTTTAAAAATCTGTATTTAATCAAGGAAACATGATGGAACCCTGGGTAATTAATCAATGTCAGCAAACAACTTAGCTTAGCTCTCCTTCACTTTCTTTCCCTGTAAACACTGAGATGTTGAAGTGATGACCAATCAAAAACACAAAAAAGACATTTTGAGCTTTGTTCAGGTTCACAGTTGTGGATGGAGAGAAAATTAGATTTGATCATTTCAATGGTATATATGCTCAACGTAACATCACGACACCACTAAACAAAGTTGTTTACTTCCTATTGCTTTTATTCTTAATAGGTTTACAGAAGACTTTTGGTGTTTTTATACTGTTATGTGAATTTTGTGTTATTTTCTAAAACATTTTTTAAATGTAGCCTTTGCTGTGTACATGCAAATACTAGACATATATGTGATGCATTAGTATTAGGTTTAGTTGTTTCTGAAGGTCTCTGGAGTAAGGCAGCACTATTTTATGAAATGGTGAAATTAGTGCAGATGGAAGAGATTGACTCTGTTTAACACAACACAGAAGTAAGTGGCGACACATCCCCTAGTTGAAGCCAGATTGAAGTGAGAGGGTTTACGCTGCATCCTGCATGGCATTTATTGACATCAATGTTGTCCCAACCAACAACTTACCCTACCCCTAACAGACATCACACTGATGGGGAGGAAATAGACTTCCAAATGCTAAACACTCTTGATTTTACCAAAGACTACTGCTTATTTGTTTTGATATGAACCCTGGAGGGCTAGCACAGCTGCTTCAAACAAGTTGTGTTTGGTGAATCCATATTTATTACAGCGTCAAATCTGTGCCTTTAATGGAGTGTGTCATTTTTAGTTATTCTAAAAACAAAACTCACTCAAGCACAGGAATGGATCGAGCGAGTGAGTGCAGAAAGAAGGGATTGAGAGAGAAAAACAAATCTCATGTGCTCTGATGTGCGTGCAAGTTTCAGTTTTCTCCTTATGCAAATCTTATCATGTGTACAAAAATCATTATCACATGCTTGAACTTTATAGTTTATTTCACTGAAAATAATTTAAATACATTTCAATTGAAAATGGTCGTACGTGAAAATGGATAGGTAATATGTACATATTCAGCTTTGATACGAGGCCCCTGGTGTTTAATTATGGTTTCTATGAAAATGTGCAGTTTGTTGGTCCTTCAGAGATTCAGTTGGACGTGCGTGATACTGAGATCATTTCATTGAATGAATTATTAGTTTGATCTACAACAGAAACTCCCAAACAGCAGAGAGAGCACTTTGATTGCTTTCCAAATTAGGACAAAACACTTTTCAACAAATGTGAACTTTAGCTTCTTACAGTCAGGGAATGGGTGGATAGAACTTTTGGCTTCCTGTTCCCACCCCGTTGGTGAGGAAATGTAGGAAGTTAGATCTTTAAAAAGAGAATTGAGCAGGGTGTCATGCAGGCAGTAATATTGATGAAGGAGCACCCGCTCCACACCTGCTGTGTGTCAGGATATTGTGCCTAGACCTTGCAGAACAGCACACAAATTAGTCCTTTTCCTGTCTGAGCTGTCTCTAGGCTATAATAGGATGAAATCAGACTACCAGAGGGGTCAGTTAACTTCGCTGAAATGGCAGCAAAGTGCCTACACCTACAAAATCTGCAAATCTCAGGTTTTTAATCAGACTTCAAATTATTCTCAAGATAACCTCGATGTTCTCTTTTAAATTATATGCATCTCCTGCAAGCATTATCGGTGTGTCGTTGAGTTTGGGGTAAAGTTTGAGGGTTTTGAACCTCTAGATTAATGAACATTCTATCTTCCGAATAAAACTCTTTTTGTAATTTTTTTTTATGTCATTAACTTAAACACTGCTTTGGTGAAATTACCCATAAATAAATAATGTTAGAGCAACAGTAAGAACAAATCATTCATTTCAAGACATGAGATAGAAATACACAATTTATCTAGTACATTGTTTAAAGAGCAGTTCCCCAATTTAAAATATGTTGAATGAAATGAAATGTGAAACAACACTAAGAGATTATACTGAAGTCAGTCACTCACATGCTCACAGAAACACACCAGAGATCATAGAAGATGTGCTAGAGTTCTTTCCTCCTTGTGTGTTACAACCACTGTCTGACAGTGCCTCGCTTTCAAAGATGTTGCTTTCTCATTAAACGGCAGCTAAAACATAAAAAGGAAGGCAGTGTGAGTGGTTATAGTTCATGCAAATGAATCCACACATGCCCACAGAAGATCACTGGAGTAATTTAGGACAAATGTCTCATGAAATGTAGATCAATGAGAACATGTGATCTAAGTGATAGGATGTATTCATTTAACCCTCATTAAACTTCCCTTTTCAGTCTCCTTTTCAGCAAAGAATAATGTCCTACTTAAAACTTGGAGACTTGGAGAAATTTAAAGTTTCAAATTTCCAACACATTACTCTAAATAGGATTTTTGATCCAGTTTAGAGCTGTAGAAAAGTTCCTGTTTGCACATATCCTCTGCAGCTCTATGCTGCCATTTAGTGGCTATCTAAGGTATTTAACCTAACTAAACTTCTACCAGGGTATGAAAATTCAGTTTGTAAAAAAAGAAGAAAAAAAAATCTTTATGAGAGAATAATGTTCTTGGAGCACAGAATCATCATGCCACATATGCAATACATACAGAACATGACAGATGAAAAAAATATTTTATTCAGTGCAGTAAAACTAGAAAAGCTGGAATATTAACAGCTCATAGCTTTGAGGGTAACCTTCCAAAATCAAGGCAACAATAGAGTTCATCTATGAACTGTTTAGGACGAGAAGAGTTTCTCCCCAGATCAGCAGTTAGAGTGGGTTGATGCATTGATGTGTGAGAGACTGGTCACACCAGGGCTCTGGAGCACCGCTGGACTCAGAAGATGAGAGGAAAAGCTCTGCTGTTGAGCTTGCACTGCAGATGAAACAAACAAAAGCTCAGCATTTCTACTCCTGAAGCATAGGACAGAAGATAAGTAATTTGACACAATTTTTAAACAAATATATAATGCAAGTTTAACTTGTTAAAACAAGTATGCATATGAAAATGTGATATCAATTTTTATATTTTGTAACATTTGTACAACTTTAACAATACAGAACCTGAACTAAACATCATTTAATGACACTTCTGCACAAGGACTAAAATCTACTGGCTTTATAAAACTAAAAGAAAAAATAAACAGTCTGTAACACAAGTTAATGAAAATCACTCAACACAAAAGTCTACAACTTTTATTTAGTTTTTATACTTTTACTTTTATTTAGTTACCATGCGGCCCACAGATGGAACTAGCTTCCAGAGGAGATCAAGGGTGCCAACACTTTAGTCACGTTTAAATCCAGGCTAAAGACTCACCTGTTTACAGGGAGTGCAGAATTATTAGGCAAGTTCTATTTCTGAGGATTAATTGTATAATGGAACAACCATGCTCTCAATGAACTCAAAAAAATCATTAATATCAAAGCTGAATATTTTTGGAAGTAGTATTTAGTTTGTTTTTAGTTTTAGCTATTTTAGGAGGATATCTGTATGTGCAGGTGACTATTACTGTGCATAATTATTAGGGAACTTAACAAAAAACAAATATATAACCATTGCAATTATTTATTTTCACCAGTGAAATAACATTTCAACATTCACAAAAATACATTTCTGACATTCAAAAACAAAACAAAAACCAATCAGTGACCAATATAGCCACCTTTCTATGCAAGGACACTGAAAAGCCTGCCATCCATTGATTCTGTCAGCGTTTGATCTGTTCACGATCAACATTGCGTGTAGCAGGAAACACAGCCTCCCAGACACTGTTCAGAGAGGTGTACTGTTTTCCCTCCTAGTAATTCTCACATTTGATGATGGAGCACAGGTTCTCTATGGGGTTCAAATCAGGTGAACAAGGGGACCATGTCATTATTTTTTCACCTTTTTAGACCTTTACTGGACAGCCACGCTGTGGAGTATTTGGAGGCATGTAAATCATGTTTTTGTTGAAAGATGCAAAGTTCTTCTTGTACCACTGCTTGAAGAAGGTGTCTTCTAGGAACTGGCAGTAGGACCAGGAGTTGAATTTGACTCCATCCTCAACCCAAAAAGGCCCCACAAGCTCATCTTTGATGATTCCAGCCCATACCAGTACCCCACCTCCACCTTGCTGGCGCCTGAGTCGGAGCGGAGCTCTCTACCCTTTACCGATCCAGCCACGAGCCCATCCATCTGGCCCTCAAGACTCATTCTCATTTCATCAGACCATAAAACCTTAGAAACCTCTGTCTTCAGATATTTCTTGGCCCAGTCTTCATGTTTCAGCTTGTGTGTCTTGTTCAGTGGTGGTTGTTTTTCAGCCTTTCTTACCTTGGCCATGTCTCTGAGTATTGCACACCTTGTGCTTTTGGGCACTCCAGTGATGTTGCAGCTCTGAAATATGGCAAAACTGGTGGCAAGTGGCATCTTGGCAGCTGCACGCTTGACTTTTCTCAGTTCATGGGCAGTGATTTTGCGCCTTGATTTTTCCACACGTTTCTTGCGACCCTGTTGACTATTTTGAATGAAACGCTTGATTGTTCGATGATCACGCTTCAGAAGCCTGGCAATTTTAAGAGTGCTGCATCCCTCTGCAAGATATCTCACTATTTTTGACTTTTTGGAACCTGTCAAGTCCTTCTTTTGACCCATTTTGCCAAATGAAAGGAAGTTGCCTAATATTTATGCACACCTGATATAGGGTGTTGATGTCATTAGACCACACCCCTTCTCATTACAGTGATGCACATCACCTAATATGCTTAATTGGTAGTAGGCTTTCAAGCCTATACAGCTTGGAGTAAGACAACATGCGTAATGAGGATGACGTGGTCAAAATACTCATTTGCCTAATAATTCTGCACACACTGTAGTTGTGCCAATGTCCGAACAATGATTTTTCTCTGCATTTCATATCCTAATATATGTTTTAATCAATGTTTTTACATTTTCAGTTATTAATCACTATGATTTTATATGATTTTTTTTAACGCTTCATTTTATTAAATGAACTTTCTTTTTATTCTTTGTTTCCAATGTAAAGCACTTTGAATTCCCCCGTGTATAAAATGTGCTTTACAAATAAACTTGCCTTGCCTAAAGCATTCAATAATTGTATACAATTTATATTTCTTTATGTTTTTGAAACTATTATTTTCAGATCTCTAAAGACAATTGTTTTGTGAAATAAATCAGCAATACATAACAAAATGGCATCTGTATTTCAGCAATTCATACTGTTGTACTGTCCAAATGAATGGCATCCTGTTTACTTTCACCACTAAGGGGATGAACGATAAATGAAGTGAACCAGCAGTCGTGGTCTGGTGTTCAAATCCCAGAACCACCGAGTTGAAGGTGGTGAGAGTGACTTTCGTCAACAAACACAGCTGTGGTGCCCTTGAACAAGGCACCAGTTTCCTGACTGCTCCCCGGGCGCCCGCCGTAGACATAGCTCCCCAGGTGTGTTTGTTTACTGCTGTGTTTGTACATTGGGATGGGTTCAATGCAGAGCACAAAATCCAAGTATGGGTCATCAACTGGTCAATTTTACTTTTTTTATAAATACATATTGCTAGTCCAGACCCTTTATTAAAAAATACTTTTAATACTAATCAAAATGATAATTCACTATTCCAGATGACTTGTTAAGCTAATTTTTAAGCTTTAAGTTTCTTATAGTCGTATTTTCATGAAAAAGTACCCTTTGTTAGAGCTCTCTTCCACAATACTTTTCCTATTGTCGAAAAAAAAAAAAAACACTGGACAAATCTTTAAGATAGATTATGTGCGTTCCATTCCTTTCTGACATTTATCTTTAATATCAAACATTAAATCATTATTGAACTAAAGATTTTGGGCATACTTACAGCTCAGTTGGCACTCGCAAATAGTGTGATCCAACACCAGTTTAATAACATCTCACAAAGTATAACAGTTTAATTTACATTTTGGAATTAAATATCAGAGATGATTTTATTAACATAATTTTAATATAATGGCACTTTGGCCATCAAGGTGCTAGTGCCTGATTTAACGTGTTTATTAAAAGCATGCTATAAACAAATGGTAATCATAATTTAACATAAAGAGATGTATTTGTCTGACCTGCGCTGTTGTATTCTGCCTGACTGCTCAGGGTCTCCTCACAGTTTAGTACCCGCTGAAAGCACTCAAAGTTCACAGATGCATCGTCCTCAGAAAGAGCATGTGGCACCTGTCCGTCCCCAGGACGACAAACTTCAAAACGCACCCACTGATAACTACAGCCCAGGGGCAGAAATAAAAACACCAAATTATTTGAAAGCAAAAACCAAACATTACTCATGAAAATAAAACAAAACATCCTCACTTGGAGCATTTGCGAGCTCCAGGACAGCTCTGAATCAGGTTCTGAATGGTGGGGTGAGAGAAACCAAAAAAGTCTGCACCAGATGGAACAATGGTCAAGGGCTTGCCCCTAAATAGAGACAAAATCCACAATTTTCAATGCTGCAACAGTCATTATTGGTTTTTATTTATGCTCATATCTTTAATTAGACCTACAATTAAAACTAATGCCATGATGAGACATTTTGTATATTTAGACTGAACATAAAGTTAGGACAAAAAATAGGAACATTCTTTGAATTGCGCAGAAAAATACTGTAGTTTATTAATTTATTTGTTATAATAAGAATTCTACAAAATACAATCTTGAAGTGAAATGCTAGTGAACCTAATAGTTAAAATCAAAAGAATGTGGAATTGGTTTCATATAAGCAGTGCTGCTTTTCCAGCAAATCTAAATATATATTTTTAAATAAATATATCTTTTATTTAGATAAACATTGACAGTCAGGGGAGTAACTAACATCCCCAACTAATTTTAGACCAACATTTTAATGCAATATAACAGCACCTCGTGTTAGAAAATGACCACCTTTAACAAGCATTTATCTGGAGTCCAACATTTCCTATCTTTCTGCATCTATTTACTGAGCCTCTTAAACCTTATGAACACACAGCAGAATTTAGACAGACTTTATTATAAAACAATGGGGTTCTGCACTAGACATATTTTAAGGCCCTGCTTTTGACCACCTCACCTGTGTGCGGTGATGGCTTGGAGCAATTTTGCATGGCAGACAAAGGCTGAAGAGGCCCCTATTGCATTCTGGGGTTCATCCTCCGGTGTGATCTCAAACTAAAAATGATAACATACAAACACGTTCTCAAACTGTAAAGTATCCTCTTTTTTACAGCAATTTTGAAAAAGCTCCACCTCTTGTGTAGCAGCAGGAAACTGCAACTTCTGTTGGCTTGGTAAGTAATTTAGGTTTTACGCACACAAAGAATACAGAGTTTTAAGTTTCTATTTACTTGAACGTTTTCAGCATTAAAACTCATATTTTCAGTCTTACATTCAGTCAGCATCTGAATGTAAGCATCTGAATATTGTTGTAATAATATTGCAACAATTACACCATATGTTAGCATTACAATTCAGTCTCCTAGAAAACTTTCATGTTCATGCATTCAACTCTGGTTCTAGCAACAATAAAAAATGGACACATCTGAAAGTCTGAAGATTATTTATTGGTTATTATTGAAGCATTACTACCTGAAAACTAAATAAAAAAATTGTGTGGCTTGATCCATAAATGTGCATCTTGGTTTTAAAAAAAGGTTTAAAACATGTTTAAAATGGGAACATTTAAAAAAACCTACATAAAGTAATATTAATAATGCGTACCTGTGGTCCCTGGCCACCATCTTTGATTTGGCAGGTGTAAAGACACTTCTGGTCAGGGTTCTTCATACTGGCAAAAACTCTGGTGCTGCAGAAGCCCACGGGGTAGATAGCTGCATCATCATGAAACTGAGCTCTGTCTGTGATGATCTATTAAAGCAAACATTATATTTTAACAAACTTTATTTCCTGATAATGCAATTTTTACAGCAATCAAATTCTACAAAAATTACAAAGAATAATAAAATAAATAAAATATTTTTAAAACAACAATTAACTGGCAGAAAACCACTTAATTTTTTCAGTGATGTGTCAAATTATTTTATTTAAAAATATACTCAACAAATTGCCAGGTAAAGACAAAAAATATATAATTGTTTTTGTGTTTCTCTGAAGCTCCTGTAAAAGACAGAACTATATATATATATTAAAAAAAAGTCTTAAAAAAAAAATCCTAAATGCTCAGAAAACCCCGTCAAAAAACCCTGATCATTAAAAAAAACTAACTTTGAAGCTCAAAAAAAATTTCAATTGTGACACTCATAACACACTGGCTTAATTTTGACCAGCCCATTGACCAGCAGCACGAGCGTTTCGAGCAATACCCTGCCTTTCAACTCATCTGTGACTGATCACGATTTATGGTGATGAACATTCATGTTTTCTTCTGTCGGTGCGGTGGAATAGATACTTACCTCACCGAGGCTGTAAACAGTTAATCCACCGAGCACGATGGGGAAAAGCGGTCGCCCTGAAGAGTCCAGTGAAATGGGCTGAACAAACTTGCGCACTCCTCCCTCCATTACCTTTCTCTTCTTACAGATCTTCTTAATGACTGCAAATAAAGCAAACAAACACTAAGAAACTGTAGGAGCCATAAACTGATCCTGACCACTAGGGGCAGTATGGTACATTATAAGTGCTTACTCCACTAGAGAGTAAGCAGGTTGGTAGTGGAAGCTACACTGTTTTGATCGCATGGCACTCATGACCTTTCGCATTGTGTTTCTGTTTGTGGATATGGCATTTTATTTTGGATTAAATAAATAGACTTTTATTTCATTTAAGTGAGTGCTAATTTAACCAACCTAAGTAGCTTAACTGTTAGCTGCTACAAAAGCAAATCAGACTGAATACAGAAAACTGTATTCAGCATGAATACAGAAAACTGTATTCAGCATGAATACAGAAAACTGAAAATACTTACGCTCCTCCTTGCCATTCTCTTTCCCTTTTTCTTTTCGTTCTTTTTTGGGTTTCTTCAAAAGGCTATCCTCAGATCCTGAAAGTCCTGAAACCTGACTGTGACTCGCTGGTACAGCAGCGCCCCCTGGAGTGCTAGAGCCCAAACTGGCCTGTACATGGCTGCTGCAGCTTGGAGTTGGGACCGGTTCTCCCTCAGCCACACACTGATACTGCAGCAGAGACTTCAGCAGGAACCTGCAGAGACGGATTTTGCTTTGTGTAACATTTAACTTTTTTTCTTTAATGCCTAAAGCAAAAAGTTATTTCAGACAAATGTTAATAATTGTCATTCATGAATAACAGTTAATCATAACCTAAAAATACGAGCTGATGGGGTTTCTCAGATTTGCAACATCAATTATGCCAGTGCAGATTGTTTAAGAATTAAAGTAAATTAATAATTAGTCCATAAATCCACTGATCAGCATCTACTAATAAGTGTGAAAGTCAAACATGAAGTTTATTTTAATACACAGAGAATAACAAACATCTCTTGCATCCCTGGCAAACCCTTTTATGACTTTGCGTGAATATAAGCTTTTTCTCTTCACTTTCACAACATCACTTTAAAACTTTTTGAGCATTCAAGCACATTTTTGGCAACCTTAACTATCATTTTTACATTTTGTTTTTATAATTAGGAGCATTTTCTCAACCTCTGGCAACCTGAAAAACATTTATCCAAGTTGAAGTAACCACTACATTTCTCTACTGTTGTATGATCCCTCAGTGATTATCTACTCTGCTCGACCAATACTTTCTGTGTAATCAGACTGACAATGGATTAACTTAATGTAAAGTCAAAGGCAATGTTTACAAGTAATTTTTTTGTATTATTTTTTGTATTACAAAGCAATTTTTTTACAGCTCACACAGAAGACTTTGGTCGTCTTTCAAGAGGTAAAAATACAAAACTTAATTGAATAAAGACAGATGAAGAGTTTCTGACTTTCGCTTTACTGATTGAGCATTAGAGTAAGAACAGCAAAAAGATATGCACATACACCAGACAGATGTATGTGTGTGTATGTACGTATGCATCATGTATGTGTCTAATATATATATATATATATATATATATATATATATATATGAGATATTAATAGTAAAGGAGTATGTACCTTCTTTCTTCTTTTGCCCTGACGAACTTCTCTTCCAGATGTGCTATCTCATCATACAATGCTGCATTCTCCTGCAAAGCAAACAGCATCGGTTCTACCCAGCTTATCGTTAAAATATCCTCAGCAGTCAGAAACATGAATCCTCAAGTGAACTCACAAAAATCATGGCACGGGCAGCCTTACGAAGACGAACATACTTTAGCCGATACTTCTCATTCTGGTTCCTGCGGGGACCCTTCTTGACCTTTGATCTGGACTCTGCGTGGCTTGTAGGGGAAGACACGTGTCCTATCGACGAGCCAGACCCTGAACTCGAGAAGGTGGATTGAGCAGAAAACGCCTGAAGTGCATTCTGCCTTTCTTCATTTGTCTGCAAAGAGTTCGAAAACCCTCATTTACTAGAAGTTAAGAGATTATTTCTGCTTCACCTACACATTCCTTTAACATGTCTACAGAAGCTAATTTATCACTTCCGTTTTAACAAACTATTGATGTGTGCTTTCAATGCTGTAGTGTAAAGGGCAGGTGATCATATAACTTTTTTGACTATGACATGATATTTTTACTTTTTAAGTAATAAAATTGTAATTGTAATGTTCATGAACTCACTTCTAACATAGAAAAAGTAGTTTCAGCTTGCTTGGGTGACAAAATCCGGCTCATTTAAAGGAAGTTCAGGACACAAACTATGGAGTTTGTTTTGTTATCTGTTATTTGCTGCATAACATTTACTTGAAATGCAAGGAGTATTTATCTAAAAAGTTCAGATGAGATTGTTTTGAGGATGATGGTGATTATATGCTAAATTTGTTGACTACGCCATTAAAGCCCTTTTACGTGTAAGTCATAAAATTTTAATTGTCTTGTGTAATATACCTCAGTAGCAATTCAGGGTTTTCAGTACACTGTAAACTACAGTACTATATACTAGTATACTATATAATACTGTTTATACTATATAAACAGGTTGAAGGCACACTTTTGGCCTAGAGACACTAAGAAAGAAACTGTGAAATAGCTAATAAATAAAGTACAAAATAGTATTCTGATAGGAAAGGCATGTTTATTAGATTCCAAAATCATTTTATGGACCAAGCACACAATGCAATTGTTTTTTTATGATGTTGTTGTTGTTGTTAAAATGCACTTTTAAGTTTAAGCAGCCCACATAAAAGCGTCACGCTTGTGCAGTGAAAAAGAGAAATGAAATCAACTGGACATCGACTGGACAGATGGTAAAATAATAAAAATAAACAATGATGTATGTTTTGTTTTTGTAATAATATGGTTTCTATATTAAACATTACAAACTGACATGTTCTTATCAACTTACCAACAGAGCAAAAACTCCATTCCTGCTCTCAATCCTCTTGAAGCGTCTGCTCCCTTTCTGTGTCTGTAACACAGTGTGAAACTAAAGCAAACGCTGCAGCCCCAGAGCTCACTTCTCATCTCGACTGCTCTGTGGCTCCCCTTTCCCTACATTAGTCACTATACCTCTTTAAAGAATGAACAAATGGAAGACAAATGAAATCATGCACCAAGATGGTAAAGACATAATTGATGCTCAACAGCAAAACGAAAAAAAAAAAGGTAAAATGTGTGACAGATAAGGAGGGACATTTGAGTAAATCTTACCTCTCGATACATGACCGCCTCAAGGCTTGACTTGGCACTGACAGAGGAAAATAAAACAACACATTTTAGACATTTCTTTTTTTTTTCAGTGTGCTTTTTCATACCTGTGCAATGTGTGTTTTTTTATTACAAAATTATAGGTACATTGAGAGTTTACAAACTAATTTGATGTCATTACATACTTACATGCTCTCCATGGTTTTAAAACACACTAAGGTTTTAATCTCCATTTAAAGGCTGAAGATGTTCATTTGAAAACAAAAAAAAAACACTTTTTCATAAATAAAGCAATTATTTTTATTTATAATGATTCTTTTGTAAATTTCTATTGTTTTGGACAACAAGAGTCTTCTTTCGACCTTTGTAGTATTTTATTTTTGACTAAAATAAAGTGTGTAAGCAACTGATTTGTTTTGCTTTGGTTTACAAATTGAAGGAATGAAAACTAAAAGTAAAATGGTTTATCTGTCGTTTACTAAGGTAACCAATATTTAAGGCACACAATTATAGATATATAAGATACAAGAAAAAAACTCATGATCATCAACAGGAGCAGTGTTCCAGAGTTTTGTCAATTCTTTAAAAAAAGGCATAACAATTGTTCAGAGTTAGTTAATTAAGCGACCTTTGGTTATTTTGCGATTCTGTGTATGACTCAGTGTCACGGTGGTGCAGTGGGTAGCACGATCGTCTCACAGCAAGAAGGTTCTAGGCTCGGCTGGGGCAGGTGGCATTTCTGTGTGGAGTTTGCATGTTCTCCCCGTGATCGCGTGGGTTTTCGCCGGGTGCTCCGGTTTCCCCACAAGTCCAAAGACATGCAGTATAAGTGAATTGAGTAAGAACAATTGCCCATAGTGTTAAAATTGTGAATGCATGTGTGTGTGAATGTCTCCCAGCGATGGGTTGCAGCTGGGAAGGGCATCCGCTGCGTAAAACATATGCCAGAGAGTTGGCGGTTCATTCCGCTGTGGCGACCCCGAAAGGGAAGAAAGCCGACATGATGAATGAATGAATGTATGATTCATGTATGAGCTTTTAGATGCATCAGCTGTCAGTGCCATTCATTGTGTTATTGACGTAAGTTTGCTGTTCAACCAATTGATGCTGTTCACCTTGATGCATCGTGTTTAAAAATAAGTTACTGCATTTGCCATTTTAGAAAACTGTAATCATGTGTGGAACTGTTGTGGAAAGAACAGGAAATAATCTATTCACTCTGAGGTCATAAACAGATTTACTCTCTGAGCAGAGTTCTGACAGGATTAAGGCACTACGATCCGGCACTCAAGGATTAAAATAAAAACCAACAATAACATTTATAGCTAAGGTATGTTATTATTAGTAATAATGGCAAACTTGCATTCGCCAAAAAAAATTATTTTTACCTAATAAATATATCACAGTCAAAAAGTGTATGTGTATACATATACAGAACAATTGTCTAAAAACAATTGTACATTGTCTCCCTACTTTGACTGTACGAGCCCACGGTCAATGATCTGCTGCTTGATCTCCTTGATGTGCATGGGACGTCCAGCCTCTTCCAGAACAATCTAAAAGCAGAGAAATATTTCCCTAGATGACAGGACGATCATGTGAAAAACCTGTAAAGTGTAAAAGGTAGAAGGATCTTCACCTGAGCAGCATCAAGCCACGTGAGGTTTGGTTTATCTGCAACTTCATTCGTGGTTTCACTGAAATGAAAAGAGATCACCTGAACAATTGAAACATTTCGCACTCATGTCAAGGACAGAAAACATCATCCAGCGGTGTAATTTCAGGGCCCACTGTGTTATTGGGTCTAGCTCCGCGCTCCCCTAGACGGCGTAGTGCACGCCAGCTTTTCAGCAAAACTAGCATCCGCAAAACTCAGATCGTTTTCCGAGGTAGACTTTTTGGTTCTCGGTCTGGGAACCAACCTCGCTCTCTCATCTCTCTTCCCATTCCCTCTTTTATCTCGTCTCTTCTCCCCTTTTCCTCCCACGTCATTCAAAATAATTTAAACAAATGCTCAAAATATTTATACTGTGACGAGCGGCTAGTCGAGGTCGCGGCTAAACTAGCTAACTGTGCAGCTACGCTATGCTGAGCACCTAATGCCGGCGGAGATCCCTGTGTCCCATACACCGCACGACCCCAGGGTATCCCAGAGTTCTTAAAAGAACTGTTGTTTAGCGCTTAAAAGGGCTATGTAGAAATCACTCCAGAGTCGTGGATCTGCAGCAAAGCTGTTTATTAGCACACTTCTATCATTCACATTACACATTAACTCCGCGGCCACCTGTAGCCACACCTATCACACACACTGTCTCGTGGATGGTTAGTCCGACAATGTAAATCAAATCACATACATACACAACAAACACATACCCTAACATCACATACATATTCAAATAATAAAGTCATTAAACATAAACACATAACATTGGAGCATTTGCTTTTTAAACTTTAATATAAGCGCCTCCCATGATGCTCCGCGGCAACGACGTATTGCAGGGTCGTCACACTGCCCCCTTCTCAAGAGGGTAAGTGCCCTCACACCCTCAAAACCCCCTTAACAGTCACCGCAAAACAGTATTAATCTTGCACAACAGCCTAGAATATAACACGAGAAATAGAACTCACATCTGAAGGCGATGTGATGGAACTCAAAACTCCAGTTCAAAATTGTTCAAATGTTCTGGCCGACGGCGCTCACGCCTTGGCCGGGTGCCAGATTCACCTGTGGGGCTACGGCGAGGACTGTGCCTTTGGCTGTCCACATCAGTCCTAAAATGCACAGAGTCCGGATCACTCGCCGTTTCGATCAGTCCCAGGTGCTGAGCGCGCGGATGATAAGGAGCTATACGGTCCTGGTGGAGCACAACACATCGGCCCCGTCCAGGCAGCTTCACCTGGAACACAACGTCCGACACCTTCTCCAAGATCTGCCCGGGTCCTTGCCAATGGTGGGTCAGTTTTGGAGAAAGTCCCCTCTTTCGCTGTGGACAATAAATCCATACGCGGTCTCCCGCCGAAAACGTAGGCCCTCGCGCCCGAGTGTCATACGCACGCTTTTGGCGCGCACCCGCGTCTGTCAGGGTCTCTCGCGCCAAATGGTGTACAGTGTCCAAGCGTTGGCACAACCGTCGAAAATAGTCCAGCTCCAGGCCCCCAGGTATCTCGGCCTCAGGTGGTGCCCCAAACACTAAGTCCACCGGCGTCCGGAGCTCACGCCCAAACATAAGCGCGGCAGGAGTGCACTGGCTCGATTCTTGTACGGCAGTCCGATATGCCCACAAAACGATCGGTAAATGGGTATCCCAGTCCCGCTGGTGCTGGCTCGTTAGAATAGCCAGCTGTGTGGCAAGTGTTCGGTTGAACCGTTCGACCAACCCGTCGCTCTGGGGATGTAAAGGGGTGGTACGGGTCTTCTTCACTCCTAGACGTCGACAAACCTCGGCAAACACTCTGCTTTCAAAATTTCGTCCCTGGTCACTGTGCAGTTCACTGGGCACTCCAAAGCGCGCAAACATGTCTTCCACCAAACGTTTAGCGGTTGTCTCTGCGCTTTGATCGGGCACCGCATACGCCTCTGGCCACTTCGTGAAGTAATCCATAGCGACCAGGACGTACCGGTTGCCTGCCTCGGTCTCCGGGAAAGGGCCAAGGATGTCCACCCCCACTCGCTCCATAGGGGCCCCTACGAGGTACTGCTGTAGGGGGGCTTGTGATCGCTGTGTTGGCCCTTTTTGTGCTGTGCAGGTGTCGCAGCAATGGACATGTAGCTCCGCATCCTGGCGGCACCCCGGCCAGTAAAAACGTTGCCGGAGCCGCTTGATGGTCTTTGTGTTGCCGAAGTGGCCAGCTCCAACTGCGCCATGGACCCAATGCAGCACCTCCGGCCGGAGGCTGCGTGGCACCAACAGCTGAAGACGATCCACTCCTCCGTTTGGTGCTCGCCACCTTCGAAAGAGGATGCCGTTGTGCAGCTCAATATTACCCCACTGTGCATGCAGGATTTTCAGCTCAGGTCCCCGTGAGGAGATTGCCGGCCACTCCGGACGCTCGCCAGACGCCAGCCAACTCTGCACCTCTGTCAGCGTTGCGTCTGCTGCCTGCTGTTGCTGAATCCGCTCGCTACTGAAAAGTTCTCCGCTGTTGTCGCCATCTGTAGCGGTCACAGCCGCAGCAGAAAAACCCTAGCTCCCGTGCCTCTTGTCGCTCGCAATGCGCGCAGCTCTCCGTTAAACATGGCCGTCGCGACAACGCATCTGCGTTCGCATGTAACCGGCCCGCTCGGTGACAAACTTCCATGTCGTACTCTTGGAGGATCTCGATCCACCGAGCCACCTGCCCCTCGGGTTGCCGAAAATTTAAAAGCCACGTAAGGCTCGCATGATCCGTGCGCAGCGTAAATTTAGTTCCGAGTATGTACGGCCGGAAGTGTCGCAGCGCCAGTACAACGGCAAGCAGCTCGCGCCGCGTTACACAGTAGTTCCTCTCTGCTCGACTGAGTCTACTACTGTAGTATGCTACTACACGCTCCCCGTCGTCCGTACGCTGTGAAAGTATGGCCCCTACCCCCACGTTACTCGCATCCGTGTCTACCACAAAAGGCCGGTTAGGGTCCGGATAAGCCAACACGGGTGCGTTGACGAGCGCGTGTTTAAGTCGGGCGAAAGCTTCCTCACAATCCTCAGGCCACGCAAAGCGTTTCCCCTTTTCCGTGAGCCGATGTAATGGGCTAGCCAGCGTCGCGAAGCCCCGAACGAACCGCCGATAATATGACGCCAACCCAAGAAAGCTCCGCAACTCGGAAGTGTTCGTGGGCTGAGGCCAATCGCTGACAGCCGTGATCTTCCCTGGGTCAGTTGAGACCCCATCCTCACTGACGACGTGACCGAGGAATTGTGTATGGCGCGCAAGTAGGTTGCATTTTGCCGGGTTCAGGCGCAGTCCTGCACTACGGATGGCGGCCATAACATCGCCCAAGTTCCGTAGCGCCTGCTCGTAGGTGGAAGCGTGTACCAAAAGATCGTCGAGGTACACCACGCAGCGTGAGCGGGGTATATCTTTCAATACTCGCTCCATTAAACGCTCGAACGTGGCCGGCGCGTTGCATAAACCGAAAGGCATAACGTTAAATTGCCACAGGCCGTGGCCGATCGTAAACGCAGTTTTCGCCTTCGCCTCGGGTGCTAGCGCAACCTGCCAGTACCCGCTGCGGAGATCCAGGGAGCTGAACCAACTCGATCCTGCGACGTGGTCAAGCGCATCATCAATTCGGGGGAGGGGGTAGGAGTCCTTACGAGTCACGGCATTCAGCCGCCTGTAATCCACGCAAGGGCGCCACCCCCCTTGCTTCTTACGCACCATGACTACGGGCGCCGCCCACGGACTTTCTGACGGCTCAATAATACCACACGCCGCCATCTCACGGATCAGCTCCTCCGCCGCTTGTCGCTTAGCAATAGGCAGCCGGTGTGGTCTCAAGCGAATCGGCGTGGCTGATCCCGTATCGATGTGGTGCTCTACCAGATCCGTACGGGAACAGTCACGTTCGTTAGCGGCGAAAATGTCGTTGTACTCAGCGAGCAGTCCATTCAATAGAGCCCGCTGTGACTCCGTTAAGTGGGCGCTGCTACGCTGAGCCAGCTCGCTCACCGCTGCGGCAGTCTCCGACGACGGTCTGCTGGGCGTCTCCTCTACCGGAACGATTATGGTCGGTGTCGGTGGTCTACAGTTGGGGGCACGGGAGGCTAAGGCTCCTTTATGCGGCTGGCTGTAGGTGGCAGCGGTTCCTCTTCGCTGCCGGCCGACTTGCAGGGGCACCTCTCGGCCGTTAAATTGTAGGCTGGACCCCGGCACGTTGACAACGGCACCCCAGCTCTTGAGGAGGTCCAGTCCCAGGATGCACTCATCTCTGATGTCGGCTAGCCAAAACTCATGCGCCATCTCCAAGTGTCCGACATGAATAGGGAGGACCTTCCTTCCTGGCATCACTGTCTTGGTGCCAGTTACTGTCATCAACTCGGTGTTAGTGGGGGTCCAGTCGCTTGGTAACGCCCTCAACGTACCCGGCAGCAGTCCCCGCCTTATGAGGCAGATGGTCGAACCAGTGTCCACTAATGCTTTGCAACGATGGCCGTTAATTACACATTCCATGTACAGACCGCTATTATGACCACACCGCCCCACAGTAGGGTTCTCCAAGGGGGAGGGGAAATAGGGGCAGGGCGGGATTCCCCTCACTGTCTCGCCCTGTCGTCGTTTCCCGCCGGTGGAGAAACCCGGTTTCTGGGGCTCGGGGCTGGGCACTCTCTCGCTCGATGCCCAGACTCCCCGCATCGATGACAGCGCTCCTCTCTGGCGGGCCTCGCTTGACTCGCCTCCTCTGGCGTCTCTCTTTCTGCTGCTCGGGTGTGCTGTCTTTGCGGCAAGGGGCGTGGTATAGTGGGACTGGCTCGGAAGACCTCCTCTGCTCCCTCTGCCAGCTGTAAGGCTTGTTGTAAAGTGGCCGGCGCTGCCAGCCGGACGTGCTGTCGCAGCCTCTCTGGTGCCAGCCCCCTGACAAAGGCATGCAGGGCCAACTCCTCGCGAATCTCTGCGGGAAAGGTAGGGAAACCCCGGCGAACGCAGCTACGGATCTCTGCCGCGAAGGTCCCCAAACTCTCCCCAATCAGTCGTCTTCTCTCAGCCAGTTCATCCCGGCTGCTCTCCGCTGAAAACTTTCTGGCCAAACCGGCATTGCAGTGCAGCTTCGAGAGCGTTAATGTTACTCCTCTCCTCTGGTGCCAAATCCAACAGAACTTGTAGAGCGGGACCCTCTAGTGCAAGAGCCACTTTGATCGCCGTCTCTCCATCACTCCCACCCTTCGTGGTGTGCCGCCAGCTGCACCTGCGCTAGATAGGGCTCGAGTGCCGTTACTCCACTGTAGTGCGGGAGCTTGATGCTTGCGCTGCTTCGTTGGATCGACGGTGTCGCCTCCGCTTCCCGCCGACCACGGAGTGTTGATGCCGCTCGACGCTCGCTTGCGCCATCAGGTGCAGCCCCTCCTCGCCGCCGCTTCAGCTCATGGAGCGAATCGTCCGCTTCTCTCAGCGCGCGTTCAATCTCCGCCAGGCTCAGCTCCAATCTGTCTCCTAGACAGCTCATCATCCCACTTCTGACACCAGTGTGACGAGCGGCTAGTCGAGGTCGCGGCTAAACTAGCTAACTGTGCAGCTACGCTATGCTGAGCACCTAATGCCGGCGGAGATCCCTGTGTCCCATACACCGCACGACCCCAGGGTATCCCAGAGTTCTTAAAAGAACTGTTGTTTAGCGCTTAAAAGGGCTATGTAGAAATCACTCCAGAGTCGTGGATCTGCAGCAAAGCTGTTTATTAGCACACTTCTATCATTCACATTACACATTAACTCCGCGGCCACCTGTAGCCACACCTATCACACACACTGTCTCGTGGATGGTTAGTCCGACAATGTAAATCAAATCACATACATACACAACAAACACATACCCTAACATCACATACATATTCAAATAATAAAGTCATTAAACATAAACACATAACATTGGAGCATTTGCTTTTTAAACTTTAATATAAGCGCCTCCCATGATGCTCCGCGGCAACGACGTATTGCAGGGTCGTCACAATACATTCACATTTCGATTCAAATTAAAACACAAAAGTAAATTCATAAACATGACAAAATAAATACACTTAATAAACACAATCATGAGCTTGCTTCCATCAAAGGGCTTCACTTGGAAAAGGAAATAAATTATAAATGATGGCGAATTCTTTGCGGATTCAGTTTGACAGTTCATCTGTCAAACCGTCAGTTTGTTTATCTGTCATTTCGTCCGCTATACAGTGTACAAAACGGGTAAATTAATACGTTATTATAATAAATAATTGTTTTTTTTGTAAAGAAATGATTACCAATGTAAACAAACTTACGCGTCCAGACTCTCGGCGACTCCGGTCAAGCTGCTCACGCTGTCCAGCGCTGGAAACAACGAATAACTGCCTTGAACATCAGCCTCCATCTCCGACTCGAAATTAAGAGAATCCATGATAGTTTGATGTTTATTTATTTGGAATTGTAACGTTACAACTATAACTTCAATGTTATTGAAAGGCACACATCACTGTTTGTGTGGCTAAGCTAAAACAGTGAAACACAATTCACGTTCTTTAAGTTAATAATAGATAAGCGGATATCCGATACCATCCATTCAGTCTGAATTAATTCATTAGTAACTAATGAGATTTCTACCATTGCTTGTAATAACAACAATATAAATCGTTATTTTACTGGCGCTGTAAAGTTACAGGTGTTTAGCGTCTTCTCATATTATCAACGGAACCTTTCTATGAACAAATGACTTCCGGGGACACATTTAAAGAGAACACCAGATTGTAATTGCCTGCAGTGCCACCTACTGGTATAAAAAATGCATTTTTTGTGCCAAAAAAGTTATTTTTGTTTGCATTTGCAGAACGAAACAACAAAACGAAACATAAAATATAAAGCCCATATTATAAAACATATAAATAAATATTTAAAACGCAATTAGATTTAAGTAAAAATGAATAGATATATGGTTATTAAACGAAAAAAAATGGTAGCAATAGCCTTTAAACAAGGGCAAAGTTGTTTATTAAAATTAATAATAAAAGGCAGCAAATGGGACAACATATGGACATGTGAAAGAAACAAAGAAATACAAAGAAATGCCCTTAATACAGCAAATATTTGTGTAACTAATTGGTGGGAAATATTATTGATGCATTATATTGTTTTGATATAGAACTAAGTTATCTTAATTTTCTACATACAAGATTTTAGGGTCCCTTGAATGTTTTTGGAGAATAACTTTGAATAAATTCAAAATTGGTTTGACGTCAGTAAGAGCTCTCTCCAAACCCCAGAGTAAATATTGTCATAATGTTTAATGCACATCTGTTCAGTACAGGGCTTAACTGATTAGAGCATCCCATCAGCTTTTAAATAGATTATTTTACTTCAAAAAAATATCAGGTCCATCTTGAGTCATTATGGACTTATTTTTTCAGAGCCCAAAGCAATTGTGAACCTTTCAAGACTAGCTCCATCACTGTCTGTTTTTAAATCCCAACTCAAAACTCTACTGTTCTCCCAAGCATATGGTGTGTAAATCTTATTCCGTTCATTGTATTTATTCAGTTTCATTTTGACTTTTATATCATTTGACTACTCTACATAGACTTTCCTGTGTTTTATAACAATTATGTCTGTTTGCCTTAACCTTGGTTTGTCCCTGTTTTCTCACTACTCTTCAGCACTTTGTTTAAAAACTGAAGCAGTTTTTAATATGTGCTTTAGAAATAAACTGTTATTGTCAACCTTTTGAACAGCTTTCTTATAACTTGTCAAGGAAGTTGTTATAACAGGAGTAGCTTTAAAGTGAAAGTGTCTTGGTTAAAACAGAGTTTTTGTTGCTCGTAAGTTAATGACCTGCTATGAACACATCACAATGAAGAAATCTCTAGATCCACTGATTTTTCAAGAAAAAAAAACCTGTTTGTGTTAATTGATTCAACTAATCAACTTGTGAATATGTTTACTATTTAAACAACTTTCAGAGCTTCTTTGGCTTGTTTTGTCTGCCTTCAATTCATTAAATACCATGTTCCGGCTAGTCTTTTCCTGGAGAAGTACAATAAACTCAGGTACAGAACAATACCTAATAGCAGTAATATCGTAAAAAATGAGGCACACCTTGGATATTTTACAAATCAGACAGGGCTGTTTCTACATGTTGCATCCATCAGCAAATGAGCCTGGAAGATTAGATACAGCCTGAGGTAATATAAGCTTTTTTTGTAGGATTTTGAGTTAAAATAGGACCATGTTTAATTACAATTTTAAACAAAGTGTCAAGAAGAGAACATTGTTTCTTGCCTGAGAGCCACACTGCGTTTCAGAGGCTATCATATGGGATAAGTTAAGTAATAGGAAATTAGAAACTGGAACCATTTTAGGTAGTAAGTTTCGGTTTGTTTGATTAAGAATCCAGCCAGCAAAAGAATGTGAGAGATGGAGGAAGGATCAAGTTGCGTCTGATGACTAACAGGAGGTCCACATGTAATATTTTCCTGTGGCAACTATTGGTACAAAACCCACAAAACTACAAGTTTCTTGTTTTAAATCATTACTTGTTTCACTCGAACACAAATTTGCTTATACCTCTAGATGAGTGCTCAATATAATGAACAATGTATCTGAAAAAAATACACCTAAAAGCAATGTAATGCCATCAGCTTAGTTTTCAATACATATTTAAGACCCCATAAAAATGACTACTATTTACAAATACCTACGGTTCCAAGTAGCAATCCACCTTTCCTACAGAGCAAGTATTTCAATCATTTTCTTTCATTCATTTTTCTGGTAAGAATATTTCTACATTTATTTCAGTTTTTTAGTTTACATACTTTGTAATGCGTATAAATGTTTTTTTTTTTTTTTTACTGTGCATTCATTGTATTTCGTAAATAACAACCCGTCTGGGTAATGCAGAGTAATTGCACAAACTGCCCACAAGTTTGTCTCAGCAAGAAAATGGGTTATGAGAGTGTTCTCTGAACATCACAACAGTGTCAAGCATATTGGAGTCACAGTTTTAATTGGTGTTTGTATTCTAGATCACAACTGAATGCTCTGCATTATGTTCAATGTAAGTAGGCCAACATTAAAGTGCATTTCGTCTGTGTTTATACTCATTACAACAATTGTTCAAGTTTTTAATAATTTCCACATTATGTTTAATTTGGATTATGTTTAATTTTGGTCATAATAAAATTTAGTTCTGTTAATAAATATTCAAGGTTTTGCTTTTGCTTCTTCCGCCTACTTTTCACTATTTTATTTCGTTTTAAGGTTTATTAAGCATCCAGACTGAAATAGTAAGTATTTGTATGAGCGGCACAGAATCATGCGTGAATGTTCTGCTGATGGCTTGCATGTTTTTTTTAAATCTTTTGTTTGTAACCATAAAAGAATCAACAGAAGACACACACAAAAATGTCATACTAGCATTCTTCAGCTTTATGTAGGTCACCTTCAGACAAACAATGTGCAGAAAACCTTCAGCTTTAAGTGAAAGTCAAAGTGATCAGTTGGTCAGATATGGAGTGACCCATACCCGGAGCACATAATTTGTGCTCTGCATGTAGACCATCCCAGTGTACACAGACAGTAGTGAACAAACACATCGTGAACACACACCCAGAGCAGTGGGCCATGGCTGTTTCATCAATCACACCACCTTCAACTCAGTGGATCTGGGGTTTGAACCTGCGACTTTCCGATCACAAGTCAATCTCCTCATCCACCAGACCAGAACTGCCCAACTTCAGAAACCTAGTACAAGTATTCTACAAGGACACTGGAATCATTATTTTACACTAAACACCCATTACAAGACCCCATATTAACTGGCTGACATGCCAGATACAGTTATTAATATCCAATGTGCTAGAGGTGCTGCACGAGTCAGAGAAATACTTTCATGTTAGATTTTATGTTTAATATTGACTTTAGTTTATTATTAAATTCCCATGACTCAGAAACATCTCCGGTGGTTCAAAATGTGAATTCAGCAGCTTTTCCACTCTGGCTTCCTCACAGTTAGAGTAATGGAAGGGCAAAAACTTTGCGTTCCACTTCTTTGTAGTATTTGGGTGAGAGCCCAGCAGCCCTGTGGTCGGAGGGAGAAAAGATAAATTTAGTGAGTTGAAAAAACTTAAAGCTACCCAAAAGTCAAATGTTGAAGCACTCAATCATGCGCAAAAATCACAGAATCATTTCAAACTATATGATTTGTGGTTCAAGATTTGACTCATTATTGTTACTCACCCAATATTGGCCACTAACACTGATGCATATTTTTTTAACACTGAATAACATGTTTATCTTTAAATACATATCTGAGTAGAAATTGGCTAACAACTCCAGCTCAGGTCCGTCTATAACAAGCAGGACAGAGGAAGTGCCGATGTCTTTTTGAATTTGTAAAAACGTTGGTTTAGAACTAGATACCACAAAATGTCTAGTGCAGAGGTTCTCAAACGGTGGTACTTAAAAACCTCTTGGTGGTATACAAAGCCAGCGGCTGTCATTAATGTGGGAGTAAATGTCAAACAAAAAATGATCAGCCATGGGCATCTGATAGATTAATCATAGCCCATTGGTTGATTTTTTTAAGGACATTGGGCTAGTCCAATGAAATCACAAGTCCCTACCTCCAGACTCAAACAGGTTTTTGAACTGTTTTACCCTCCGGAGTAGCGAGAATGAGTTTGATCATGTTTGATAAAGAAGCAATGCTGCTGCAGCCCCGGGAGCATGCTAGCGTTCTGTTCCTCAGTCCAATCTCTCATAGAGTTTCATTTTAAACATGAGATATTGGAGTAATTGCAGTTGAAATGTGAAATTTCCAAGTCTGTTGGCACTAGTCTACTAGTGTTTAAAAGATAAGCTACTCACGGGCATTCTCCCCCTGTGTGGGGGCGCGTGGCTGTCATCACAGCAGGAAGCTGTTGACTTTAAAGTTAACCAGAAGTTACCTTAAATCCTCATTTATCGTTATTGTCTGCAGCTGGATTGAGGAAACAGGTTTCATCCCAAAATTGTCTGGTTTTAAACCAGAAAAACACAATTTAAATGATATTTATGTAATGATTACAGCACAGGTTTATGCTAATGTACAGTAACATCGCTACTGATCTGAAGAAACCAAATACCCGAGACGAGTTTCTAAAGGTAGGTCAGAGTTCATATAAACACATCAACTCTCATAACAATACTTAAACTCTTTAAAGATCTCATGATTGTACAAATTATACAAATGTTGTGACGTTTTCATATCCCTAATATACAGAGAGAGAAATGGGGAGAGGGAGACAGTGGGGGGGTAGTAAAAGGGAGAGAGAGAAAGAGGAGAGAGAGACAAAAAGAGGGAGAGGGTTAGAGAGAGTGAGAAAGAGATAGTGTGTGAGAGAGAGAGTGAGAAAGAGGAGTGTGAGGGAGAGAGGGAGAAAGATGGAGGGAGAAAAAGGAGTGAGGGAGAGAGAATAAAAAAGCAGAAATGTTGTCATCAAACTTGATACTTTTTGAAATTTTAATCACTTTTAGAAATTTGAATCATTACATTTTTAATGTTCAGGATGTATACTGCGGCTAAAATAATTTGATTATTAGCAATAATATTGCCTCTTATTTTAACTGTTTTTAACTATAGTTGAACAGGAAGGCCTGGGTGTTACTTGGAGTGCCAATTTTTTTCTGAGGTGGTAATTGGTGAAAAAAGTTTGACAACCACTGCTCTAATGATTAATTTATCTTACATATTCCATTATATAATGCATCAGACATTTTAATGTAGTTCCAAAAAAAGTCTTAACTCAGTTTTCCTTTTAACTGTGTACCCTAATTGTTACACTATGCTTATATTTAGTATGGCTCCAGTGGTGCAGGAGTCTGGTGCCACCACCCAACTTCCCTTTCCCACAAAAACTACCCTCTCAATAATATTTATGAAATATTCTCTGAGCTATAAACAGTGCATACAGTTCACAAAATGTATGACAGACACTGAATTAAATAAATTATTAGGAAACAGAGTAACAAAAAAGGTTATTATTTTAAGAATTCTGCATAGACTTTAGAGATTAACGCTTGGAATTATCTGAAAGTGTTGTACTTAAAGACATACTTGAGTTCCATCAACTTCTTCTCTTTGATCTCATCTAGACGAGCCCTGCGGCTACGCGCTTCTTCCTCCAGGCGTTCTCTCTCTCTGAACAGATCTCTGCGCTGGGTCACAGCCTGAATCTCTCGCTCTCGCACCTGCTGCCTCACAACCTCTGCATGCCTGTGGATCTGCTGCTGACGCTGCTCATCCTTTTCACGCTCTTTCTCGATGAAGTCTTTCTGAGCCCTGGAAAAAGATATTTTTCAACATTGTTTATTTTCCTAACTCTTGTATTAGAATGATCAGAGTTTTGATTTGTTTGTTTTTTTTTCATTTATCAAATCATTCATTCTATTTACAGTATATTTGATGATGTTAAACTAGTTTTTTAGTTTAGTTGAAGTGACAAGGCCCTTTTTTCCCCTCCAGAATTATATTTGTTGCCTTTCTAGTCAGCTGCTTGTTTCCTCGTTGTTTGAGATTGTCACTGATTATACTGAGGTTTGTAATTATATTCATCTTACATTCTGATATGTACCTGAGAACTCTTTCAAACTCTGCTCTCTCACGGCCGGCTTCTATAGAGAGCAAGTGCTCTTTGTGTGTGACTTGCTCAAGGCGAGCAGCCTTTAGCTTCTCCTCCACTTCAAGCTTTTTCTTAGCAAGCTCTATTTCTTTTTTTCTCCATTCCCTTGCAGCTGCTTCCTGGTTCCTCTTTGCCCTGATTTCATCCTGACAAATCACATGCTCATTTGTTAGCAACAGTTAGCTGTCTGTGCAACAATAACAAATGTAATTAATAAATTAATTAATCCTAATACATTTAATTCAAACATTAAATAACTTATGATACCTTTTTCATGTTTAATTCTTGTGGGTGACTTTCTAGTGAATTATTCTAATTAGCCAATGTTAAATTTATTACATTTTATCATGTTTAAACAGTATTAATAAGGATTAAAAAAAAATAAAATTTAAAAATGCATAAAAAGTTGCAAGTATTTACCTGCTCAGCTTTGTGGTCTCTGTCCCTTTCCTGAAGAGCTCTCAGCCGTGCCACTTCCATTTCTTTTTCTTTCTTAATTCGTATCTGCTCAGCTTCATACTCCGCCTCTCTTTCCTGGAGTTTATAAGACACAAAACAAACAATTTAGTTTCAGGTAGTCAATCAATCAAGTTTTTATATAGCACTTCTTTAGCAGTTGCTTTCAAGGCAGCTTCACAAAGTCCTCGTGAGGATCAGGTGAGGTCCCCAAGTGAGGTCCCTGGGAGCCTCTTTTTTTTAAAGTCTTCAAAAATCAGTATTTTATCTGCTTCGACCAAAAGACAAAGTCAGCAAATTCTGACTTGAGACAAAATCAGCAAATTCTTAAAGAAAGCTAAAATTGTGTTTTGGGGGCCTGTAGATAACAGCTAATGTTACAGAGAATGCATATCTTTGTTTTCATACTGCCGCTGTAATATGGAGCACAAGTACTTCGAAAGATTTGAATTAATGTTGTGTTTTTTTTGGGTTGTGTTTAGAGTATTTCTATATATCATGACTGCGAGCAGTTGAGGGAGGTTCATGATTATAACAGTAATTTCTGGTTGTCGCTTCATTCAATCTAAAATAGCCGTATGGAGTGAGCCAGGTTTCAATTAATCATAGTATGTCAAGGTAGAGTTCTGAGATTATTTCATTTATGTTAACAACTTTGGTGTAAAAGATCTGGTGTTTAAGATTCCAAATTTTATAGGGTATGTTTGCAAGTTGCATATTTTGTAGTCAAATTTTATATTGATCAGATTATTGGTGTTAACCAATTTGTCATTTTTAGTTTTTCTATGTTTTCGTGGTATGGACACTGTTTCGATTGCAAATGTTGGGTTTTGACAGTTACTAGGTAAGTTTCTGAGATGGTGTTCTAAGGTGTTGTAGTTGGAACTATTTAGTCAGATGTTAATTAGTTGCCTAATGATTTTACCACTCTAGTAATTTGGATTGTAGTAGAATGTTTTATTTATTATTTCAATAAACACTTAGCAATATTTTACAATAAAAAAAAACACAATACAAAAAAACATGTACAAACACCCAACACTAATACCACAAAATAGCTTCTAACACAATTTAAAGAGGTTTTTATTACTCCACGTCGTAATAGTGTCATTTTGGTGTTATGATTACATTAATACAAATATTATTTATAAAATATTATTTTAAATCGTGTACCCCTAGATGGTTGACACCTTTAGCATTTGCCTATACCACCTAATGGAAGGGCCTGTCCAGCCACAGAATCCCATGGAGCAGCAGTTTTGTGACACAAGGCGAGTGAGGAAAAAGCGCAACAAGGAATAGCAGTCAGTCAGAGTGGGCTAGTAGTTAAAGCTAAATCTAACCCCATAGGAGCCCCACTAAAGGAATAGGGGCAATCTGGGTATGTGTGAAAAAAGATTTTTGACAACAGACCACAAAATTATCCTTAAAAGACTAGATAACTACACAAGCACTGAAATGGTTCAGTTCTTGCCTGTCTGAATGGAGTAAATGTAAATGGAGTTTATCAGATACAACAGCTGTAGAATATAGAATGCTACAAGCAATCTAAAACAATCTAATACAAATGATTAATAATAATAAAATTTGCATTATACTTCCTACGTGCAAAGCTACTGGTAAAAAGTGAAATGTATGGAAAACATTAAATAAAAAATTATGTGTATGTATGTATGTGTGAAATTCTTTTAAGAAAAGCTCATTTAACAGGTGCTCTTTGTAAAACGCATTGTAATTTAAAAAGAAACGTGATTCTCTAACCATTTTCTTGTTCAAGAACTCTACAGCCCGCAGATCTGCTAGTCTCTCTTCTTCCTTCTTTTGCTCTTTAGCAAAGAGATTCTCCTCATTGATCATCTGAATCTCCTGAAGTAAAACCCTTTGCTCCTCTCTCTTTCTTTCAATGGCCTGTGGTAACATCAAACACATATATAAAGTCAAAGGCAGGAGAGAATTATGGTACAAAGTCAACCATTGATTTCTTCATTGACCTTGAGCTCTTCCATCTGTATCCTTTCCATGCTTTCCAGCAACTGCTGACCCTCTTGCTCCTTCAGTTCATCTTGCAACATCTTCTCTTCCTGACGTGTCTGGATCTGGTCTATGATGCAAAGCTTCCCCCTTACAAGAGATAGCTCATTAAAAACAGAAAATATCCATGCATCTAATAATCAAATGTTTCATTGAAAAAATCAATATTCAAAAAAGATTAGAATTCCGCTGAGATTAAACTTAAGAGCATCAAAAGTACGAAATTGTACTTTTTGAGTATGATCACAATTATTAATCACAGAATCATTCTGACACACAAATAAATACAACTGCTGGTTTCAATTCTTTAGACGCACCAACTCTCTAATCTCCAATTTCTGAAAAGGACCTTTTCAGCAGAAACATGAAAAGGCAACCAGTAATTGTATGAATGGTTCTTAAATATTCTATGAAAAGCACTTAATTTACTGTACATTTATTATTTCATTGAACATTTACCATCATACATTTTTCACATTAACTATATTTCTATTTCTTATTTTATACATTAATATGTTTTCATTTATTATTTTTATTTACATTTTATACATTTATTTACCTTGAATTTGTAAATAAATATATTTAACTATATTTATTATAGACATGACAGCTTTGTAATATTTATTCCACAATAATTGTGAACTTTTGAAAAAGTGGAATAGTTGTGTTATTTCCTTTTATTCTCAGTTTATTTCTTATTTATTCTTATCTAAGCTTGAAAACTCTATCTGTACTTTGTCTCCCATGGCTAGAAGACTTAAACTTAAGTTAAAAGTAAAAGTTCACTTAACTGTGCTTTTTTCTGTCACTTAATCCTGCAGTAAAACTATAAAAACAACTCCATTGACTTGAATCACACACAACGGTGTGAAGGCAAAGTTCCAGCCTATGCGGTGAGATTTCAGATTCCACTACTATGAAAGTTGAGCTGAATGAATCTTTGACTTCCGATATCTCATCTCATGATGTGGTCATCAAGCACAGGATTGAAGAAGTAAGAACATGTGTTTACTGAAATCAAGATTTAATTTTTTAAGCGCTTCAGTGTTAATGGGAAGTACATTAGAGAGAAACCTGCTGCCGTTTGGATCATTTATATTTAGAGCTTGATATTTTTAAAACGTGTTACCTGCTCGGCGGGGTCTTCGCTACCTCACACCCATGTGGTAGCCATCGGGGCTCTCAATAGCTATTCTGACCAGCGCATGATACATTTGCTTACACTGAAAACCCTGGACGTGAAGAAAAAGAAGCCTTACTGAACCATCTGTTGCTTACGAAGCTGTTCAATTTGCTCCTGAATTTCCAAGTCCCGGCGACGCTCCACCTCCATCATGGCATCCAGTCTTTTCTCCTCCTCTAGCCATTCTGCACGTGTACGTTTCTTCTCCTGAATCTGAGCATCTCGGACAGCATGACACTGCACTTTCTGAATCATCTGAAAGAAAAGAAAAAAGTTTTCTATACTGACATCAAGAATCACTTTTAATTTATTTGACTTTTCTACCTCATTGAGCTTCTTGACTTCATCCTCTTGCTCCATCCTCAGAATGTTAGCGCGTTCCAACAGATACTGAGCTCGGTCCCGTGCTTCCGCCTCCAGATCAGTGAGGGTTTGATTCTTCTGGCGGGACATATCTGCCTGCCGCATCTGAGCTTTCCTCTGCTCTGCAGCATCCTGAAAATACCACAAACCAGATCAAGGTTTCCTGAGGTGCAGACACCCAGATCCCACTCACTGACCGCTTTACCAGTAAGCAGCGCCTCATACTTTTGCTAATTGTGCAGATTTTTCATTTTTTGTGTAGATTCAAAGCATTGTGGTTCATGACTTAACATTTTTGCTCATAAAAAAATTTGTAGAAAAGCTACTTTCACAAACAGAGCTACATTTAAAGCACCAATTTATTCTATTGATGTGTTAAAATGAATGACTGATAATACATCATGCCTTCAGTTTAATGTTAACATCCTTTTTTCCAATTCAAGACTAAGGCTTTGAAATGACTTGCTCACCATTGCTTCCTCAATGGCTTGGCGTTGAGCCTCCAGTCTAGCAGCCTTCTCCTCTTCGCTAGGAACATGTGACTCTAGCGTGATTCGTTTGAACTCTGAAGATGAAAGGATGACCGACTGCCCAGATGGATCATCACTTGGGATTCTAGTTCAGCAGTGTGAAAACAGAGACCAAAGACCTGGCTTAAAACCTTGCCAAAATATACACTTCTGACACTAATAAAATATAGAAAGCATGCAGCTAGATGGTAAGATGTGGTTTCATTCATGTCAGACCCACAGCTTGTTAAGCTAAGTAGTAGTAATGGCAATTTGATTTGCTCAGCAATGTTAACCAGCTTTTCCCCTGATCTTTGAATCTTTTTTTAAAGATTTTATGGGCATTGATATAGGTGTTCAGAAAATACAGAGTTTTAATACAATATGAGGAAAAAAGCACTCAAATTACTCAAATTGCTGGCAAATGTTTCACTAGAGTAATAATGATAAAAGGACACAATGGAATCAGGTCTTTAGAATATTCCAAATATTAGAAAAAACATGTCGTTTTTCAAAGGACACCAAAATAGCCTATATAATAGCTCAGTAAACAAGCATATTAAAACTAAGAATGCAAATTCATGGTTAATATTTAAGTTAAATAATGTAGTTGTGTATATTTAATCTTTTTCTGCTTGTACTTGCCTGAGGTGTCTGATGAGGTCTTTGGTGATGATGCGGACTGTTTCTGGCTTGGACTCTTTAGATGCTGGAGCAGAATGTGACACTAATCTTGCTTTGCTATTCTTGTCTTTAGGATCATTCTTGGGATCAGGAGCAAAGTGCTGTGGAAGCTTCACAAGATGGTTGGCATGAAAACTTCCATCTAATAAATGGAGCTTGAAGCTGTGTTTTAATTGGGTATAAATATCCATATTGAATTCACAATATACAAGGTCAATTCAAAGATTAAACAGCTGAGTAGTAAAAAAACTTCAGCAAAAATGAAAACAATGACCACCAAGAGATTTTAGTAACTTCCCAGAATGGGGAATTCATTTGAAGACAATGCAACTGTAAGGCCCATATTCAACTTAACAACTAATATTAGTTGAGTACAATAATAGTCACCTGTGTTGAGGTCCCAAAGAGGCTCTCATCCACATTTGAAGTGGAGGCTCGTGTGCGATAACGCCGAGTGAATGCACTGTTTACCGAAAGGTTTCCACTTGAAGATCCAGCACTTTGAGGCTGAAAACAACATATGAAAATTTTAAACATATTTTCATGGTGTAAATCTCTGTAATCATGCGAACAACTTTAAACGGGGGACACACCGGTCACATAAAGACAGACTTTCTAACCTTCACTCATCACCTCTCTCACTCCACACATTCACCTCACACTCCGCACAGTTTGCACAATCGTGGACTTGAAACAGCGCAAGTCACTTTAAAACATCCACACTGCACTTTAGTGACCTTCTGTCACACACAAATCACTTGCCATTCTTGCACGTCACATCTCTATTCCATTTGTACTTATTTCATTTTGTACTTTATTTCATTTTCATTTGTATTATATTGTATTCCATTGTACTTTATTTCATCTGTATTATATTGTATTTAGTACTTATTTAAATTCATATCTACTTTGTTTTCTTATAATTTATGTTTTATTTTTATCTTTTTATCTATTTCCTAATGGTTACAGGTTGGACAGTCGTACAATACATTTCACTGCACGTCGTACTCTGTATGTATATGTATGTGACAAATAAAATCTGAATCTGAATCTGAATCTGAATCTGAATCTAAAATGCTGAGTCCATTGCTTCAAAGCAGCGTCACAAACACAAGACTTGTTTTGAAGTTGTTCAAAATTATTTTGCGTATTTAATTTAACTTGCGTTTCTTTATATTGATCCTAGTTCAGTCTTGTTATGGTGGCTTATTTGATTAAAATGAATCATTTGTAATCATTATGAAGTTATATAAGCTTTTAATTATTTGCTTGTATTTTAAGTTGTGGAAAGGAAAAAATTAAGCACCTGGAGTAAACAAGCATGTACACATGAAGAGAACACAGACTCCCCTAGGGAGATGTCCCTCTGAGAGGTGGATGCAGGCGGTTCATGTGACTTCACAAAAAGAGTCAGGAAGAGCAGGTTTGGTGTAAATTACCACAACATTCTGCCACCCCACGGACGGAACTATTTGATGAAAAACTAGAACATTGTATTCAAGCCTCAGAAAAACTGTCTGCGTGTGCAAAACTGTAGTTTTAAATTTTGTGAATAACAAAAGGAAAAGATTTACAGAATGGAACAGATGAATTGGTTATCTGTAACTGATAACAAGTCTTAAAAGGTCTTAAATGATAATGTAAAATACATGGTGAAGATAAAAAGCCCATTTTAAAGTTCTATGATGTGTAATGATCAATAACTAATATTGCCGTTCCAGCAACAATCTAGAAAACATTAAAATCAAAGATTCAGCAAATCACTAATCACAACAAGCTCAAATATCATAATTTAAATATTCAACACTATGCTTATATTCATTCATTCATCTTCATGTCGGCTTTATTCCCTTTCGGGGTCACCACAGCGGAATGAACCGCCAACTCACTGGCATGTTTTACGCAGCGGATGCCCTTCCCTGCCGCAACCCATCGCTGGGAAATATGCTTATATTGTACATATCAATTAATAGCATTTAGAATATGATTCCATTTAAGTCATACGCAGACTGACAAATGAGTAGATCCTTATTCTGATAGCATTTTATTTGGCCTAGATTAGTTCATGTTCACCAGGCCAGAAGTGGTTCACATATTTGTTTAGCTGGAACTAAACCCAATCAGTGCCTAACCAAAACAAGTGAGCCAAATAACAGATAAATAAACACATTTGAGATCAGTTCCATTGTGTTTATTTTGGTGAAACGGACACTTAAATTACATTACATAAATTATTTAAACAAAACATGATTGGAACAACGTAGTAGTTAACATTACATTGATTTATTAACAAATGAATATATTAAAGAAATGAACATCTACATGGGAAAGACATGATTTGTTTCTATAAGAAGTTACCTTCTTATTCTCTTATTCTTAATCTCTTTACAATTGGATGTCCCAAAACATTACATCTTTTACACACTTTAATTTCCCATTCTGGGAGTCCTGATTTCACAACAGTATTGCAAAACCATACACAAGAATGATAAGGTTAACCCCAAAATTACCCACAATTCATCTTGTGCTTAGGCCTTCCTAGCAGTGCAAGTTATGAAATAGCCTTCAATATCTTAATACTACAACAAAACGAATAACTAATCTTTTAACAACTCCAAATGGGGATAAACTGTTGTTATTCATTCAATAAATTGCATGAATCCCTGACTCGTGAGAGGGACGTGAACTCGTGAGAAGGAAAACACTGTGATGTAACGGCTGACAATGTCAGCCATGTTGTCTCATTTGATCTCATCAAGAAATAACCGAACTATAATGATATGAAGGTTAAAGCGTATAACGTTAACTGCTCATTAGTCGTAAGAGTAAGGTTCGATGTTTAATAAACATGAAATAGATAACGTTTGCACTTTAGGATAAAGTAATTAATGGTAAAAGTATTCTCAACAATGAAAGAACATTTCATCCAAACCGCAACCAAATATAGCGTAACCGTTAATTATATTTTATTTTTTTAATATTTACTTACCATTTCTTTTAGTCTTGGTGTAAAACAGACTTCTTGGTCAAATGGATCAGAAGATTACATTACAGAAAAAGTCCACGTTTTCTACACGAGGCCGTCAGAGTAATCAGCTAACGTTATCTTGAATTTACATTGTTGACAACAGAAGACTTAAGACACGGCTTGAAGTAAACGAACACGTTTGTTAGGTTTCCATGGACACCGTTTCTGTGGGGATAGCAAGTGAACGCATCATCTCGTCACGTCAGTTCTCCAAGCAAGTATGGAAAACGTGGCACTGACTTTAACTTAAACTACTTCCTAATAAAATGCTAAATGTGCTGAACACATATGTGAATTATAAACTGTTCAATAACTCTTACACCTATATCAGAGCGGAAGATATACAGAGTAGTGTTAGTTCAGGCCGTAAAATGTTGGCAATTTTGCCATCCTACTTCCGGGATGAGGCGAATGGAGAGGCGATATTACACATTATGAAGCAATTCCTACGTGAAGCTGTTTAAATCAGTTAGCTTTTCAATTTATCAACTGAATGACCCAAACATGATGGCCCTCACACAGTAAATACTTTTAGAGCCCTGTGGTTGCTGAGCTCAGAAATAAACCTTCATTTTATTTTTTAAAGACAGTAGCCATGCGCCCATATTGAACCTGACCTGTAATGTTAGCTAGTAAAGCTACACGGAACAAGATGATGACAAAGATATAGGCTATAAAGACCTTAAAATCTGCAGAAACATTAAATCGAATCTATTTGATATGAATGGAAACGTATTTAAAGCTTAGAAAAGATAACACATGAGCGTGAAATTTCTTTAATAAAGTTTAATTAATAAATGAAAAATGAAGGATGAAAATTTAATTGGATGGAGTTTCAAGATTTTGGATGTTTATATTGCTGTATAGACATTGATTGATTAAAACAACAGCAAAAAGATAATGTTAGTCCTGGAAATAATGTGAAAGTGATATTAATTTTCAAATATAAGTAAGCTAGCATTACTCCAAAAAAATAAGAGATGTAGAAAATTCAGAATGTGTTTAAATTGGAAATAAAATAATGCAAATCTCACCCCTGATATTGGCACAATATATCTGGAAGATATATTACATTGTTAAGTTTTTAAATACATAAAATACACAAAATATAATATTAATATAGGCGTTCATTGTTGCCCTCCAGGACATGACAGTAGACAAGGCATTGTGTTATGCTGATCTTTAATAGTAAATGCTTCACAGTTGCATTTGTTTGACACCTACAGCCAAGAAAACTAGGTTGAAGGTTAAACGTCCTAACTGCTAAAACAACCAAAAAGAATGAGCAAGAAAGCATTTCTAACCTGTGGGATAATGTCTTGCATATCACCATAAAGTCCAAGCATAAAATGAATTACCAGCCATTTGGTAAAAATAAATTCAAGAGTATTAACTCTTTCTAAACCATTGATGAAAATGTAACCAAGAATTTTTGATTACATGAAACATAACCAAAAGATTACAATTTTCACATGAAAATATTTTTAACCCATAACATCTGTGATACATGTAATGTATATCACACATCATTCTCAGCTTTGTGGTTCTAATGCTTTTTTAAATCTATTTTTTAGCATTTTAGCATTGCTAAATACAATAATATGCAAGCTTAGTAAATATAACATTTCACAGTTGAATATACTGTTTTAGGTGGTTTACATTAGCAAAATAGAAATGTATTCTCAATTTCCCAAATATAGCTTTACCGGGCAAGGAAAAAATAATGAGTATAGTCAGGCTTCAACATTTAGTGAATAACACTCAAAAAATATAAATTTGAAGGTTCATGAATTCAATGAAAATATATTAATGTTTTTTTTTTTTTTTTTTTTTAAACAAAACCAAATTTTTTATACCTGAGACTGGTGACATTAAAATACAGTGCAACTAATGCCTAATCGTCTCTCTATGAGAACTCTGGATATCAAAGTGTAAAGGCCTGGACAGACTTTTACCTCTCATGTTTAGCAACAATGTTTAGGGCCTCATGACTAAACAAAGGTGCAAATTGCTGAATACATTCAATCATCCAATATTAACAATAAGAGTAAAAAAAATGGTTGAAATCACCTTTTTAAATGTGCTTATTACTGCCAAAGTTGAAGAAAACAAACACTTTAGCAGATGGACCAAACAAGATTAGTGGAGCTACTTTCATAAGTGTCTTCAAAACAAAGAGATATGCATCATGAACATGAATCAGTACTTTGTCAGTTATACTGCTTTTATTAAACTATTGTTAGCGTTGAAAAAGAACCCAATTATAGCCTTTTTTTAAATGGCGTTAAGAACAGTTTTCTACATCAAAAGATAAAGCAGGATAATGTGATGGCTTTTACCAAGCACAATACAAAATGTTTTCCTGTTTGAAAACATCTGGTGTATTAATATAAAAAAAATAATGTATCAATATTTGACAGTACAATACTATTTTCTATTTTTGAAAACTGCCCTTTTTAAGAGGTCTATTACAAGTTGTCAATGACAGATTTCTTTGCAAGTATAAAGTTACTGGTGTTTTAAGGTTCAATACTTTTAAAACGTTAAAAAACTATTTCCTCGGATACTGGCGGTGTTAGACTGTGCATCCAGATGCTTCTTTAGGCAGTACTGCTATGTCCCAGTGAGAAGGTCACAGCAATGAGGCCATCAATTCTGATGAGATGAAACAGCATATTCTGACAAATCCACAAAATGTCAGACGTACACCCCTTTTTAATCAAATGTGTTGTAAAGATGAAACCTAAGTAACTCAAACAGGGAACAGAAAATTGATAAAAGGAGACAAAAAGGTTATAGATTATTCACATTCCAGTATTTACATAATAATTTCGGCACAAAGGTGTATTAAACAATGGTCACAACTATAGTATGGCTCACTGACTATAGTATTTTTTTATGTAAACAAGTAGTAATTTATGTTTAACAGCACCCTCATGTGCACCAGGGTATTTTGGCTCCTTGTTAAGCACCAACTAATGTTAGGGACCCTGATAGTAAGAACACGTGGTCCAAATGTGGCTGAGAGCTGTCTCCTATGGCTGAGATGTGGCATGAGATAACAGATTTGGGGTAGAGAGCCACCATACAAGTTTTGTCATATTTCTTAAAGTGTATGACATTTTTCTTTTGGTCCACTGTCACTATTGGTAAAAAAAATAATTAATAAAACCAAATGTGATTTGACTAACATCTGTGAGTCGTAGCATGCCCCTACTAACCATTACATTTCCTTGATTTCCTTGGGCATTACTGGGCTCCTGCAGCGTTCAGGGTTAGCGAGTGTATAATAAATGATTGTAAATGTTTCAAATTTGGAGACTAAATTTAACAAACGTTAAAGTTATTGTAACATGTAACCTGGACTTTTCAGTCATATTTGCATGTTTTAGATTTGTTTCCTCATCAAATCAAACCTGGAGTCATATTCAGATGGGTTCATGTGTAATCTTATTTTAATTTTCTGGGCGCTCAAAACAGCTTGATGATCATTTTGGCTAAATCAACACCCACTAACCCATCAGATTAACCGCTAATGTCTTTCATCTCAATGAAGAACGTATGCGCTGACTTAACCGGAAGAGTGTTTTGGGATGTATTGGGGCAAAAATGTCTTTTGGCTCACCAAAAGGTGATTCTTCAGAAATGGGTGGATTTTCTGTGTTAACAAGGAAAACCCTGCAAGGGGTTTTGCAAAGAACAACCATTTCAGGTGGTTCAAAGACATTGTTGATGATAAATACTGCAATTTGAGGGTTAATAAGGGCGCAGTGATGAACTCAAGGGGTCAAATATGTATTTGAATTGATTGAAAAGGGTCACATTATGGAACCTCTATTTACTTTTAAGGTTGAGATGTAAAGATTTCACTGTTCCACTTAATGTATGTTCAAGCAAATTTATGTAACATAGTTAACTGTTTTGGTTTAGTTCTGGCTAAAAGGATGAACTAATCTCAGCCACATCTTAGCTGTAGGTTTGCGCCTGACCATTTGAACTCTGGTCATAACACAAAAAAGGTATAAACCCAAAAAAGTCCCCAAAACACTAATGAAAAATGAGGATTTAAACATCTAAGTGTGTACAGGCTTTTAACCTTAAAAGGAAAAATGAATTTAAATAGCTTAATGTGTGTCTACAATCGACATTAAAAGGAAGCACAAGTGTTTGTTTTGATGTAACTTGTTTAGCTTTCATACTGTGTACAGTGGCCTTTTACTTCAATCTCATGAAAGCACCTTTTCTATCCTACCTTTTCAGAGTTTACACCTGCTATCTAAAATCCAAATATCAGAAGCAAGATCAACAGCATGAGACAGAGGCTTGTAGGCACCTCCAACACTCTCCCACAGGTAGGTCATGCCGTTCTCAAGGACAGGAGATTCACAGTGGTTCAGCTCAAACTGGAGCCATGGGTTATTTGTCTGGCTTGAAGAATTGCTCCACACAACTTGTAACAGCACATGTCGCTGCTCCTTCAGTGTTAGGCTCTCCACTCTGCCAAGGAAGACTAACAAACACACATGTTTATACTTATACCATAAACCACACCTCCAAATATCTAACTGCACTTCTCAATCGCTACATAATACAATAAGAACATAATCACCTTCTTGGGAGCATACAGCAGGAATCAAGTCCATCAAAGGTTTTAGTATATTCGATTGTGTTTGTTTTATATTTGAATTTGGCTTGAGATGTTCTGCACAACAGTTCCAGAGGGATTTGTTATAGTAGTGATGGCCACAGCAATCGTGATGATCTTTCTTGTCATAAAGTACAGCCTCACTTGAGGAGGAACAACAGGTTTGGTTTTTTGAAATAAACAAGGTGCTTCCACAGCACTCATGTTCTTCCTTTGCGCTGTAGAGATGCCCCGAGCAGCATTTGAAGCTGCTGTTGATGTAGTCATAGACTTTTGAATCACAACAGAAATTGCCATCACTCCTTTGGTGACTGAAAAAAATGTGAAGAACCATATTTAATTCAAAAGTTTAAACTAATATAAAATGTTTAGCTTTTTAAAGAGCCACTATTATGCAGTTTTGAAACTAAAATAATATAATAATACATTTACACACATCATTTCATCATTTCAGGGAAAATACATTTCATCAATTTTCCCTTCCTAATAACTTGAGTTGTCTCCTCCATTTTTGAGATAAAGGTAAAAGTAAATGTTTTTGCATTCTGCTAGCAAGAACCCACTGCAAATTTAACACTGCCTTCATCAAACTACAATTAAATTCTAAATACACATATATTCCTTCCAAGTGATTACAATACCCCACTAATGTTTGAGTCCTCTACAGTAAGCGCTGTACTCTATGGGCTTACCTGACTCCGTTACAGCAAATCTGGGTCAAAGGATCAAAGTTTTGACTCCCACAACAGTGTCCAGCTCCACGTGGACGGGTCGGATGGCTGCATGGAGAGTCAACTCTGTATACAACGTCTCCGACACACTCAGAGTTTGTAGGGACGGATGTATGCAGGATTCCATTGCAGCACAATACATTGGGATCCGTGAAGCTGTAAACAGATTTACCGCAGCACTAAAGGGAAAGAATAGAAACAGTAGTATTACATTTCTTCCAACAGATTGAACACAAATAAATCGTTGCTGGTGGTTCTGTCTACGTCTAAATCGTGCAGCATCACCTTTAACAGTTCTGAAGACTTTGTATACAGACTCCCTGAACAGCAAATTTCCTGATGGCTGTTTGATCCACACCCTAGAAGAGAGTACAATGAGTTGCAGCATTAGCCATACGACAATACCTACAATGTAATCAAAAGTGTATATCAACTATCTCAGACACAACACAATTCAAAATCAAGAATTCAAAATAATTACCTGAGTTTTGGTCAGTTGTATTGGCACAGCTTCCACGCAAGAACAAACATACATTAGAAGTGTTCAACCTCTTGCTTACTCTAACAAGATGATTCAAAACACTTTCTGCAGTAACTATGGTCATTTTATAATATTTGAAACATGCATAAAATCCTTGGTTTTATATTTTATACTTGGATCTATGCTTTAAAGCATTCAACTTTTTTCCACAAAACAATGATATTTTTGAGATCCCATACTGAACAATGACCCAAAACATTTATATAACTTAAACTCCCTTTCTAGTACTTGTCAATCACTTTCCATTAGTGAGTTACACTTTGCAGTAATGGTGCACAACTTTCTTTAAATTAATGCATGAATTAATCAAGCATTAGTTAAGGCATTAATAGCTTGTGGGTCATTAGAAACAATAATGAGATCAAGGAGTTTTATTCATGACTTCATGAATTAACAACACATGAATTAATACATTCATTAAGCTGAACACAGCATGATTCATCAGTTATAATACATGATCATGAAAGTTTCAAGATCCATCACAACATCTTTACAATATCTTTTTTATGAATGAAATGGAATTGTTCTATTATTATTTTTAAGGCCTATTATATTTTAATACCTTTAAGAAAATGTTTGTTTAAACTACTTAATCTTTTTCCTCTGTTAGATGTTAGTATTTTTGCTGGTCATGCTGAATTTGTGTTCCATCTAAATGTGCATTAAAATGAACTAAAATATATATAACAGCAGCCATTTTATTGTATTATCTGCAGGTTTGTATTTGGGTAATTTTGTACTTTCATACACCTTAAGATAAGTGTCCAACATTTTAGGCATTCAGACTTATCGTTTGTTCTTCTATCCACTTAGTGAACTGTTTTGTAAAGTTTTTTATCTGAAATTCAAGCCCATTTCAAACCTTGAGAACACAACACTAAAATGCAAGCATTTTCAATAATCCATGATTTTTGCAATTAACAGTAATAATATTTATAACTTAACACATGCTCCTTCTTTAAATGATCTTAAAACATGAGTGACCCACCTGGGCGGTTCATTGGTATCGTTATGGTTTGGAGCTGTACAAAAATACAACTACATATTAAGCATACTTAAACATTTTTCAAACAATATACACACAATTATTTATTTTTCATTATTTTAGAAAAGTGAAAGTTGCCTACATACCTTTTTCAGGTTTGCAGCAAGACTCATTTATGGCCTTTATTTCTAATTTAGTTTTCGCACAGCAACAATGGGTATTCATGTTGAATTGTTTTGTGCCACAGCACATTCTGTTGGTTTTTCGCTCATACGTTGTATTGAGGCAACAGATGTGAGTCATTGTTTCATATGTAGCTGTAAGTAAGCAAAACAAATGACTCTTACATCAGGCATGAACGTAATGTGTTCACATTCAAAATGATTAACATCGATGACACCTAATGCTAAACAACTACTGCACAATTTAGCCTTCTAAAAAAATGTCCCGACATTGAATGCCCTTAACTCTTTTAATTAATTCCATACAACTAAAATTCTTTAAGTATGTTGTAATTCAATTATCTGAGTACATTCTACTACTTTGACCAACATTTTTCACAAAATTAACATGTTAACTGTAATGTATGGTTTTTTTCTTGGCCCTGCCCCTGGCCCACTCACAGATAATTTTGCTTGCTGGATCAGCGCCATTTTCTACTGATTGAAGAACACACATTTAAGGTAAAAACTTTAGAAATTTTATTTGTGAAACGTTTTCTTATTGCCGACTGTCAGTAGTGAAAGCACAAATATTAAAACATGTTTGTTTGCGAATTCTCAATAACGTAAAATATACTTTTAACCACATGAGGTGGACCTGGTTCCGTTATAATTCCCGACAATCGACTTGAATATAACATGATTTAACAGCAAAAATATAACATGAAATATACAACTTAAAAAATAATTATGAACAAGAAATACACACAAACGCATAAGGATTCTGCTGTCATGGGACAACCCTTGGACATGTGTTGAGTGGATCACGGGATGGATCATGGGAACTCCATGTGAGCTTCTTTGAAATCAATAAATATAGTGAAGCGTCATAAAGAAGCTACATTAATCAAATATTTCTATATCTTTGTGAGTATAATTAATTGTGTACTGTTGAAATACTTCCATGTAACGTGATTATTACAGAAGTTAGGTTGACACTTGAATAGATGAAAGAAAATGAATGGAGGTTGTTCATCAATGTTTTATATTAAGTCAGTCATGTTTGGTCTTTTTTATTCTCTGAGTCAAGCCTGATTCAAATGTATAAGTGGTATTTCATGCTCTGAGACAATTTAACTTTTAGGACCCTTTAATAAACTTGGGCATGATGTTTATTCAACCCTTCCCTAGCCCAGGATAACCTGGAGGGTCAAAGGAGGGTCACATGCTTCCTGTGTCCACATATAACACTATGCTTCTTTCAGAGTTCTCTCTCGCTCTTACTCACTCTATTGATTGTTCTGCTCTCATCTCAGAAGACCTTGTGGTCTTTTTCTCTCCATGGGCGCGAACAGTAGGAATAAACTCTAATATTGGGCCATAGGTCCTAACCCTGCGCTCTTAAATGCAAAGCTTGGAAACAAACCTACACGCATCTTAAGACTCAGATTCTGTTCTCATCAAAGACTATGATCCCAATCTTAGCACAACCGCCGGCTCTGATGCAAACAAGGCCTGGCCTACTCTTTGAAAACATTGGATCTCTTCATCAGACTTTATCTGGCATCATCTCAACGCATGGTGGCTGGCAAGGAATGCCACCAATTCAATTTACTTCTGACTCCGTGCAGTTCAGAACTGACGCAAGTCTCGATGAGTCTACTCTTAGACAAGCTAAAGCCTAGTTAGACGTTGAAATAATGTTACAGTCATCAACTCAAACGCTGTTTTCCTTTGGTCTTGTGTGAAGTATGTTTTAGCCAGTTAAGTGTTGTATGTCTGTTAGTAAATAAACTGTTTGTCTCACAAATACAGATCTTGTCTCAGCTTGCATACCTTTGTTGACATCGAAATTAGATCTTGTTACTTAGCTTATATTAAAATAAATATTTTGATTTAAAATGTTCGACATAACTACTTGGGCTATACTTTGATTCTCGCTGGACAGGGATCGGGAAGGGTTTAATATAGAGAATCTAAACCAAGCTAAATCATTACGGGTGATTTTTCTTTTGATTGCTACTAAAACTCCCTTCCAGAATTATTACAATATGTAGGGATAAATGTTCCCCAAATTTACAATTCCTACAATCACAATGAAAATATTGAAGTTTGTGGTCGCCCTTAAATTACGTGAATGTTACTCACATTAAATTGAGCTTTAGCAACGCGAGTTGTTGAGATTATGAGAGACCGCCTCAAAACCAGATTTTTTTTTTCTCAGTCACCATTTGTGTTTGTCCGGGATTCAGCTTTTAAAGAGTCAGTTCAGTTAATGCCTCTCTATCTAACAATTTTTTCCGATTGTCCAATACAGTAAATTAAATGTAAAATGTAAACTATTCCTAAATATTGAAATGTTTTTCCCTGTGTTGCAAATTTAACAGAATCAATATTTTTTTTGCCAAAATCTGAACCTTACACTTCTGTTTTTTGCAGCTCTTGAGGATCAAAAAAGAGAAGCTGCTCCGATCAATGCAGAGCAGTAGAAGGGAAAAGCTAGATATTTACTATGGTGACTGATAGAATTGGAATAACAAACCCCTGATGTTCCATGCTACTCAATAACCCTGGCACCAAGCAAAATATGGATTGCAGTGGTCCAACGGTTTCTTTAAATTACTTTTTTAAAAGCATTCAACATTAATGAAAGCTATTTTGCTTGCCTGTGACTGGATGAAAAAAAAGAACTAAACTCGCCGAAAGCAGCGGAGTGGTGGGCTGGTTGATTCAGCTCAACAGTAGCAGCTCTGAAGTTACGGATACAAACCCAAAACATGCAAGACTCGTCTCAAAAGTACCGAGCACAAGTTCAGAGCGGTCATACTTGTGAGTGAGGCTGCAAATCCACAATCAACCGTGCGTAAATATATCTCACATAGTTCGTAAATATTTCATGACAAGCATCATGACAATTCAGGTAAAAGGCAGGGTGTACGAATTGAGGGGAATATTTATGTTTTACCTTGAAAATCTACTAACATTGTTTTGAATTACGTATTGGATTTTGTACATTTAAATAGTGTCATTTATTTATGAACTGAATTGTACAAATACAATCTTTTTGAGATCATAGTGGCTCCATAGCGAGAGATTACTAGTTTTGTTGTGTGTGTTAGTGCTAAAAATATGTATTAAAAAAAATTCATAAGTCGGGTGGGAGATTATTGAAACGGGGTTCCAAACTACAAATAAAAACACTACATTTTCAGATCTTTGAACACATTGCACTTGTACAAGGAATGCCCAGTAGTAATAAAGACACTTTAAAACACAGAAGAGAAGAATCTCTTACCACCGCCACAGCACTTGCTCGTGGCACTGCTTCGAGTGGAAAGACTTCCGTTACAACAAATCTCATTCAGAGGATTGTAAGCTTTCGAACCACAGCAGTAAGCTGCTTGCTGACCTATTCCCATTGTTATGTGACCTGTAAAACATCGAAGTGAGACAAACATAACTTTTTACTGTGTATCTTGACTCGTCATTCGGATATGTACCTTCACAGCAAGCACTTGCCACAGGGTTGTAGCTCATCTCGCAACAAGGATTGCTGCCTCCTGTTGATCTTTTGAAAGACATTAAATCATATATAATACACAATCAGTCCTATTCTTTTCATTGGAGACATTTAATTAAAAAAGAAATAAAAAAGAAAAACATCACTCTTAAAAATGACAATATTAAGGCTAGCCAGGTTACAGAATGTGTGTACGTTTACTTACTTGTTGCTGCTTGCATTATTGCCTTTTCCTGTAAAGCAATTATATTTGTTAGCAATTTCTAGGGCAATCATTGGGAAGAACTCATTACAAACAAAATAATAACTGTATCGTTACTGGGGTATGAACAAGTAATTTTTTTCAAAATGTAGTTACCTGCCTAAACCAGATTTGAGAAAAGATAATATTATCATTTAAATTCATAAAACTAACACAGAAGTATTGCATGTTTATGATATAGTCAAGAAGCTTTCATCCTTGCACATTACTTGCATCGATTGCGGTTGGTGTGTTTTCAGAACAGCTGATAACAAACATGGATACAATCTCACAAGTTCAAAACTACATAAAATTACCTTGTGTCTGAAAAGCAAGTTAGAAGAAGTATGGAAATGAGAACTTAGGTGTACGGTCTGAGTAGGGCCTCGGCTCAAGAATTTTATTTGATCATTCAATATTTGAAGTTTAAAAATCAAATTTTTAACCTGTAATCACACAGGGTTGATGGTGCCTTGGATGTTATAGTTCTGATGAAGCTTAATTCCAAACACACGATTAAGAAAATTCATTCAAACTGAAGAAAGAAAAAAAAGCCACAGACTCAAATAAAATGAGCAAGTTTACTAACTCTCAGACACTAGTTAGACAAAAACAAGTACATTTACCCTGGTGTTTTAGTAAAGAAGTGCAACCTTTACCTTGGCTTCCACCTCAGAATATAAATAAAAACTCATGAATCAATAACAATTTTTATATAAATAATGAAAACAATTGCCCTGATTTGTCCAGAGAAACTTGGGTGTTTATTTTAAATATTTTATAATAAATATTTGACCCCTGTAGATTATCACTGCATCCTTAAAATTTTCAGAATTGTTTTCAGGCCGTATTTATTGCAAACAGTGTCTTTGAATCACCTTAATTTTTTTGTGCTCAGCCAAACAACCCATTTACGCCCTTTTCCTCCCACTATCCTGCTTTCGACACGCCCCTGCTGCGTTGTACTTAATGGCACATAGAGAATCCACCCATTTCCAACGAATACATTCATCTATTGATAAGCCAAAAACACCTTCTTTTCATTGGTTATCAATGAGGTTCTATTACGGTTCACTTCCATGTACGTGGCTACAATCATGTCATGGAGCGGTTTAGAGCTCCCAGAAAAAGAAAATAGGATTACACAAACCTGCATGAACCTGCATATATATATATATATATATATATATATATATATATATATATATATATATATATATATATATATATATATATATATATATATATATATATATATATATATATATATATATAATACATTTGTTGAGTGACCAGTCAAGTTTATAAAATCCATAATTTTTCTCTCTTTTTTTCTTCATTACCAGTTGGCCAGAAACAAATACATATTGCATCTTTAACACTGAAAATTGCATTTGTCCTGTATTTCTTTACAGAATATTTCACACTGTATACAAAATGTAATAATGCAGTTACATTTTTAAAAGAAGGATTTTTTTTCTAAGTGACACAAATAAATGTTATACTGAATTTATGCTGTATGCACTTTCTAACTCACTACAGAGTGTTTCTTTCAGGGTAATGCAGTTTCCTCCCTCAACCAAAACAATGGCTTAATAATATGTGACTCTTAAGTCTAACTCTTCAACACAACTTCTAAAGATGCCCACACTACATACACACTGTGCTGGCTGACCGACCACCTGACCTCTGAAACCCAAACAAGCAAGGGGTGACTGGATGGATAAATAAATAAATAGATGAGTGAGGAAAAATGTTAGCCTACCACAATATTTTCATCAAGAAGTGAAGCAATACCGATTATGCAATACCTTACATGGAATAGTTAGGCTATGCTTTGCTGCTGGAAAACTTACCCACAAACACACAACATATCAACACATCAGCAAATAATTTCTATAGCATCTGTTGTGCACTTAACTAACAACCTAAGAATATTTTGCAAGGTAAGACGATTTTCCTCTTCTTGTTGTCAACGTCTTGCTAACGCTAATAAAAACAGCCTCGTTTCAAACAGTCAGTTTTCCTCTTATCGTTAGAAGTTACTTCTGCAAGACATTCATGCGCGTTCGCTTCTACAGTCAAAACAACAAGCATCACATTTTAGAACCCTTAGTTCTTCCTGATAATGGATTCCATCAATGAAGCATTCACGAATGATAGAACAATTTCCTTGTGTTTATTTTTGCTGTACAAATACTTTAAAACGCCACGGTGGTGACAAGAAACATGACAAAATGAGATGCTAAAAGGGTGATTTTTTTATGTCGAACGAACATACCAAGACTCACAAAGCATTTCCTTTTATGCATGGCATCTTCCAGAAAAAAAAAACTGTAAATGGCACTTTTGTTAAAGTTGTGTGGTTGTGAGTGACATAGTCGCGCATGCGCACCACTATCGACTGACACGGATTCTCGTGACTACGTCTCCTCCTCCCCATTTAAAAAAACTCAAAACATTAGAAGCTCCATTACACTGTACTAATCGTAACCCTGTTTTTACATGTTTTCGCCTACATCATTAAAAAATGCATGAATAAACGATTAAATAAATGCATAGCCTACATATTACATACACAACATTTAAATAAGTAATTTAAATAAGTAAACAAACAAACAACACCAAAATAACAATTTCAATGTCTACTAAATTGTTTAATTGAAAATCTAATATTAGTGATTTTCAGTGAACTATTTCTTACCTTGAGCAGGTGTTGAAAGCACCAACATGATTGCCATCACACCTTAAAAAAAGATTTAAAATGATAAAAACTTCACAATTTAAATGAGAAATTAATCATCTAAATAATCTAGGACACCAAGAAGGATGCATTGCCTGTTATGCATGGAGTTGATGTGGAGATCATCATTGTTTAGGCTACCCCTGTGCAATTTCCAGAGACAGTGCAATGAATGGGAATTTATGCTTTCCAAATAGATCTGTGGCCACGCCTCCTCTCCTCAGCACATACGACCATTGGAATAAGAACTCGTGCATCCTTAATCAATTAAGGAAACTGCAAATATGGGCATGATATCTGGTAATTCTAGCTTTTTGAGTACAAACCTGAAATACTTCCTGTGAACATGATAGGTTTTCTTTGAGTTGCCAACTCTTAGATGAAGAAATAACACGAGTTAAAAGGAAAACATCAATTCGGATTCATTAAAGTTTAAATGCATATTATATTTCAATAATTATATCTCTTTAGGAAGAATTTATCATAAATAAAATGGCATTAAATGCAACCGGTTATTACAACCATTTAGCATGTTTTTGTTTAACGGAAAAATAGTATACATTACACATTTAATTATTTATGGGGCCGTTCAATTAACATTTCAATGCTAAAAACTTAATTTGTGCGTTGAACCGTGAATGTTTGATATGTGAAACCAACACTGTCTCTAGGTGGCAGCATGTAACTGGAAGGAAATCAATCCTCGTTTGAGGTTCAGGGTTCTAACGATGCACAAAGGTTCTTTAGTTTCTGCGTTGAGCGCGGATGTGTGGCTTTTTATGAGCTCATGATTCCTAAACATTTTTTGGTTTGTTTGTGTTTTTGTTTTAGATTTTTATTACGTTTTATTTTTTTTATTACGTTTATTTGACGTTTGAAGCGCGCGCGCACTGTGGCAACGGAAGTACATAGCGTAAATCAACAATTTGCCAAGCTATGCGAGTGGATTGTCTTTGTGTTTTAGTTATTTAATAACTTACTGATGTAAAAGAGCTTCCATATTTACTGTGCTAATATCAGTGGTGAACATTTTATTTTATAATTTTATTTATAATATTTTAAAATCTATTACATGCGAATACCCTAACACATCCACATTATTTGCAGCACTCAAATGTTGTTTTGTTATTAAAAATGACCAAAGTAATAAAATTCATTATTTCACATGCATACATTATATATTAAATAAATGTATAAATACTGATTTGTTAATGTAAAATATGTACTATTTCATTTAACTGCAAATATGAAGGTCTTTATAGTCTAAATGTTCATCATTATCTCCTCTTACCCTGTGTGGCTAGCATTAGCTAATGTTCCACACAGCTAAGTTCCATGGCTGCACAGCCATCTTCCTTTCAAAAAAAGTGACATAACATTTAATTTTAAAGCTCAGATAGCACACAGAACTCTAACATCTGTTGTGTGAGGGCCATCATATTCAGTTCGCTCTGTTGATTAATCAAAAAGCCAAATGATTTAAACAGTTGACAGCTACTCAGTCTCCATAAAAATGATTGGGGATTCGCCGCCATGTTTTCCTGTTGCACCCTATGCTGCTGACACTACTCTGGTATATCTACCTGCTTTGACCTTTGCCAAACATGTTTTATAAAAAGGTTGTGAACTGTAGTTGTTTTTTACTTTGAATTTTCATTTGGGGTCTGCCACACAACATAACAGAGTACAGAAAACCCAGAAGTGAGGGTGCGTTGCAATAACAGAAAGAGGGAACTTTATTGAACAGTCGCTGATAGGAATAACGGGATTCTTGAAAGAGAATGCCCCTGGTCCTTTGTGACAAGGTACATGTAAATAGCCAATTGGACCTTACCTCAATAACGGCTTAGTTCCTCCTAAATGGTCTAATGAGGAGCAGAGCAAGAATGAGAAGAGGATCACACACTTGGCAGACACAGAGACAGACAAGACTGGCAGGAGATCAACTAAATGAGGCTGGAATGTGAACTATGAGACCAAATTCCCATGACTGGATCTGACAAGCAGCTTGTGTATATATAAAGCGAGACTAAAGATTGAAAAGCTACAACAACAGCAGATGAGAGTAATATGTAAGGTAAGCAGCAACACAAGAGAGTAATGCACACGGATCATGACAGGTTTCAAGTATAGAGATATAGTGATTTTACATAAAAAAATGTAGTTCTTATGAAAAAATGGGCAGGCCCATTTCATTTTGTAAATTAAATCTGCCATGCTGTTCTCTCCATTTTGTTGTCTCTGGGAAGTGTATCCATGGTGCATTCTGGAGGATACAGTGTGTCTGTCCGATCAGATTTCAGCTTCTACACACTGCTCCATTGCCATGATCCGCCCTGCTGAACTTCAGAGACTATAGAGACATACTTCTGACTTCAGACTTAAGTTCCTTCAGAGACAGAGACAAAACACTATCGGCACCTTGTAAGATTTTAGAGCAGTCTCCCAAAGCCTGCTTTCAGTCCCAAGAAGACTTGAGCATTCATTTGGCTTAAAACCACCGGTAGAGTTAACGCATTCATGTCGGTTTCACTCTAAGTAGGAATCTAACCTGCTGCTCATTTTTGAAAAACGTTGTTTGATGGAAAAAATGATTTGAGGGGCGGAACAAGTCATGTCAATTCTGCTTGAAAGGTTATCGGAATGTCATGCTTATTATACTCAGGAGCTGGCTTAGAAATGAACAGAGTCTGATGAACTATGTATCAACTACAGAACGGCCTCATAGAGCTATGAAGGTCCTGCCGCAATAAAAACCGAACCGATAATGTTTCCACTGATTTCTCCTCCAGGCATCCTCTAGGCAGTCAACACACATCAGAGAATCATCTGGGAGCTTTTCTCCCTGAACGTAGAGATGCCATCTTCTGTTAACAATCTGGGAAAATATAGATTTTTTTTCTCCAGTTTATATATAATATTTATTTCACAATATGTTTTTATATTTTATCAAATAAACTGACTAAGTTGTTAGGAATGTTGTGACTCTATTAGGTTATTTGTTATATTTTCACATTTAGTCCATTCATATATTAGTAAAAATATACACTTTTCTTCTAAAGGGTAGCTGAAAATAGACAGTTAATAGTCTATATGTGTAATGTCATGGTCACATTTTTCCCACTGGTAAAATAAATGAAAGTTGTCTCACTATTCAGTTGTGTAGAAAACTTTAAAACGCAGTAAATTTGTTGATTCTCTGGCTTTTAGTATTTCAGTCGTCAAAAACAAAGTAATTATGTTTAGTTGGCACTGCAGATAAAGCTTGGGGCCTATCCATCAGAGGTGAGTAGAGTATCCATAAGCTTTACTCACATAAACAAATAAACAAATAAAAAGCACGTGCAGTAATCATATTAACATTAAACATTGATATGAAAGCAGTGGTGGAGGTTACAACTACTCACGTTACAATAATTAAGTACATTTTTGGGGGACTTGTACTTTCATAAGTAAAATTTAAATACTTTTACTTGTACTTGAGTATTTCCCAGCGATGGGTTGCGGCTGGAAGGGCATCCGCCGCGTAAAACATATGCCAGAGAGTTGGCGGTTCATTCCGCTGTGGCGACCCCGAAAGGGAAGAAAGCCGACATGAAGATGAATGAATGAATGAATGTACTTGAGTACAAATATGCTAAGTGATTTACTTCATTATTTTTAAAATCTTATTCAGTAACAGAGTACTCTAAGCCAATAAAAATGTCTAATCTTAATGGACCAATGAAAAGCTTTGTACGTTATTTGAAATAACAAAAAAAAAAACAATAAAATAAAACAAAATTTTCTGTGAATGTTATATAAAACATACACTGTAAAAACTAATCTTTAGAATTTAGCCAATAAATCTGAGGTAACCTTATGCATCGACTTTGGTGGGGTAGATTTAATTCTATTTGTTGAGTATAAACTATCTGAAGTAAAAAGGTATTAAATACTCACATAAATTGGGTAAAATGTTCCTCACATTTCCAACAGCTACTTAAATTATGTATTAGTTAATATTAATTACTTGTTCAGAGAAGGTAAAAACTACCCCCACAATATAAACTGTCAGGGTTGTGTTTGGTTTTGGTTTTTATTCTTGTCTAGTTTTCTTGTTTTTTTATCAGTTTGTGGATTCACTCCTGTCTTTTTCACCTCCTTGATTGTTTTCCACGTGTGTCTAATTATCCCCGGTTAAGTTGAGTTAAGTCAGTTTAGGTTAATTGTCTTTCTTTATAAGACCCCTCCTTCTTTTGTTCAGTATTGCTGCATTGGTTATGTCACACCTTTCTTGCTGTTGAATGTATTTAGTCCTGTTGTAGTCTTTGTTCCGTTTTAGTCTTTTATCTCATACTTATCTGTTAACTTTAGTTATTGGAGGTTTTCCCCCTCGTGGGTTAGTTTGTGTTATTTTCTGTTTAATAATAAAGAGACTGACCGAGCCTCTGGCTGTCGTGTGTTTGGGTTCTGCTACTACCCATCTCTTATGAGGATTGTGACAATAAACATTCAGGAGGTTCATTATATCAATCAATATTTTAATCCCCCAAATCCTGAAACAATCAGAATATAGTGCAGCACAACAGCTTTACACATTTCAAGTAATAAATCTGCTTTATAATTCACTGAACTATCAAATGTTTTTTCCAGTAAAGTTTAAATGCAGCAATGATGTAACAAATGATCAAAAACACAGAATAAGTGTTAAATAAATTGCAACAGCTTCACACAGCAATGATTGTCCTTTTTGTCCCAATGATTGAACCTGTTTTATAACTCACTATAAGATACGTTTGAAATATTGTTTTTGGATAATTGGTAACGGCTAACAACACTTTCAGAGGCAACTTATTCTATTTTACAAGCCAAAAGCACACACAAACTCCACATGGCAGCATGTACATAAAACATCTGGATGAAGATTAAAAAGAACAGCAACACTCTTTAGCTTTTTTCCTTGCTCTCGCTCTCAGAGATAGGATGAAATTAAAAGAAACAAACAAATGGGGAGGAAAAGAATGGAGACTGGCCACTTTCTGTTGTTAGTCTTTTCTGTGAATCTGGGGATATCACAGAGCGATGGAGTGGACTGAGAGAGAGAGGATGTGTCTGTTTGTGTGTGGAGCAAAGGAGGGAGGAGAAGAAAAAAATAAAACTACACTACATTGCAACTCCTTCACAGTATGTCCAGTCAGAAGATCTTCTTTGCAGAGTGAAGGAGAAATGTGTGTTGATATGGAGTTTTATCTATACCAAAATTCTGCTTGTGCAAGATCTGATTTTGAGGCATTTTGCACGCGTGTTAAATTAGTTTTGCAGAGAAATTTAATAGGCATTTTTGAGAGCACTAAATTCAAGTTTGTATTTAAAAGGGGTATATTTGGATGCATGTTGGCGCCCTCTTTTGCTTGTGCAAACTTGATTTATATTGCCCTATAGGTCCATGTGTTGTGTGCTATCTACACACCGAAGCCTCGCTTTCTCATCACACCTCAGCATTACAATATGCAATAATTACAGCCAATTAGAGATGAGGCTGCTACATTCTGATTGTCTGGCTTGACATTACATTACAAAAACATTTAACTAAAAATGTCTACCACTCGACGACCATGGGTAATCCCAGTGTTTTCTATACCACAATTAACTTGTAAATCAGTTGAATTATTTCTTAGTGAACCGTAAGTTAAGAATTTTAATAAGTGACTGAGCTGGGGTCTCTAATGTTACATGTTTTCAGAAATAGATTTTTCCCCATCAGAATGTAGCAGCCTCATTTCTTATTGGCTGGAATTATGGCATATTGTAATGCAAAGGTGTGTTGAGAGTGCAATATACTTATTGGTAGGGCAATATACATAAAGTTTGTACGAGTGAAAGAGGCCGTCTGCGTGCATCAAAATATACCCCTTTTAAATACAAACTTAATTTTAGTGTGCTCGAAATGCTTATTTATGTACGAGACAAAAAATTCTCAGCAAAACTCAGTTGATCCACATGCGACATGCCTTTTAGCACACTCAAAATATGGTCTTTCGCACACAGAATTTGGGCAGAGATGTAACTCCATATATCTACTGCATCAGTTTATTTTTGTGGCTGTGGACCTTCTTCAGTATTTTTGCCACATCAAGTTCCAAAAAAAAGTTTTTGAAAAGCTTCAAATGTGTTCTTTAGCTCCTTTGGATATTTGATGTTGATTGCATATATGAGTTCCATCAGCAGCATGCATGCCTTAGTTCGGCTTCCACATCCATCCATCACTTGGTTTCCCTCGATCACAATAAACACATCTGATGGATCCTTCTCAGCCATGACATTGTGCATCACAATCACCTTCATCGTCTTGTCTGTATAGTCCCCTCATTGTTACATGTTAAACAGAAACAAACAAAAAGCATACACATTGTTATTAATGAATCTTTGCTTCTAGGAAAGGTTCATTTTTTATTATTATTATTAGTGGGGCTTTTTCAACACTTCCTAGCCATGCTCTAGCAACAATTTTGGCACCCTGGCAACTGATCCTATAGACTGCCATTGTAATTGGAACACCTACTATAACAAAAAAAAACTTTTTTCCTCCTCTGTCTTTATCTTCTTCCTTTATTTCCTCCCTGCTATGGTTTATTGATCAGTTGAAATAATTATGAGCAAGCTGAGATAGACTTTGACGGTGTAACAGACTGCATATTGTCTCTCCCCTACTGTAAGTCGCTTTGGACAAAAGCGCCTGCCAAATGCATAAATGTAAATATAAATTTAATTGGCATTTATGCATATATATGCTTAGTGGTGTCATAGAGACATGGGGTTACCTAGCAAACATTTAACAACTGCTATAGCTCTGAATCAAAGTATTACAGACACATGGGGATTGTGGCTTGGCTCATGCTAAGAAACTGGACTTCCTGCATGCTACACTTGCTAGCAATGACTAGCTACATGCTATTTATGACTACATTGACAGCCAGTTCCTATGTAGTTGCTAGAGTGTTCTCAGTGGTTGCTAAGGGGCTGCCATGTGGTTGCTGGGGTGTTCTGAGTGGTTACTAAAGTGTTGCTAGGTAGGTGCTAGGGTATTCTGAATGGTTACAAAGGCATTGCTAGGTGATTGCTAAGGTGTTCTGAGTGGTTGCTAGGTGGTTTCTAAGGTGTTGCTAGGGTGTTCTGAGGGGATGCTAAGCCATTGCTAGGTGGTTGCTAGGGTGTTATAAGAGGAGTGTCCCTTGAATTAAACAAGAATCTGTTGTCAATACAACAAACCTGGCAGTTGTGGAAAATATTTTCTTGTCTTTCACCGAGGTAGCTAATGAGGCAGCAGACAACAGCATCTCTTTTGTTGTCAATGTTCTGAGTCTGTAGGGAAATACAGTATAGTGATAAGACTGTTAGTGGGAGTGGGGAGTGATTTACATATACTAAGACAGAATTCCGGCCATGCCACAGACTGGCGACCTGTCCAGGGTGAACCCTGCTCCTTCGCTTGATAAATGCAAGGATGGCTCTAAAGCAGTCAAGAAAAAGACCAAATTCCTCAAAAACTGAAACATTTGTAACATTTCACACAAATAATGTTAAAAGATAATTTGAGTTGGTAAGGCGATAAACTTTGTGCACATCAATGCAGTTGGTAACGAATTACTTCACTTTTAATTCACTTTCATATTTCTGAAGAAATAAAATAACGTACGTCATTTAAAGTGTCCAGCAGAGAACGCATCTTGGAACCAGCTGCTCCTCCTTTGGCATGCATTAGCCACAAAAGACCTGGTGTATACTTCCGCATGAACATCCCTCCAAGGTAATTGTCATGATGCATCTGAACTCCTCCTTAATTTAGGAAGTAAAAGGACCAAATATTATATTATAAATAACAGACCAGATCTCATATTAATCACATGAATGTATGAGACATTCTCACCTGAGCCTCAGTGAATAATGCTGGCCACCTTCCTTTAAACACACTCACAGAGGGGCTGAGGCTGACTACTTCAACTCTTCAGCCAGAGAAGGTTTTATTAATTTTATCTGCAATTATCTTTGCATTGTTTTTCTTTGTAATTTCACAAATTAATTCAAGCCTCTCTTTATCCAGTGTCTCTTGGCTTTTACCCAGGGGTGTGGAGGGAGATAATTACCCTCTGCCCTTTGGGGCTTTTTTATATTTTTTGATGACTCTGCATCAGCTGGATGCTTCCTTTTTAAGGTGTTGATTTCAATTTCTGGGTAAGAATATTTTCGAGATCTTAACTTGGCACGGTAGTTGTGCACCTCAGACACGAAAACTTAGAAACCAATGCTTCAGCCACTGAGAGGATCTGCTCATTGGTTGGGTAAGCAGTGTATGAAAAAATTTATTTTCCAAGCTCTTGCATTATTGCTGATTTAACACTGTCATCTATATCCATGATATAAGTTGTTTGCCTTTGGTACTTTGGTACTTGAAATGGCACTGGCCATCACTGGCCATACAGTAAAGTGACATGAATCAGGAGAATAATGGTCTCACTGGAACTTGCAGATGTACAATTTGACACCTCTGAGGACACATCATGATTTGCAGGGCAGAAGTCTGTTTCAGTAGTACTTGCAGGATGGGTGCTCATTGAACTCAATATAGATGATTCAAATACTGGGTGTAGGTCAAGGGTGATAGTCTTTTTAGATTACTTTAACAGTGGCCTTTTCATACAAGTCAGCAGTTGAGGTGACACTGAAAAACTGATTGTCAAAGTCTTTGTCTTGATATAGTAGTTTCCCCATGCAATTGGAACGTTTCAGTTACTATGGAAGCAAGATCTTCCACTGTATTTGGAATTCCTGTTGGTAGTTTTCATTTTTGAATGCTGTGTTCTTCTAAAATTACTCTTAACTGGACAGCCATTGTTGTTTGGTGTGTGTTTCTTCAGCTATAGAGACAGACAAAAAAATACATTTAGGCAGGTTATTAATATTTGAATAGCATAGGTTTGCTTCAATATTCTTCTGCCAAACCATTAAACAGATAATTAGTTCAGTGGAAATTTTAATAAAAAATCTTTGATTGTCATTTTTATTTTAAAAAGAGGTAGACAAGGAAGGAAGAGGAGAGTAAGTTTGCGGATGAGAGATAAGTGACTAGGATAGGTTGGAGAGGAACATTGAAGCACATTGTTTTTTCAACAGTTTGTATGTATATAGTGTATATCTGTTAGACAAATATCAAGAGCCAATAATTTGAATGCTAGATTAAACAGATTTAATTAATTTAGTTTTGAACTCTGTGAGCGTAGCTGAGCTCCGAACAACATCCGGGAGTTTTTTCCAGAGCTTCGGGACTCTATATGAAAATGCTATTCCACCTCTGGTAGATTTACTAATCTACGGAATAATCAATAGTCCTGCTTCTTGTGATCGAAGAGAGTGAGCTGGAATATATCGTAAGAGGAGACTGCTCAGGTAAGGCCGGAGCCAAGCCATTCAGCGCCTTAAAGGCAAGGAGCTGTATCTTGTAGTCAATGCGATATTGTACAGGAAGCCAATGAAGATGGCACAAAATCAGTGTAATGTGGTCATATTTTTTTTTCTTGTGAGAACTCTAGCTGCTACATTCTGTACTAACTGTTGAAGAATTTTGCAGCGAGTGAGGCATAGAATTTGAGTTAAGCTGCTTAGATTGAATATGAGTTTTAGTGATTTTGCATCTAATAGATTTATTTCAGAAATAATTCATATAATCATTGCTGCTAAATTGTATAGCTGCATTCGAATCCGTCGATGTTAGATTGTTTAGTATATTAGCCCTTGTTTCAAATAAAAGGTGTGGGTTATTTTGATTCCTTTCTATTCATTTGTGATAGTAGTTAGTTCTTGCAGTCTTCAATGCTAGTCTCTATTATGCTCTCTTTACAGGCAATTTTGAATACTTCCAATCTAGTGTTTTTTCCATTTACGCTCATAGTTTCTGGTTTGTCTTTTTAGCACCTTTCTATTATCATCAGACCACAGAGTGGCCTGCCTATCTCTGACTTGTTTTAATTTAAACGGGGCTACAGTGTCTAAGGTGCTAGCGAGAATATTATTCATACTGTAGGTTATTATTTCGAGTTCATTTTTCATCTGCAGGTACACTAGAAAGGTGAGGAAGGTCTGTTAGGTTTCTTATAAATGCTTCTTTGGTATTTTGATTTATATATCTCCCTAGTTGGTAGCGTGGAATGCTATTGCTAATGCTTACAGTATGCATAGCACAATATACAAGATAGTGGTGATGTCCTCACTTTGAGGCAATATAACAATGTCACTGAGGTCAATGCCATGAGATAGAACCAAATCAAGAGTGTGGTTTAGACGATGAGTTGCTCCTATCACATTTTGCTTAAACCTACAGGAATTTAAGAGGTCTGTAAAAGCATTACCCAATGAGTCTTTTTTGTCATCGATATGGATGTTAAAGTCTCCAAAAATCTGTATTTTATCTGCTTCGACCAAAAGATGTGCGACAAATCAGCAATTTCTTGAAGAAAGCTAGAATTGTGTTTTGGTGGCCTGTAGAAAACAGCTAATGTTAAAGAGAATGCACATCTTTGTTTTGATACTGCCAGTGTAATATGGAGCACAAGTTCTTCGAAGGATTTAAATTTATGTTCTGTCTTTTTTGGTTGTGTTTAGGGTATTTCTATGTATTGTGGCAACACCCCCACCACAGCCAGTTGAGTGCGGTTCATGATTGTAACGGTAATTTTTGGGTGTTGCTTCATTTAATCCAAAATAATCATTTTGAGTGAGCCAGGTTTCAGTTAGGCAAACTATGTCATGGTTAAGTTCTGAGATTAATTAATTTATGATTAAAGCATTTGGTGTAAGAGATCTGATGTTTAGGAGACCAAATTTATGTTTATGTTTTATGAGTATGTTTGCGAGTTGCATAATTTGTAGTCTAATTTTATATTGATCAGATTATTGGTGTTAAGCTAATTGTTGTTTTCAGTTTTTTTATGTTTTCGTGGTATGGACACTGTTTCGATAGCAAATGTTAGGTTTTGAAAGTTATTAGGTCCGTTTCTGAGGCAGTGTTCTAAGGTGTTATATTTGGAATAATTTAGTCAGATGCTAATAAGGGCCCTAAAGTTGTTTTCTGACAGAAGTTTAGATCCTAGCTTGCTTGGATGGAGGCCCTCAAGACGGAAGAGATTACGGTGCTCCCAGAAGAGATTCCAGTTGTCAACAGACAGTAACTGCTCTTATCGACAGAAGGTGCAAAACGTCTGCTGAATTTATTGGTTCCACTTTGATACGTCGGCAGAGGGCCAGAGACGATAATTTGGGTCGTGGCTGACAGGTGACAAGCAGTGCGGATAAGTTTACTGTAATCCACTTTTAGCACCTCTGACTGACGACGAGCCATATTATTAGAGCCGACGAGCAGGAGCACGGCCTTGATGTTGACATCAGGCTTCAGGATTGCAGGTAAACATGCAGCTAAGTCAAGAACCCTAGCACCGTGGAAGCAGTGCAAACGTGCTTTGTTCGTGCCGACAGTTGCTTGGACATGTCGAACGATGGAATTGCCAATCACCAGAGCATTCATCTCAGGATCGCTGAGAACGGTGAACCGGTTCTGGGTGCAGATCTCAAAACTTGCACCCGGGGACGGGTTCGGCTTCTCCTCTTCTGATCACAAAACAAGAAAGCGGGACTGTGATGGTCCAGCGGTGGCATGCAACTTACTGCAGCAGCATGTGTCCTTCTGGGCACAGACGGTGAAGTACAATTAGAATTTTTATGAGCGGAGATTGCCACACATTGTTCCTTGAGCTTGGATCTTTTGGCCCGCAAGAGGCTGATCTGAAGCTCAATATCTGCTAATTCGGATTTGATGACGCTGAGATTGAATGACTTCAGATCTTTGCAGTTTGGTGATGAACAGTGTGGTGAGGCCATATTATTATGTAGAGTAATATCTATCTGCTTGATCAATATTGTTTAGGTTATTATTATTATTTGTTTATTTCATTAAACATTATTTTAAACTTTTTAGCTGCACTGAACTATAGACTACACTATCAGTGAGTCTCTGCTCGTGGAGGACAGGTGAGGAACTGACGAGAGGGCAAATAGTGAGTGTTCACATAGACACACTCTGCCTGTAACAGAAAAAATGACACAAAATAAATTATCAGACATGTACATGGGTTAGATTTTGTACAGTGGATTTTATATTTGCCTCCATATAGTACAAATAATTACCCTAAATATATTATAACCTTTATAAATATATAATTACATTTAAAAGAACTTTTTTGCAGCCCAGTGATTAATTGTGGAAAAACAGTAGTTTATCTGTGCTCCTCTGATCAGGGCGGTCTGTCTGTCTGACAAGGATTGTTTATACAGAAATAACAGACTGTGTACTTAGATCACTTAAATAAAGGCATTGCAATTATTAATATCAACGCTTCATATAATTAGCTTCATAGAACATTTTACAAGATTATGAAAATATTTATTAAGCATTGATGTTCTAACAACTCAACTCCGGGTTCAGGCTCTGGTCCTCTCACGTCTGGACTACTGCAACGCTCTCCTAGCAGGACTTCCATTAACTACGCTCAAACCTCTGCAGATGATCCAGAATTCTGCAGCTCATCTTATCTTCAAGGAACCGAAACAAGCTCATGTTACTCCCCTCTTCATCACTCTTCATTGGCTCCCCATTGCAGCTCGGGTTAAATTCAAATCGCTAATGCTGGCATACAAAACTATCTCCAGATCAGCCCCTGTCTACCTCCATGAGCTCATACGCTCCTACATGCCCTCCAGAAGCCTGCGCTCAGAGAAGGAACAGCGACTTGTGGTTAAATCCCACAAGGGCAGAAGATCTCTCAGCAGAACCTTCTCTTTCACTGTCCCTGGTTGGTGGAACAAACTCCCTGATCCAGTCAGGAAAGCAGCAACACTAACAGCTTTCAAAAAGCAACTGAAAACTCTTCTCTTCAGAGAACACCTACTATAAATGTTTTTTTTTTTTTAAACTACTACCTTCTTTTTCCCTCCTCTGTCTTTACCTTCTTCCCCTACTGCTTTGGTTTTTTGATCAGTTGATACAATTTCTATTGTGAGAAGTTGAGATAGACTTTGACGGTGTAACAAATTGCATATTGTCTCTCCCTAATGTAAGTCGCTTTGGACAAAAGCGTCTGCCAAATGCATAAATGTAAATGTAAATGTAACAAGACTAGATATAATTTAAACAAATTATAAAATGTTTTACATGATCCCACAATTCCTTTAAAAACTTAGGTTCAGCAACAGTGGGTGTTTTCACACATACTCGTGGGATATAGTGCTACAATGTTTTTATTCTAATCCTCTGCCCATTTAGTATACAGTGGCACCTAGAGATACGAATGCTTCATGTTAAATAAAATCGGAGATACGAAAGGCCACTTTAAGAATATTTTGTTCCAAGATACGAGAAAAAAATTCCAAGACACAAAGAACACGCACAAGAATTATACATATTTGAAATTCAGGCGAAAGACAACACTTGGTATCACATGGCTACATTCAACTCACCACCAACAGTTCTGCTCTCCTATTCGTCAGTTCCATCCCTGATGCTGTGACGCTGTGTGTTGAGGCTTAGCATACTGCTCTCCTATTCGTAAGTTTTATATGGGGTTATTGGTTGTAGCAACATTATTTGCAAATGGATGACTCGATCTGCAAATGTGTATGTGTAATAATATCGCTACATAAATAACCCCAGCCTCCAGAGGCTATGGCTTCAGAGGATCCTCCAAAAGCTGTGTCAATCATTGGTTAATGCAGTGCTTCTCAATTATTTTCTGTCATGCCCCCCTAGGAAGGAAAAAAAAAAATCTTGCGAAGTGCATGTCACCCCCCCTCCCCCCACAACTATAAATAGTATAATTTGTCTATTAGATTGTTATAAGTACACCACTGAATAACACTGAATATTTACCAATCCCCAAAATCACTTTTTTCAGTGTATGTGGCAGTTCAGTTATTACTGTTTACAGATTCTAAAAGCCTTTAGTAAAATCTTTTGTATTGCCTGGGTGTTTTCTGATTCTGCAGTTTCGGATAATTCAATAAATAACACCAGCGGAAAAATTAACTAGTACTTTTTATGAAGAGTAATTTGTACTTTTACTGAAATAGTTTTTAACACCAGTACTTTTACTTGTAATTGAGAACATTTTCAGAAATGTAACAGTACTTTTAATTGAGCACAAGTTTCCAGTACTCTTTCCACCACTGTCAAAAAGTACTAGTTACCCTAAAAATGTAATTGAGTACATGTAACTAGTTACTACTTACCTCTGTTAACTTCTTCTTGCATAACTGTAGCTGAACAGTACTGGAAGAAGGCTCAGGCGATATATGATCAGGAATAGCTGACCTGACTTGATCAACTCAACGGCTATCATGTCTGTTCTTTCGACCTCGTATGGGTAGTATGTATACATGATTTTATATATGAAGAACTGTAGCAATCATCTTTTATTTTCAATTGAGATGAGCACAATAACTGAATGTGCACTTAAAATGAGCTCCTAAGAGTGTCTGAAAAATATACCACAAAGTGCCTTAAAAAATGTTGTAATTTTTTCTCCATCATTATCAGACAAACTATCTAGGCAAAATTGAATAATGAGCCGAGGTGATTGTTGACTATTAGCTAATGTTAAGTTGTTGCTGCAGCCAAATATTACTACATGTTCAGCAATGCCGACGTTAATCAATGTGGGTTGTGTTCTCAGTAAACTGACTAAAAGAGCCTCTTGAAAGAGCTTTCTTTGTTGTCAAAAGGTTGCAGAGTCTTGCATCAGCTCCTTTTGTGAGGTGTGTATCCTAATCATCCGCTGATCTGGAAACTGTTAGTGACCTAATCTCCCAGAAATGGTTGCTGAAAGATCGTTAAAAGTAAGTAAAAAAAAAGTAAGAGTGACCAAATTCATGTTTTTTGAAGTGAGAATTAATGATGGAAAAATTAAATGAGTTCACTTATCTTTTGGAATGCATTATTTGAATATTTTATACTGGTAAATGCATTTTATACGGATCTGCCTGTCTGTCTATTTCCTTCTCACTCTCTCTATATATCATATGCAGTATATCATATGCAGTATGTGCCTTTGTAAAATAAACTGTTGTCTACGTGTTTACAATCCCCTATACAATACAATGGAACTACACTACACAAAGACTAACCTGTCACAGATGTGTGTATTTTTTATCTAGAAGATTGATTTAGCAAGTAATGCAAGATACACCTAAATCAGAGTCACATGAAAATGTATTCCTGTTATTAGAATGCTAGAACCAAACATGAGTTTAAACATCAGCTGAATTAGTATAAAAACTCCAGCCACTTCTAAAACAGGTTGTTTATAAAAACATGTTCAGTTTTCAAATAAATTTGCTTCTATTTTTGTGTGTTTTACAGTGAAGAAAATATATGCAAAATGTTTCTATGATTTTATATTTATTATGTGTTTTTGATGCAGACCATCAAATGTGTTTGTTACAAACTAAACAGTATGCAAACAAATCCAGTTTGATGCACTGTAGGTCCATGTCGTGTCCTATACGATACTTAATATTGTTTGAAATGTTCATATTGCGCATATGACGTGTTGAGGCAATGACGTCATGTGTTTTACGCACGTCTATGCAGCTTGTGGGCGTGCGCACTCCGCCCTCAACACAAGGATGCTAAACAGCGCTGGAATGCAAGCACGGCTTTAGTGAGCTCAGAGGAAGAGTTAAATTCCATGATGGAGTGATTTCATTGGTACGGAAGTGGTTTGGATTCAAAAGAACAGACATGACTAGAGATAGCTCTGCGTTCTCAGAGCTTTTCGAGTGAATGAGTGGACGAGACCATCGAGGCATCTTCAGACGGCCATTGCGACATATATATTCATCTTTTAGTATTGATGGCAAAACGAAGCTTTATGAAACTGTGAACCGTATTCAAGCACAGGCTCGAAAAAGGTTCAGTACTCAAAGATTCATTCAGTTCACTCATTGGCGACATCTATTGGATTTTCTGATCGATGCGCATCCAAACAAAGCATTGCCTTTAATTGCAGTTCAAGATGTCATTAATTTTCTGAAGCCAATAAAACGGCTTTTTGTTGTGTTTGTAGCATATATGCTGAAGATTTAACTGATTACTTAATAAAACAATACATTTGACTCTAAACAGGGTCACACCGGGCACATAAAGACAGACTTTCTAACCTTCACTAATCACTTCACTAAACCTCTCATTCCACACAGTCACCTCACACTCAGCACAGTTTGCACAATCGTGGAGTTGAAACAGCACAAGTCATTTTAAAGACATCCACACGACACTTTAGTGACCATCTGTCACACACAAATCACTTGCCATTTCTGCACGTCGCATCTCCTGCATTTTGTACTTTATTTCATTTGTATTATATTGTATTTTTGAATCTTTGTACTCTATTTAAATTCATACCTGTTTGTTTTCTTATAATTTATATTTTATTTTCATTTCTATTCTATCTATTCATCCCTTAAATGATTACAGGTTGGACAGTCGTACAATACATTTCACGGCACATCGTACTCTGTATGTATATGTATGAGACAAATAAAATCAGAATCTGAATCATTTTAGAATTGGCCCTGGAAATGATTTCAACTTACAGGTCTAACAGGCCAGATGTGTTCAGAGTAATGTATGGGGCAGTAGGCATGATTAAAGTGTTGCCTTTATGCGTGTGTATAAAATTATGTATTTGGTAATGAGCTGGGAGCACTGGAAATGTGTGTTTTTCTAACTCGGGTGTTTTTGTTCTATAGTAAAACATTTTCCACAGTAGATTGGCTTAAACAATTTCTCTTTTATGAAACAACTTTTTTATCATGCATATCATGCTAATGCTGAAACAACCAAACCTGCTTTTGTTTGTTTCAAGTTCATACGGAAGCACCAGGCTGATGATCATTTCTTTATTTTTGTAACAGCACTGTAGCGGCTGGTTGAACCTCCGTTCTCGGGATTGGTGAAGTGACATCACGAGGGCGGGAAACTGCACGCATATCATTTTGAGGGCTTCCACAACTATCCGCCGATGAGATTGCTGTTGCACAAAGTGGGTTCTTATAATTGTCTTAAATCAACTTCCAGTTGTGTTGATCTCAATATGTCATCGTCTTAGCACAGATGTACCTATTCTTCAAGAGTATTTCAGCACATCAATTGATAGTCCCACATTTACATGCCTTAATATTCAACTTAAATTTGCATAAAGAAATAAGTACATCTATTAAACAATACTGATAGTAATGTCAATAATATTTGATTGTTTTACCTTATTCTGTGGCACTTTGTCAAAATATTTACATACTTGAGAATGCTTACTTGACGGCTTCATTATTGAATAATCAGTAATAAACAAACTCTATAAGTGGGGCACACAATCGGTGGTAACAGAAATGGAGCAGCACGGAGTATCACGCTAAAGCATCAAAGCGCTGTCTCACGAGTCAAAGCAGTCAGCTGACTCAGCCTGAATGAAGCACTAAAGTGGTTCAAACGTCCAAAAGTAGTTCAACTGAAATAAGCTCCGGCCCACTGCATCACTGTAGCTGACCAATCAAGTTCAACACAAGCTTCAAAGCCTCGGTGTCGTAAGGAGCATCACTATCTATTAGTTTGTAATCACATGCTAGAATATTTATGATTTACTAAACGTAGGACTGGACAGAACAACATGGACTCCATGCGTGTTGTGGTGCTAAGTATTCTGGGTACTGTAGTATTTATACTGCGACATCATAAGAGAACATGCTGCTAAACTACAAAAATTAATCTGTCAAACATTGACACTTAATATAACTAGCAATATTGTAAGTTATTTTCGTTCACATCCTATAATTACACAGATGGATACATATATAATTTCTTTGAGTAGATAATATTTTGATCTTTAACCCTTGTATGGTGTTCGGGTCTGTGGGACCCATTTTCAGTTTTCATCAGAAGAAAAATTAAACAAGCATTTATTATTTGAAGCTGAGATTCACTGGGCTTGGCTCATTTCCTGTGAAAAACATATATCAGAAGAGATTTTTTATGACCCCACACGTACGCCCCCTACACATTTATATTACACACAAGGTGTTTGGGTCTACTGGACCCGGGGCATGTTAAAGTGTGAAAATGGTAGATTCTTTACCTTAATTCTCTCTTCCCCCACAAACATAAATCACACATAAATATTACATTTTAGAATAAAATTGTGTGATTGTGTGAATTAAAAGCGCCAAAATGCGTTGGGTCCAGCAGACCCACCAACCCTGCCAAAGTAACAATAATGAGAACACCACACATGGTTCAAATTCTAAACGTGAAGAAATCAGGTTAAAGAACAATAAATAAAGTACATTTGCTGTTTATATCACTTGTTTCTTGGCTAGAGGAAATATTGTTTAAGTTTTTAACATAAAATGTTTTGATCGGGTGAATTAAAATCTGCAAAAGGTAATGGGTCTACGAGACCCGCAAACAATAATAACAATAATAACAAAAATAGCAATAATAATATGAACACCACTCAAGGGTTAACTGAGTATCTGATGGTAAACTTTTTTTTCTTAATTCTGTTTGTACATTTGTATTTTCTTGAAACTGTTAAAATAGTTTTATGAAGTATTTTGTCATTACGATATATTTTTATATCGTTATCAAGATAATAAGTATCAGAATCAAATAGTGTGCTTTACTTAGTCTTGTGTTCCCATTTGTGCTCATTGTCTGGAATCAAGACAAGGGCCATGGCTGTCCCTAATCCTCTATCAAGTTAACAAATTATTTTTGTTGTCAGGTCTTTTTTTTTATAGTGTTTCAGAATTTTTGTATTGACAATTTTTATTCACATTCTTGCTTATGTGAATATGATTGTAAACAAATGGAAAACAAAACAAAACATGATACCTGGGTAACCCTACTCTTGAAGTACATCTATACATCCTATAATCTCCATAATTACCTCTGCAAGCCTAAGACCAAACATACAAAATCCAAGCTCCAGATGAACACAACACAATTGTACATTTGTCATCTATCAGCATTAATACTCAATTTATACCTTCTATATTGTAAAGGCGTACACCCCCATGTAAAATCTGAAAAAGCAGAACATGTCAGTACAGGACTGTGATTTCAATACGTCCAATCTCTCTGGGTAATGGTGCTGTAAAAGTTAGATTTATCTTGGTAGCTTTGATAGCAAACCCAAACTACCATTTAAAGAGTGGCAGAACATATAAAAAGAAATTGTACAGTTTTCTGTAGAGACATGCTGCTGGCCTTAGTAGCTGGCCTTAGTACAGGCTATTCATAGAAGAGTACAGTTTTAAATAAGAACAATATAAACCACTTTGATAATTCTGGTACAGTTAATATCCTACTGGTCTAATCTAATTCAACAATATATGCTAAGGTAGGCCAAAAATATTGTGAAAGCAGCAGATTAGCTGAATAGATTACAAAGCAGTATGAGTAGAGTTTCTGTGCTTAAGGGTGTACGTCATTGGGGTGTTAAAAAAAACACCCATTGTTAATTTAAGATTTAACAGTAATATTAATTAATTACATGTTACATTTATAGATTTAAAACAAGTTTCAATGTTGTCATTGTGATTAATCTCGATTAATCGCAATTAATTTGGAAAAATTGTGCGATTTAGTTTTTTTTTAATCAATCGACAGCACAATTTTTTGGATTTTCTTAGAATGAGATAATATTGTGCATTTTTAAAATTAGTTTTTATATTTATTCTAGATGTGAAGGAATTTAAACTCAATGACATCTTCCTGAGATATGATTGCTTTCACTGACTGCAATAAAATCCCCTGCTTCAGGGTTGAACAAAAGGCTGATGGTCCTGCTTGCGTCGGAGACATGAGGTCATTTTTTCCACAGTCTATCTCATAATCTCCTTGGAGCTTCTGTGGGTATTGGTCTGTGGAGTTTTTTGAGCAGGCGCAGACATTGTAAACTATCATTCAATAACATGCATAAAGTAATGGGTTTTTTTTAAATGATGAACTTTAATTGATTTCATATTATACTTTATAATTGAATAATATTCAGTTTTGTATTGATATAAACTAGTGCTGGCAATCGATAAAAAAAACAATGAATTAATCACACAATTTTTTAAAATTAATCGTGATTAATCGCAATGACAAGACTGAGACTTTTTTTTAAAATCTATAAATGTAAAATGTAAATAATTAATGTAAATTGAAGACAAAGACACTATTTAAATTCAAAATATGCTTGTTTATTGAATTTTTTGTTTAATTGTAACAGGTTTTGCCATAAAAACAACATTCCTGCAATAAACCATCAATATCCTCAAAATTAACTGTTTGCTTCTCTTCTTTGGTGGCTGTTAGTTTGTGGTCTCTTTAGAATCTTGTTTTCCAGAACTCTCTGCCATTAACAGCTTGCTTAGTGAAGAAACTTTAGGTCTTTAAATCATGTATCATTTGCACGAATGCACTTTGAACAAAGAGCGCTGTGATGCCTCAGTAGCTGTCATTGCTCACAGAAGCCCAGTGAGCGCGATGTGTGTCGCGTGCTGTAATGTGTACTGTAATTCTTCGTTTAAAGTAAGTCCGCCACAACAGAAAACGCATTTAATCCGTTATACAATTCAAATTAATCGCATGCGTTAACGCAATAATAAGAGCTGGATCATTTTAAGTCAAAATAGAATCAAATATTTTTTTGTTGAAAAGATTCTATTTTCATTTAAATTCTATGTATTTTTTCTTGAAATATATAAACACTAGATGCCCTCAAGAATTTTTTTTTTTTTTTGAAGAAAACCAATATATTCAGACAAAAGAGAAAACGAATTGGACAACAAATTCAGATGCAATTCAAAAATGCTTGTTAACACAATAGTTTTTTGTTGTGTGGGGGAGTTTTAGCTGATGGCGAAGTGCGGCATGCAGAGGGGGTGGCATCATCAGGCATTGTATTTCATTAAGGGCCGAGTACGCCCGTGAAGGTGTGCGGCGAAGCCCTATTGTAACTGCAATGATTGTTGTTATTATTACAATTATGATGATGATGATGATGATGATTATTATTACTATTAATATTATTATTATTATTGCACATTGTTTGTTACATAAAGACCCTAGACATGCTCGCAAACTCAATGAATTTTGAAGTAAGCTTGTTAAAAATGGTGATCTTGCACTGTCGGCGTGATCGTAGCATGAAAAACGGCTCTGCAGCGCCCCCTGGAAATTGGCTTTCCAGTTTGACCTACAGTCACGAAAGTAAAAAAAAACATTTTTTTCTAGGCAAAATTCAGCTTACAATTTGTGTGAGGCAATGAGGGGAAAAAGTTATCAAAAGCACAGATTTCACCCTTCAAAAATGGCCAAAAAAATGACATGTTTTTGTCTATATCAAGTTGCTTGATATAGGCTGAACAATAAGATATCCATCATCGTGACAAAGAATGGACTTTACACTACCACCTTGAATGTTTACAAAAACAAATTCAGCTGTTTTGACCCTCTGAAAAGCCAACCGCATTTTGTGAGAAGGTCATCCTTGATAAACATGGCAATCTTACACCGTTGCTGGGATCATAGAACAAAAATTGTCTCTGCAGAGCCCCCTGAAAAAATGTGATGCTAAGGCTATTTCGACATAGAGACCAGAAAAACAATACACATGTGAATTACTTCTATACAAGAACAAAAGTCTCTAGCAGGTTTTCTCCAAAATATGCAGGAAGTCTGCCATTTAAAAAAAACCTAGCTATTTTGAAAAAAATATCACCTTGCGCTTTAACAAATTTCTTCTAGACAAAATGTCTTATTCAGCTAAAAATTACTGTGGTTACTTGTAAGGCACAAGTGCCAAAATTTACAAAAAGTAAATTTACAAAAGTACATCAAATGGTCTTTGGGTGGCGCCCTCACAAAAAGAACCAGCCTTAATTTAAATGAAACTAGAATCGTACGCGTGGAATGAAGAATTGAGATTGCAGGGTCAAAGAATGTAAATACACACAAACTGAGATTGTGAGTGCAAAGCAAAAAACTGTGAAGACATGTGCCAGTTTCACAGAACAACAGGAACGTAATGGAGGACTCAAGAAAGACCACAGTAGCTTGGAGGGGATAACCCTGAAATCATGCAAGGAGAATGATACATTTTTCAAGTTTATTTTTTAAACTAAACCAATCAGATTTTTTTTAAATGTAGCTTGTGTTGATCATATTGTTGAACGTAGAGGGGCACTCCACCCCATTAACAAAAAAGCAGTCATTAATCAGTTACCTCCTTGTTGTTAAAAGCCTATTAAAGCTTGTTTTTTTATTCTGAAAAACATGAAAAAATCTTTTGAAAAGTTTCCAGGAAGCTTGTGATTCATGATACTGTGGTAAGAAGGACCCAGAAGCAAGGGATCGGTACCCAGAGTCTTTAATAACTGAAGTGGTTAAATCAAAACAGCTGTTCAACAGAACAGACACACAGGTCACAGTCCCAAAACAAAAACAAAAAGACTTGGCGAAGGTGCACAAAACCCAGTGGGGGGTGACAGGTCCTCTGCTCCTTCTAGGAGGTGTAGGTAGGGTTAGTCCGAGCGGTTAGTCCGAGCGGTTAGTCCGAGCGGTCAGTCCACCGCGATCCTCGGTTCCTCGGGTGAGGCTTGAGTCCAGTACTCCACACAGGCTAAGTAAACGAGACAAGACAGGCCACAAGAGGAAGAGCTAGAGCAGTGCATCAGCGAACATCAAATGACGAACAATAACTCACAAAGATATAGCAGGGGAACGTAAATAGTAGAGAAAATTAACAGAAAAAGAAGCAGTTTAGAAAGATTAACGTAATTAGCCGAGACGCGGACAGGAGACAGAGGGAAGGGAGGAGACAAGCTAAACGAGTAGATGAAATAGAGATCCTGACAATAACACTCATGTCACATGGAATGTAAAGTTTTATTTCCATCAAATATTCCCATTTGGTATCAGTGGTTAGATGCAAAGTTCATACCATCAAACACTTTCTAATGGCAAAATAAATTAATTTAACAGTCAATTCTGCACGATCCCATAGGCTACATTGCCTTTTAAACAGATTTACATTTATGCGTTTGGCAGACGCTTTTGTCCAAAGTGACTTACAGTAGGGGAGAGACAATATGCAATTTTTTACACAGTCAAAGTCTATCTTAGCTTGCCTATAATAGAAGTTGCATCAACTGATCAATAAACCATAGCAGGAAGAAAATAAAGAAAGAGGAGGAAAAAAAGTAACAAAAACATTATAGTAGGTATTCCCTGAAGAGAAGAGTTTTCAGTTGCTTTATGAAAGCTGTTAGTGCTGCTGCTTTCCTGACTGGATCAGGGAGTTTATTCCACCAGCCGGGGACAGTGAAAGAGAAGGTTCTGCTGAGAGATTTTCTGCCTTTGTGAGACGGAACCATGAGTCACTGTTCCTTTTCTGAGTACAGGCTTCAGGAGGGCATGTATGAGTGTGTAAGCTTCAGTGATTTGAATTTAACACAAGCTGCAATGGGGAGCCAGTGAAGAGGGATGAAGAGAGGAGATTCCTTGACGATAAGATGAGCTGCAGAGTTCTGGATCATCTGCAGAGGTTTGAGCGCTTTTGCTGGAAGTCCTGCTAGTAGAGTGTTGCAGTAGTCCGGACGTGAGAGGACCAGAGCCTGAACCAGGAGATGAATTGCTGCTTAGTTAAGAAGGGCCTGCTCTTCGAATGTTGTGCAGTGGAAATCTACATGCTCTTGTTGTCTTGGTGATGTGGTCTTGAAGGACAGCTAATCATGCAAAATCACTCCAAGATCCCTGACTGAAAGAGAAGGGTGATTGTAAAGGATTCCAACTGGATGGTGAGGTAGTGATGCACAGAGGGATTGGTCGGGATTACCAGAAGTTCTGTCTTGGTCATGTTGAGCTGTAGGTGATGGTTCTTCATCCACATAGAGATGTCATTCTGGCAGTCAGTTATTCGGGTAGTTACTGATTGGCCATCAGGGGATGATAGAGTTGAGTGTCATCAGCATAGCAGTGGTATGAAAATCCATGTCTGTGGATGATAGGCCCCAGAAAGGTGGTGTAGATGGAGAAGAGAAGGGGACCGAAGACTAAATCCTGGAGAAACCCGGTGAGTAGTCTATTAGTGTTGGAGACCTCACCCAGATAAATGACCAGATGTCGTTTATCAAAGGATGTTACCATGTGACCTGCACAATTATTTCTTTACTTGTTTCATTTATATCAAGCATAATGGTTTATTATGTGTTTTGTTGAACCCCAAGAGAACTCAAAGACTTTGATGTTTTGTTGTGCAGAATTGATATACACTGATGAATACACTGATGAAGGGTGAGCACCTGCACAGTTGGAGAGCAAAGCAGCTGCTTTTAAAGTATTATTCTCTATGTTTATATGCGCATGTTGTCATAGCTAAGAATCCAGTAGAATGACCAGCATACCAAAGTGTAACAAGAATTGTATGTGTACACAGTGGTTTCATTTGATCTCAAACCTGTCTGAAAACAGTCTCTGTCCTTTAACCACATTCCAACCAAAAAAAGATCAAATGTTTTAGTGGAAATAGTTCCAGCTGGGTATGAGTTGCTAAAAGCTCCCAGCTAGACACAGACAGTCAGTATCAGCCCAGGGAACCAGTTCAGTATAGTAAAATCTGTGGAGATTTGCAAACTGTGTGGTTGGGAGATTTTATGGGCCTGTAGTTGCCAAGACTTTCACTTCCTCCAGCCAAGAACCCTAAATAAAGAGGTATATTCAGTGATTTATTTATTTAAGTCAAGTAAAAGCAAACTGGGTTATAAGATATTATCTTTACCAGCAGAAAGCTTTCAGATATATGCCCATGAGGAGTCTATGGGTGCTTAGTCATTTCTACCAGCATCTTATTTTGAAAGAATTTCCAAAGAAAATTACTTTAGTGTTCCAAACATTCCAAAGTAGGTCAAAAAAGTTTGTCTCAATTTTTTATGGTAATGAGGTATCATGTTTTGATGCATATAAAAATCCTGCTGTAAGTTTGTATGATATTTACTTGTCATACCATCAGTTCAAGCCACACACAATGCCGTTGAGTTTTTCCACATGTTGCACACATTTGGCCAAAAATGGTGTAGACATGCAGACAGGAGTATCCAGACAGAAATCTTTATGCAATTCCTAAGTGGCTAATCAGTGTTTTTTCTCTTCTCTTTCTCAAACTCGGACAGTTGTAAACATATTTCCCACCCTTGTAATTCTTGTAAAAATATAAAAACTATTCAATATGAGAAGATAATTGCTTTATGTCCCTGTATGGTCTTATTTAATGCCTCATTTAGTCATGGAATCACCTGGTTCCACCCACAATCAGCCCACAGGGTCATTACCACGATCACCTTTACCTGACTTCTGATTACATCACCTGCTGTTCCATCACCATGTGCACTATAAAGCTCTCACTCTCCTTGAGTTTACTGTCTGTTCTCGTCTAAACCACTAGCTTGCTCTCTTGCTCCTTCACTGCTTATACCATTTGGATTTCTTTACCTGTCATTCCCTTGTTGTGACATCCATCATCCCACTTCCCTGAAAAGAAAATTAATTCCACATCTCAGTGACTGTGTATTTATATATTTGTGTGTCTGCAACAATACAAACCACTCTGTTTACATCTACATCCTGGTTCATCTGTTTAATTCATACCAATGCAATAAACTCCATCTAAGTTGAAAAAAAAAACTCCATCTTAACTCCTAACTTAACTTCCCATCCATATATACCTGAAACATTTCCTATCTTCAATGTTCACAATTACATGCTGAAACCCTAACACCAGAGCTATAGGGGTCGACAAAATTCATTTGGAATTTTCATTCATCCGTTATCTTGTCGGCTTTCTTCTTATCGTTTTTACCCAATTGACTTATTTGGCCTTGTGGTGGAAACCGGAGCACCTGGGGTAAACCCACGCGATCACGGGGAGAACATGGAAACTCCAAACAGAAATGCCAACTGACCCAGCTGAGGCTCGAACCAGCAACCTTCTTGCTGTGAGACAACCCTGCTACCCACTGCACCACCGTGACACCCCAATATGAATTTTCTCTTCCTTTTAGACCAGTCACTTCATATTTGCCCACTCCTACACCTTGAAATCGAGTGCATGAGACCTATATAACACATGTTTTGAATGTAACATTGATAATGTTTTTGACTTCACAGATATTCAATATAGTTGGCTGGTTAAATGATTAAATAATAACGCTAGTAAACCACAAATTTTTTAGTTGCATATAGAGATTATTAGAAAAATATATAGATATGTACAGGTGTAAGATATGATATAACATAAAAGAGTTGGAAATCATTTGTTCTTGATGTGAATGGCAAAATCTCTCACACTTGGTTTGAAAGTCATGAAAATAGTTAACACACCTATTATGATCGGTTTGGGGTAGGCCACATAAAATCCTACACCAATATTTCTGATAGTAGCAGATGCCATTGTTGATTTTTTATTTATTTTTATTTTTTTTTACAGAAGAATGATGCAGCAAAAATAATTAGACATGCTACATGAATGCAAGAAAAAAAAAAAAACATTGGGAGTCTCATTATATTGAAGAAAATAAAAGCTACATTAATAAACAGACCCCCTTACAAAAACACTAAATGTAAACTTAACAAAAAGAAGAGTTAACTTCCCAAATATTTTTACAACAGCAAATGGAATAGATAAATCAGTCAAAACAAGACCAAAGAGCAAAAATCCAGAAACACCAAAAGCTCCAGACAAGCTCTGTGAACCATGTTTTAGATTTCAGTTGATTTCAGGAAGAGAAATGATTCACGAGTGGGTATGGTATAAATTATCCGGGAACCAGTACCATTCTGCTGAGAGTAAACTGTTGCAACAAGTGACTACAAAAGAAAAAAATGCAATAAAATGAACATGTAGAGAACACATAGGCTTACAGCTCAGGCTGCTCACTTTTTGGTCCAGTGTCAACAAATCATTTTCAGTATTGGTTTTCGGAAGTCCATCTGAAGGACAAATATTATCACTCCCTCGACCTTTTCTGAAGTTTTTCCTCAAATATTGAGCATTCCAGTGTTGTGTCCAACTTGTCTCTTCCACTCAAATCATTAGGAAGGAGGTTGAGACACCTCTAGTACTGTTATGAAGGCAAGGGTTTTAAATACACGCGTATTTAGACAACTTACTCATCATGGCCCAGTCTCAGCCAAGCACGAGCATGAGATTTTTAAGCTCGACTGAATGAAGGACCTCAGAGTTCCTGGATGAATACTGAGAGGTCACATAAAGGGTACCAGACAGGGTCTAGATCAGGGGGCCCAATTATTTTGCCCAAGGGCCAAATTGAACGAGACAAACCTATTTTTTGCAAACTAGTTAGAGCATGTGTCTTTTGCTTATCCAGTGCATCTTCTTCTTCTTTCGGCTGTTCCCAGTTTAGGGGTCGCCACAGCAAATCATCTGTTTCCACCTAACTCTGGCCTCAGTATCCTCTACTCTTGCACCAATTACCTTCATGTCCTCCTTCAGCACCCCCATATAACTTGTCTTTGGCCTTCCTCTTGCCCTCTTTCCTGGCAGCTCCTGTGGTTGTTTTCCCAGAATATAAAATACACTTTTGAAAATAAATTCAATAAAGACAGACTACGACTTTCAGTCCGATTTCTCTTTACTTTTCAGCACAAGATCAGGAAACAGCAATGTGATGGGTTACAGAACCTGGCTCGAAAACTGCACCTCCCTTGGTGTTTCATAGGCGCGGTATATATGCAGAAAGCTATCCTTGCAGATAAGTTTCACGTGGCAGATATTTTGTCTCTAGCTGCGTATCCCTATCAGAAAAGCGTCACTCCTTTTAAGTTAGACTGTCTTTTTCATGGACTCTAGCTTTTAAGGTCAGACTGTCTTTTTTCATGGAGTCCAATTTATGAATTAAATAAATGTTAAATCAGGTCACCTAATTGCCAAAAACACCCACATTCCCTCCTTGGGAACTTTCCAAGTTTTCATTCGTTAAGGCAATTAAGTGAGTTAATTATGTAAAATCGTTTTTCTCCATTACTTCAATTGGCTAAGTTAAGGAGTAGCACTTTCCCTGTCTTATGCCAATTTTCTACAAAAAACAGTAAACAAACAAAATAATAATTAATCAAAAGTAGAATAAGATCCGCAGATGATGATCTTCTTCGTAAGGAAACGCGATTTCGATGAGATAGTCATCGGAGGGGCCGTTCGATACCGGTCTGTCCGATCATGCTTTCAAGACATCATTCACACATTAGCATTACTTCTTCACTTCTCATTAAAACTTTCTGTTCAGTGGTTACAGATGCTCCAAATACAATGATGTTCAAAATGTCCTTCAAATGTCATTCACTCAGTCATCATTCTCTCAAAGACAAATTTAAGAGATGCCTCATGGAAAAGTTTTTTTTTTTTTTTTTTTTGGCATCTATGTTGGTGATTAGGATGATTATTATAACTTGTACACTTGATAATGAGCATAATATTTTTGGAATAATCTCCATATTTACAATAATTTAGCATAAAATCCAATGTTTAGCTAAACTCTGTTCTCTAACTCTCCAACAACCAGAAAAATCAGCATTAAACAGCTTTTCACCCAAAACTAAAAAATTTATTCAGCAAAAATCAAAAAGTAAAACTAGATTAACTCAAAAATCTCCGTATATACTCTAAGTAGAAATAAAGTAATAAAAAGAAAGACACTCGCTTCGGATCCTCTTCATTCGTAATCCTCTCATTTGTAATCCTCTCATCCCACGCACACACAGAAACAGGTGTACTGGGGTATCTGACAGTTCTTTTAGGTGGATCACTTTTTCTCTCAGCATTGTCCATGTGATCACCTTTTTAGGAAACAGGGTACCTTTGAGCATTTGGGTAGGCTTTAGGCAGGATAGGCAATGTCAAAAGGTCGTGGCGGTTGTAGAGTTGTTTGGCACCATGCTTTCAGCATCACTCCGGGTGACTTTCAGGAACCATCGCCATGGGTGACCTTTTAGCAGTGACATGGGAATACGGGAGTCAGGAAATATTTCGGGAACCCTCAGGAACCTCCAGGTGTCTCATCAGACGATCTCTTGTTGACTGCTACCGCGACTGCATCCATGTTTCTCAGGAAAGCCTTTCAGCCTTTTGCTCAAGTCCCTCAGGATCAAGCTAATAGAATGAATGCTAGGTTTCTTTGCACTCATTTTCAGAATAGCACAGATAGTGGTTCTGCGCTCCTAAGAGTCTTTAGAGTTCATAACACATTGTCCATTGTCTCCACTAAAAAAATTGTCCATTCAAAGTGGGAGACTTTCTCTGGTTTTCAGCCAAAAATTCTCTCGTGAGTGTCATAAAAAATGCAAAGTATTAGATATCTACAAAAATCAAAAAGTACTAAGAAATATCAATCAAAATAAAACAATCGACTTATTAAAAAAAGTAATAAAACTAAGGGCTAGAAAGCAACAAACGATATCGCAAAAACTATTGAAATAAAAGATTGAAAACAACAAATTTGGGTTACCATGCTGCCTTCATACCAATCTTAAAAGTTGGCAGTGAACCGGAAAAAAAGAGTTTCATGATTTTTTATTTTTTTTAGGTTCTATCTTTGATTCTAAATAAACAACTTTATTTTTGATTTACACTCTCAGAAATACTTTATTTAAAAACCTTAATTGTACTCCATCATTATTTTATACTTTTTTTTTCTTTTTATAATGCTCACATACTCATTTTTAATTCAATAACAGTTCAAAATATCATCTTGTTTTTATTCTTTAGCACTTAAAAATACGCTCATTAGTAGTGAAAAATAAATCTTAGATACTAGGAGAAGAAGCTCTCATCACACAAGTTCTCCTTATGATTGGCAAAGACACAAGGTTTCAAAAATACACTTTTACTTCTTATCTAAATAAAGAATCAGACAGTGCTAAATATGTGGATCAAACAAAAGTGAACTTTCTCTTTAATGTTACTACTGATCTCAAAGGATATCATTCTGGTCAGCTGAAGGTCGGTTGAAAGGAATCCTTCATTCACAGGACCTAGAGGGGATGCTCTTCTCTCTCCGAGCATTCACGTTGTCATGGAGTTCACTCAGTTTTGTTCAAACAATCATTCTTTCTATAATCAAGACAAATAAAATTAATATCCAACAGTGGAGTGAGAATCACTCATTCCTCCATTCTCCTTTCACTCGCTTTCATGCACATATAAGACAGACATCCTAGCTGAGGAACATGTTACATGCATGTGTCCACTTCGTCGCAAAGTAGTGAACCAAGCTCTTCCTCAGTCGCTGAAATAGAGTTTTTCCCTTGCTCACAGTTTCCGGATTGGTTGTCTTTGGTGGAGGTTCAATAGCCCAGCTTGGATCAGTAGACCATCCTACTAGACTCCAAGATGAACAGGTCGTGTCTCTAGCTCCACTATCTTCCTTGATTGGGGCTGTACAAATATACATCTTAGCACGTTGGTACATATTATGGTGTCCTACACATTTGGCTAATCTACAAAAATCAATTCTCCAGGTTGTGGTAGCTCCTTTTGGTGCAATAAACAGTTTGGAAGTTTGAGCTTCTCCTTTCCAAGCATTCATAATTAAAATGAGAAGCACACAGACCCATCTTAACACAGACATCTTTCTGTTTTAATTCCGATTTGTACCTTAGAACGGTTTTAATCAGCTCTGGAGTGGTAGACTCAATAGGGGCTGGAGCAGTCTCGATCCGCCTTAAGTCTAAGTGGAACACAGGAATACTCTTATCCCAGGTTCTCAGAATCTCCAGTCGAAAGTAATCTGTAAGCAAAAATTCAACACATAAATGGTAGTTTTATGGTTATTTGTCTATCGGGATGTCTGGATTTATTTCAAATAATCTACTCCTTCACAGGGTCATCTGCAATTTGATCACTTGTTGGAAAGGTCTCATTAAGATTTCTTACTTTCAAGCAGTGAGATATATGATACCACAGGTTGGATCCCTTCACCCTTACAGCAGTAGGTGTGGCTAGGGTGACCTCATACGGACCCTCTCTTCTCGGTTGATCCCACTTTCTCTTAAAAATGTTTATGAACACGTGATCTCCAACTGATATAGGACCTGGTCGTCCAGACTCCTCAGGAGAACACCTTGGTCGACTCTCAGCCTGTAAAACATGCTGATGATTCTTTACCAACAAACAGATATATTTGTCAATATCATTTCTCAGATCATTCAAATTGTCACAGCTAATAAATTCTCTATCAGGTCGAGGCATCACTCTTCCTGTCACCATTTCATGGGGGGTTAATTTGGTTTCACGATTTGTGCTGTTCCTGATGCTGAATAATGCAATGGGTAAAGCTTTTGTCCAATTGAGCCCGGTTTTTGCACAAATTTTAGAAAGCTTTCCCTTTAAAGTCTGATTCATTCTTTCACACTTTCCTTGGCTGGCAGGGTGGTACACAGAACCATACTTCAAATCAATTTGCAACCTCTTACACATCAATTTCATAACAACCGCTATGAAACCCGGTCCATTATCACACTGTATCTGCGACGGGATACCAAATCTCGGAAATACCTCTCTCGTCAAGGCATTCACTACAGAGTCTCCACTCTGACACTTTACCGCGAAAGCTTCTACCCAGCCGCTAAATCGGCAAACAATTGTTAAAATATATCTCTTTCCACTAATAACCTTAATCATATCTATAAAGTCAATGACTATGCTTACAAAGCGTCCCCTTGGTGTCGGAAAAGTTCTGATTATATGTGGAGCACTTTTGATGTTTCTGACCATACACGTTTCACATTTCTCTAGAAAGTTGTTTACCTTAGTTTGAAGATGCGGAAACCAAAGATTTAGTTGTCTAATGATAACATCTATCATTTCTCTTCGATTGTGGTGCGCTGTACCATGAGCATGTAATAGTACCATTTGTTCTGCACTCTCTGGTATTATCAATTGACCTTGAAGTGTTGTCCAAATTCCTTCTTTTGATTTAATCCCTCCTTTGAGGTTCCAGTCTAATGTTTCTTGTACACTAGCACTTGATTGCATTTCACAAAGTTTTTCAAAATCCCATTCACCTTTTAGTTCAACTGCTTCGTTTTTCTTTTGCTGTCGAGTTACAACTGGCATTTCAGTAATAATCTCTTGCATCGCTGCTTGTTTGGCTGCTGAGTCTGCAAAATTATTTCCAATTGTTTCTACACTTTGATCTCTTTTGTGTGCATCACATTTCACTATACTTAGCTTTTTTGGTGTTTGACAGGCTTCAATCAATGCTTTAATTTCTGTTTCATGAATAATAGGTCTACCATTTGTTTTCTTATACCCATTATTGTGCCAAATTTTTCCATAGTAATGAGCTACCGAATAACCATAGGCAGAGTCTGTAAAGATCGTTCCTTCTTGGTTATCTAAGATGTTACAAGCTTCTGTTAATGCCATAATTTCTGCTCTTTGTGCTGACATTATACCTTGAGTGACTTTTATTTCTCTGATGGTGTTAAATTTTAATGGATCTTTGTTCTCAAGTTCTACCACAGAAAAACCCATTTGGCTCTTGCCTGCATCGTTCTTAAAACACGAACCATCTACAAAAAGAATTCTTCCTTCCTCTAAGGGTTCAGCTGATAAGTCTGGTCTTATCTTCATGTCCATAGTCCCTGAAATTTCACAGCAGTGTGGCTCTCCCTGGTGGCAAAATAACAGTTTTTCTGCTTAATTTTTTGTTTTGAGTAGCTTTACAGTCAAGTTTACTTTTTCAAGTAGTTCCAAATATTTCATTCTTCTTCCTACTGACAGATTAAATCTGTTTTGTTCCAAAATTCCTACAACTTCATGGGTTGATCTCATTTCTACTGGGGCACTTAAAACTACTTTTGAACATTTTGAATAAGCCCAAAATACTGCTTCAAGATTTTTCTCACAGTCTGTGAAATTGTCCATTCCACTAAGGAAAGTTGAATACCATCCTAGCGGTCTTTGTTTTGTACCTTCTTGTTGATGTAAAATAGCTGTTGCTAATCCTCCCTTTCCTAATGCAACATCTAATAAAAAAGGTTTGTTGTAATTTGGATTTGACAGTTTTGTTGCAATTATCACTTCTTTTTTAAGTTGGTCAAATTCTTTTGAAGCTTCTTCAGTCCATTTTAAAGTTGCATTTAGTTGTTTAATTCCTGCATCTCTCATTAGGTGTCTCATTAGTTTGCATTTGTCTGCATACTCTAATGTATTCACTACAGTAGTCTGTTTTTCCTAAAAATCTTAACGTTTGTCCATTTAATTTTATCATTTAGAAATTTGTTAATTATTTTACAGTCCACATTTATTTTATCTATAATTAATCTTGTTATTTTTATCAGTTCTGATCATTTTTACTTTATGTTTACCATCTGCTGATTAAACACATTTAAAAATTTCTACCAATTTAACAAAACTCATTCTAGAGTTTCCAAAACCACACACTACAATAGTTTATTCAGTTACAATTTGGATTGTAATTTCAGGTTTAAATTTTAAGTAATTGAACTTTAATTTTCATCATTAAAATTTATTTTTCAGATTCTACATTTTGAAAAAGTATCTCAATAATCAATTTCACTTTGCAGTGCTTCATTTCTCATCTAAGTTCTATAGTTTTACTGTGCTTTACTTTATGTGTTTCTCTTCCAAGAGAGCACGTAAAGGCGGGGTGAACTTATCAGTCTCTGCGTTATTTTGTCTAGGCTTTCTCACACATTCAAACATTCTAGTTGCTCATCTCACATCACAAGTTCCTTGCTTACACACACATACAATTTGCCATCTTCATCATTTTTTCTCAAACATTCTAGTTGCTTTTCCTCATTCTATCAATTCAGCCTCTGTTTCTTCTATCTGCACAAACACAGCACACATGTCCATCAACATTGTACATCTCCATCCATTATCCAACACAACAACTTTCTCTTGCTTTCTTTTTGAGATTTGCTCTATCAATTTATGTCTTGTCTCAATTCTTTTTTGAGTTTTGCCTGCATTTTTCCTAATTATTAGCCATTTTTTCAAATTTTTGATTTTCTCTGTGTCCCAACTACCTTCTTTTGGCCACAAAAGATCTACAGATTTGTCTTTTCTCAATTTGTTTTGGATTTTTTCAGACCAGCGTCTAAGTTTTACTCCTGCCGTTGAGTCTTTCATTTCAATCCACTGTATTGGGGTTAGTGAAACATTAACCTCAAACCTGTTTACAGCCGCAGTTGCCATTGTTGATAAGAGCCTGCTCTGAAGACTAAGTCTTCGCTCTCGTTAATGGGAATTATTTAATTCAAGGTTTTTTCCTTTTTCTTCAAAGCTAGTTACTTTTAAATGGTCTTTATTTCTTTTCCGGTCGTTAACAGTTTTCCCAAGATTAGATGCTTTTAGTTTTAAAGTAATAATATTATTGTCTAACCACTATTTTTGTATCCCTTTCTAATAAAGTTTTCAACTAAACACTATCACCTCCGTCATTCAAGGACCTCCATGAGTATATCACATCACGCTACCCTTGAGCGCGCTTCAGATCAAAATATCTGGCAACATCACTCTACCTTGAGCGTGCTCCAGATCAAAATATCTGGCAACCCTTGAGCGTACTTCAGACCAAATGTCTGGCATCAAAAACAAGCGCAAGTTTTCCGGAATAACTTCGCCTCCTCGGTAAGCTAACTATCCCGAAGGTATACTAAACAAATCCTAGTTTATTATATTATCACCCGATTCAGCAGCGCTGCGCAGTCACCGTGATCTGAGTCTCTCTAATCTTATCTATTACCACACTCCATTATTATAAGTTTCAATTTGTTTAGTAGCTAATCGACACCCCCGACGACTAGACTTTCTCAAGTTCAATACTCATCCACTCTCAACATTTGTGTTAGCAGGTTATAAGTTCAATTTGGTTCAATGATTATTTTTAAAGTGCTCACTTTTTCATCAGTACCATCCTCTCAGCCTTTCCTCCTTCTGAATCAGACTTATTCTACTCAGATAATAAACAATACTAACCTAATTGTATTTTTAGTTTTAACTTATTTTTAATTCTTTTAAGGGGTTTAAAAACAACCTGTTCTTTTTAATTCAGAGTCTTATTTTTACACACTTCTTTCAGAGTTAAGAGCTTTTTCCCAGAGACAAAAAACCTCATTTAATTCTAATCAAAAAACTGGAGAGACACATCACTTTTCTTAACATTAACTAACACAGTAAGCATAAATAACAAAGAGTTATGCTTACCAATCCCAATGATGTGCGTTAGCTCCCAGTTACAGGGTGAGGTTGCTCTTTTCTCTCTCGCTCTCGAAGCTCTGACAGCGGCTCCTGGCACCTCTTCAGGGTCAACGGCTGTGATCTCAGACTCTTGAATCTTGCCGACTACGCCATTTAATGTGGTTGTTTTCCCAGAATATAAAATACACTTTTGAAAATAAATTCAATAAAGACAGACTACGACTTTCAGTCCGATTTCTCTTTACTTTTCAGCACAAGATCAGGAAACAGCAATGTGATGGGTTACAGAACCTGGCTCGAAAACTGCACCTCCCTTGGTGTTTCATAGGCGCGGTATATATGCAGAAAGCTATCCTTGCAGATAAGTTTCACATGGCAGATATTTTGTCTCTAGCTGCGTATCCCTATCAGAAAAGCGTCACTCCTTTTAAGTTAGACTGTCTTTTTCATGGACTCTAGCTTTTAAGGTCAGACTGTCTTTTTTCATGGAGTCAGGTCCAATTTATGAATTAAATAAATGTTAAATCAGGTCACCTAATTGCCAAAAACACCCACACTCCATCTCCAACATCCTTCTACCAATATAACTACTATCCCTTCTCTGCACATATCCAAACCATCTCAATCTGGCTTCTCTGACTTTGTCTCCAAAACAACCAACCCGAGCTGTTCCTCTGATGTGCTCGTTCCTAGTCTTGTCCATTCTTGTCACTCCTAAACTGAACCTCAACATCCTCATCTCTGCTACTTCCATCTCTGCCTCATGTCTCTTCCTCACTGCTACAGTCTCTAACCCATACATCATAGCTGGTCTCACTACTGTTCTGTACACCTTTCCTTTGATTCTTGCTGACACTCTTCTGTCACACAACACCCCTGACACTTTTCTCCACCCACTCCAACCTGCCTGCACTCGCCTCTTCACCTCTTTTCCACACTCCCTGTCGCACTGGACTGTTGACCCTAAATACCTAAACTCCTCCACCTTCTTGACCTCAGCCCCCTGTAACCTCACTGTTCTACTTCCCTCCCTCTCGTTCAAACACATGTATTCTGTCTTACTACGACTGACTTTCATTCCTCTTCTTTCTAGAGCAGACCTCCAACTTTCCAGGTGTCTTCCACCTGCTCTCTACTTTCACTACAGATTACAATGTCATCTGAAAACATCATTGTCCATGGAGATTCCTGTCTGACCTCATCTGTCAACCTGTCCATCACCATAGCAAACAAGAAGGGACTCAAAGCCGATCCTTGATGTAGCCCGACCTCCACCTTGAACTCCTCCGTCTGACCTACAGCACATCTCACTGTTGTCATACTCCTCTCATACATATCCTGAACTACTCTGACGTACTTCTCTGCCACTCCTGACATCCTCATACAGGACCATAGCTCCTCTCTCGGCACCCTGTCATACGCTTTCTCCACAAAGACGCAGTGCAGCTCCTTCTGACCATCTCTGTACTTTTCCATTAGCATTCTCAGAGCAAAAATAGCATCAGTAGTGCTCTTCCTGGGCATGAAGCCATACTGCTGCTCGCAAATATCCACTTCCCTTCTTAGCCTAGCTTCCACTACTCTTTCCCAAAGTTTCATTGTGTGGCTCATCAACTTTATTCCTCTGTAGTTCTTACAACTCTGCACATCACCCTTGTTCTTAAAAATTGGCACTAGGACACTTCTCCTCCATTCCTCAGGCATCTTCTCACTCTCTAGAATCCTGTTGAATAACCTAGATAGGAACTCCACTGCTGTCTCTCCTAGACACTTCCACACCTCCACAGGGATGTCATCTGGACCAACAGCCTTTCCACTCTTCATTCTCCTCAGAGCCTTCCTCACCTCATCCTTTCTAATCTTTTCAACTTCCTGCTCAACAATGTTCACCTCTTCCCCCTTATTTCCCTCTCATTCTCCTCATTCATCAACTCCTCAAAATACTCCTTCCATCTTCTCTGCACACTCTCCTCACCTTCCATCTCTATCTTTAATCACCCTTATCTGTTGCACATCCTTCCCATCTCTGTCTCTCTGTCTCGCTAATCTGTACAATTCCTTCTCACCTTCCCTCGTGTCTAACCTGGCATACAACTCATCATATGCCTTCTGTTTGGCCTTTGCCACCTCCCTCTTCACCCTGCGCTGTGATTCCTTGTAGTCCTGCCTACTTTCTTCAGTCCTCTCGATGTCCCACTTCTTTTTAGCTTGCCTCTTCCTCTGGATGATGTCCTGTACGTCCTCATTCCACCACCATGTTTCCTTATCTTCTTTCCTTCTTCCTGCTGACACACCTAGCACCTTCCTACCTGTCTCCCTGATCACTTCTGCTGTAGTTTCCCAGTCCTCTGGAAGCTCTTCCTGACCACCCAAAGCCTGTCTCAGCTTCTGTCTGAATTCCTCACAACCGTCTTCCTTTTTCAACTTCCACCACTTGGTCTTCTTTTCCATCTTTCCTCCCCTCTTCTTCCTGACCACTAGAAACATCCTACACATCACCATCCGATGCTGTCTGGCTACACTCTCTCCTACCACTACTTTGCAGTCAGTGATCTCTCTCAGATAAGTGTTAACTACAGCCATTTCCATCCTCTTGGCAAAGTCCACCACCATCTGTCCTTCTGGATTCCTTTCCTTAACACCAAATCTACCCATCACTTCCTCATCACCTCTGTTGCCCTCGCCCACATGACCGTTGAAGTCTGCTCCCACCACTACTCTCTCCCCTCTGGGAATACTCTCCATCACCTCATCTAACTCACTCCAGAATCTTTCCTTTTCTTCCAGCTTACAGCCTACTTGTGGAGCATAACCACTCACTACATTCAACATTCAGACACTCTTTTCACCTCTAAAACATTCCTCACAAACTCCTCCTTCAGGATCACTCCAACCCCATTTCTCTTCCTATCCTCAGCATAGTAAAACAGTTTGTATCCCCCTCCAATACTGCGAGCTTTGCTACCCTTCCACCTGGTCTCCTCCACACACAGAATATCTACCTTCCTTCTCTCCATCATGTCCACCAGCTCTCTACCTTTCCCGGTCATTGTACCAACGTTGAGAGTCTCTATTCTCAAACCTATACTCTTGCCTTTCCTCTTCTCTCTCTGCCCACAAATCCTTCTCCCTCCTCTCCTTCTCAACATTGCATGCATGCTATTCTTTATTAAAATGTTTATACATTATATGTATATTATTATATATCTTTACTTTTGAGAGAGAGAGAGAGAATTCATTAAGTCATACTGAACCGCTAAACATTTTACATTGTTCCTTTAGCCATACCTGCCACGTGTCTGGAAAGAACACTGTAAACAACACACATGTACTAGGTGGTTATAAAAATAAATCAGACTCTAAAAGTCAGTGCCTCACCAGCCAAAAGCCTCACCACACTTCACTGCATTTGACATGCTTCAAAGTGACAGACTAAAGGAGAACTACTACTCACTGGAATTGTTGTTCTTTTACTTTTTTCGAAACCAATTACAGAAGAACTTCAGAATCAAAGTTTCAGAAAAACTCAAATGTTCACATCAGAAATTAGACATGCAACATGCTTTTTATATAACCTACTGTATTTAATTTGATGTGATCAGCATTAGTCTATTAGGGAAACATTACGTGTTTAACAACATAGCACATGAGCAGAGAACAACAATTACGTTCCCCAAGACTTACTTCAGTAAAACCTGCGTCTTCATGACAAGATATCTGAAATGCAGGGTCTGATTTCGGAAGGACAGTTCTTTTCTGGAATCGTCTTCTGGTACAGTTTTAAAGACTGGTTATTGTCAAAAACTTGAGTATAAATAGGGAGGAGTGAGGAGGGAATAGAGAAAAAAATAGTCCTTCAAGAGAAGACTAAAGCCCTGCCCTGTAGTATATTCAGAGTGTTTTGTTATGCTACCCCAGTTTTAAACCTAATATCCATTATTGACTCAAGCATTTGTTAAATGACAGAGAAAGTTGTTTTCAAGGATATCCACAGATCACTACATTATTCATAAATTGACTTATAACTTATAAATGTGTATTAACTAAGAAACAATGATTTATAAATTATTTAGTAACTATTTGATAATGCTTAATACATTATTAGTAGTTTGTAATTATTACAAAGTGCTACCCTATTATTATTATAATTTTTTTTTTACAAAGCTATTAATTGTAATTTAAAAAAAAAACTTGAGTTCTGGTTTTGACACTGTGGATCAGGGCTCCCCAAATCTAGTCCTGGAGGGCCAGACCCCTGCATATTTTAATTGCAACCCTGTACTAGCATGCACACTACTCTGCTTTGAAATTTTAGAGAGGACATTTTAAGAGTTTAACCAAACACAATTTTAAGGTTCAAGTTGAGAGTGAGAGGTCTGAGTTAATTTAAAATATTGAATTTCTTCCATATTGAGTAGAAAAATACTCTATTGTCCAGAGGCAGGCATTCAATGTGTTGTCCCCTGTAGTTCAGTGGAAAGAGCTGAGTTAACAGAAAATTATATTGCAGTTATAATGTAATGCAAAAAATAAAAACCATAAAAAATGCATTCTATACAGTATGTATTGCAATTTCTCATTGGCGGTTGCTGTAAAGGCCAAAGGGCACTAGAGTGTCAGAGTGAGTAATGAGGATTATGCTAATAAATTGCAGTTTTTTTTCGTGTGTGTACACACACACAGCAATGCACAAGCACACCGTGAAAACACCCGGAGCAGTGGGCAGCTGTGGATCTGCCGCCCAGGGAGTAGTCAGGAAACTGGTGCCTTGCTCAAGGGCACCACAGATGTGGTTGTTGAAGATGGGAGGGCAAGTGTTTCTTCACTCACAACGCCTTCAACTTGGTCGATCTGGGGTTTGAACCAGCGATCTTCCGATCACAAGTCGATTGCCTTATCCACCAGACCACAACTCTAACTCTAAGGGTAATACAACTAAAGATGAGAATCTGAACCTCGGGGTGATTCTGGACTCTGATCTGAGCTTTATCAGTCACATAAGAGCAATAACTAATACTGAATACTATCAACTCAGAAACATTGCAAGAATGTTTGAGGGAGAGTCTGCTTTCAGTTACTATGTAGAGGCCTGTTTTCAGAACAGCAGGTTTTAAAGTCATGCACCTTTTTTCTGAGGTCCACTCTTTGATTGACAGTTTTTTGACAGTTTTTTTCCCATTAAACTAGGTCACCATGAATTTTGAGACAAGCCATATGTTAGCTGAGGAACTCTGAACAAAAATCACATTGTGAGATGTGATTTTACACACATTGAAACTGTGGATATAATATTTAGAGACCCTGTAATGGAAAAATATGTTAACTACATAAGCCGTTCTCCTCATTCAGGGAGGCTAAATGTTTTTTGGGTTTTTATTGGTGATCCTCTGATACATTTTTGTATATTTGAGCAGACCCATGGAATGATAAATATGTGTGCTGTGAGCCAAGCCCAGATGTCTAATTTACCTTGCTTCCCATGGTGCTTACACATAATTTTAAAAATAAGTCTACAGTCTGCCCTTTAGGAACCATCTCCAGTCTGCCCTTTAGGAACCAATTATATTTTTAGAGCTATGTTAGTTTGTTTTTATACACAGGTGTGTAAATATCTGCATGACTCTAGCTCTTACGTCATCTCAATTGAGTCCTTATTGAGTGATGTGTTGTAAAAGAGACCACTGTTTACAAACGGTGGTTGTGTGTACACAGTGCCGAGGTGTCTCTCTAGACAGTCTCACGATTTAATATGTACAGTCTGCTATGTAAATAGCTTGAGTCAGAAGATGTTGAATAATAGCAAGTACCAAAGAAGATGAAAAGGTGATTCAACTAATTTTACTATTTATATTTTCACATCATACTGCTATGTTATTATGTAATGAATTAGCAAATATACATTTTTACATAAAGTATTCAAATTAATCAAAATGATGAAGGTTCTAGTTTAACACTTACTGAATGTACTTTTATGACAAAAAGTGAGGTTGTAATGTCTACGAAACAAAATATAATCATTATCATCATCCTTCTCGGTTCACTCTGCCTCCAAGAAAAGTCTTCATCACTGTCTGCCACCTTTGAGTTCTCTCAGTTTCAGTCCCATTTCAATCAACCATGCCATTCAACCATCACAGTTTTGGTCTCGCAACACTTCTTTATTTGATCATTGAATGACTAATACATTAATACATTAATGAATAACTTCACTTTATGGAGTCTCATTCATGCAGCGTAAAGTTGACAACGTTGAGATTTTAAAACATGTGTTAAGTCTTTTCATCCATCCTTGACGTGTTCTTCAAATGCATCTACCTTTACTTCGTCTTGTTTGAAAGGGGTTTAAGTCTTAAAGGCAAATGTTGATGTCTTGCTGATGTAATGGAGTGTTTGGACTGGTTTGGCCTGAAAAACTTTGTAAATAATAAATACCTGAGAAGAACTTCAAAAGAACCAGCAATTTATTAGCATAATCCTCATTACTCTCTCTTACTCTGACTCTCTAGTGCCTTTTGGCCTTTACAGCAACCACCAATGAGAAATTGCAATACATACTGTATAGAATGCATTTTTTATGGGTTTTTTTTTTGCATTACATTATAACTGCAATATAATTATCTGTTAACTCAGCTCTTTCCACTGAACTATAGGGGACAACACATTGAATGCATGCCTCTGGACAATAGAGTATTTTTCTACTCAATATGGAAGAAATTCAATATTTTAGTTAAATTAACTCAGACCTCTCACTCTCAACTTGAACCTTAAAATTGTATTTGGTTAAACTCTTATTAAAAAAGAGGGTCCTGCACATTTTAGTTGCTGCCTTGATCTAATATTCATACTATTATAGCTTCAGACGATCAGAGAGGACCCTAATTAGTGCCACAGGTTGGTTCAGGATGGCTTAACCAAAAATGTGCAGGGCTCTGGCCCTCCAGGACTGGATTTGGAAACCCCTGGTTCAGACGATACGAGAGAGCCTCACATATACTTTAATTTTAATATGTAGAGTGATGATATCTTTATTTTCCTCTGAATATTTTACTTTGTAGGACGTTTAAAAATGAAAGAGTGTCAGTTGTAGCTAACTGAATTTGTTTTTCATACATACTGTTTTTCAAACCTATCGTTTCTTAGTAGAATCAAGTTCATTTCATTTTGATTGGTATTCTGGTTCTCCAGAAGATTCTATCACTACAATTTTATTTGATCCTTTACACATACAGTTAAAATTCAGCCCTCAGCCTACGGAACATCCTAGAAGATCTGTGTAATATAGTTTAAATCTGCAGGTTTCAGGTCTCACCGACAGACAGACAAATGCTCTTACATCATTTTCTTAATTTCTGGAGAGTTTTGTTTAATTTCCTATTTCAAGTGGGCCCAGAATCCAAATATACTTTTTTGATCCAGAAAACATTGTTAAAATTACAAGATATTAGCTTAAATACATGTTGTGTAACAACTGGAAGATGGACTTTATTTCTCAAAACATTTTCCACTTTTGGATTTTTTGTCAGCAGTCCATGGGAAACTGGCAATTTGCAGCTGTAAGCAGGACGTTACGATATATGCGTCAACACCTCAGACAGGATGGCAGTCTGTCCAAGCTCCTGTTTTTATAGACGTCTACTTTTTCTTAAAAATACAAAATTCACAGAAGAGGAGATCCACCTTAGTCCACCTTAGAATTTTCCTCCTCTGTGTGATTTAATGTGAACTGATTCCGTGCCAGCATCACGGTGGCGCAGTGGGTAGCACGGTCGTCTCACAGCAAGAAGGTCGCTGGTTCGAGCCTTGGCTGGGTCGGTTGACATTTCTGTGTGGAGTTTGCATGTTCTCCCCGTGATCATGTGGGTTTTCTCCGGGTGCTCCGGTTTCCCCACAAGTCCAAAGACATGCGGTATAAGTGAATTGAGTAAGAATGATTGTCCATAGTGTGTGTGAATGTTTCCCAGCGATGGGTTGCGAAGTCAGTGCCTATGACATTGAGGCTATGTTAAGACTGCAGGCCTTAATGCTCAATTTTGATTGTGCTTGTTCACGTTACACTTAGTGAGTCCGCTCCCAGAAATACGTTTGTCACCATACATACACCATACAAGGAGATAAAAGTCAGATAAATGAGACCTGGCTTTTCACGCTGCAAAAAAATCGTCACATTGCAACAATTTGTATTCAGGACCACGTATTAAAGCAACCTGGGTCAGATTTGTAAAAATTTGAATTGAATTGATGAACAGTTCACACATCATCAAAATATCAGATACAGGTTGCAACAGGTTGTCACTTTGGGCTGCAGTCTGAATGTAGCCTATAGTCCTTAAACTATGGGAATTTGGAACCGGCCTACTGCACAAAATACATTTGGCAGACGAGAAAGTAACACTGGATTAGGACCATCAGAACACCACTAATGCCATGAATTAAAAATGCTCAGCCGGTGAACTAGCACAAACCAACAGCCAAGCACCACTCCTCTATTGCCATCTGTGACTCCATGTCACACCAAAGTGTTAAAAAAATAAATATTATGGTCTGTCGGAATACTTAATTCTGATTCTGATTGGTTGGTAGGTGTTGATTAATTCTAGAAAACAACACAGGTAGTTCGGGTTAGTTTGTTCACTCAGTATGTCTGTGCGCTACATTATTATTAACATTAGCTGAGCACTCAATACTAGGGTTGGGTATCTTTTTTTTTTTTTTCTTTCTTGATACCAGTGCCAAATCTCTACTTTTAAAATGATACCGGTGCCAAAACGGTGCCTGAATTGATACTTTACTAAAGCCAGAAAATTATGGTTAATGACTCGAGAATACATTTTTATTGAACTTAAAGTTGAACAATATTTTAAAAGTTTATGAATATATGTATATATGAATATATATTAGTAAAAACTAAATCCTACTATAACAATTCATCACTTCAAATTGTAGAGGTTTTTGCAGAAATATCACCATTCATTAGCATGCTAACAGTGTTTGTGATTTTTTTTTTGCATATTTGTGATTAATATTACAGTAGCCTACTAATAGCCTGCGGAAAGACTGCTGCTGTCATAATCATAATCAGTGGACTCCTTTTTGTGGTCGTTATGCCTGAGGCTGGGGTCATCCACACCGATAGCACCACCTGTTGTCAGCAAGATGTCTTTTAAGTTTACTCTGAATCTCCTCAAATGTTTGGTTTTCTCGCAACTGCTGTAAAACATTTGCAGCACGTCACATTGTCGGAATCCTTTCGTGTGTAATATAGCCACACTTTGGACCATTTCGTTTTATGCATTTAGTTTAATGGTAGTTGTTTAATTTAGCAAGTGTGGCAAGAGAGGTGGAGACAGAGCCCTTTAGAGGTTGAGCGATTCACAAATAGAACAGAATTTTAAAATGCATCGACTACGCCACCCTGGGAATAGAATCCAGGGAATTAATACTTAAAAGCACACAGGCTCGTCACTCTCATAATTGATGCAGAGGCAAAAACAACTCATTCAAATTCTCATGAAAAAATATTTTTTTATCAGTTTTCAGTTTTGAATGAACATATAGTGACACAAAATTATAAAATCCCTTTATTACCAAATGTGACCAGGGGCTGAGGTTACCCGGGGAGAGAGGAATACTTTTCACCAACATACGCACACAGGGTTTCAAACCAATACTACCTACACTTCTACTGCTTGTCGAATTTACTAAGGTAAAGGATGTTATTGTGCAGTTTTAGTTTGTGAGGAATGTGATGATGTCAATATTCACTAAATTGTTTCCTTAAACACCATTACCATTTTTTTATTCGAAAAGCCATCTGACACATTTTGTGTTGTGAGTGGGTATTTACTGCAAACTTAGTCTCGGTTATATCCTGATTGGTACAAAAATGTAAATAAAAAAAATATTTCCTTACAGTGTCTTGTAACATGTAGATTTTCAGATAAACTGTACATATTTCACTTTAAGCCAAGACAAATAAAACACAAGCTGTTGGTAAATCATGCCCTTATTCTGGTCTCATATGATATAATAACCACAAAAATTGTTGTGTCTTATGACTTACATAGCTCCACAAAAATGCAAAATACCATGCTTTAGGCATTCATCTTCATGCTTTCTGGATGCATTTACCGACAATACCAAGCATGTCTGAAATATTTGACAGGTTTACTGTCTTCACAAAGTCTGTGTCTGTTAACGTAATTGCAAATATTTCTCCTGCTTATCTTGGCACTTTAGCTGCCTGTCTCAGATCGTTTTGCAATGTATGTATATATATATATTTATGCTAGACTTTGCACTATCAATGAACCCATGCTCCTCCCAGCTGCTTCCTGGAAATATGCCTCTGTTGAATCTGTCTCTTGATTATGTAAATCTCCCCAGAAGACTGTCAAGGCATATTTCAAAGTGCTTTACATGGGAAACAAAGAATGAAAATTAAAAGTACATTTAATAAAATCAAGCATAAAAAAGTCATTTTTCAACATTGTTTAAAACATACACTGCAAAAAAATGCACTCTTGGAACAAGAAAAAAAAGCCTCAAATAAAGTTAAACTCTTCCTATATCAAGCAAAAAAAATCTTCCAATGGGGTAAGCAAATTTGACTTGGCAAGAATTCTTAAAAGTAGAAAACAATTCTAGCAGATAAATAGACAAAAACTCTCAAAACAAGTCTTAACAAGTTGTAAAACTGCACTGAAACTAGAATATTTCAACTTGTATCTAGTCTCTAGTGGTCTTAAAACTAGACAATATGTCTTAAAACTAGGATGTTTTTTTTATATTTAAGACTAACTTAGAAAATGTAGTATTAAAATAAGTATATATGACCTTAAATTAAGAAAGTTTGTGCTTAATTTTAGTTCTTAAAATAGAATATGGGTTCTTAAAACAAGAAATTCTAGCTTAAAATTTTTATTTTGAATAATCATATTATATATTCTTTAGGCCTATTGATGCATTTTTAGATAGGACAGTTCCAATAGAAGACAGGAAGAACACTTAGTAGAGATCAGGGAGAAGATCGGTGAAGGACCAGAGCTGGATTCAAACCCCCGTCACCAGAAGCTTCAACTCCACATGTCAGTGCTCTATCAGTGCTGACAAATTAAGTCATCTCCGATAAAAACTGAAAGAGAAAACATTCTAGTTTTAAGAAAGATTGTCTAGTTTTAAGACCACTAGTGACTACATAAGTTACAAGTTGGAATATTCTAGTTTCAAAGCGTTTTTACAGCTTAGAAAGACTTGTTTTGAGAGTTTTTGTATTTTTTTTAAGATCCAACAGCTTTTGTTACCAGCTAGACGTTTTTGCTAATTTTAAGAATTCTTGCCAACTCAAATTTGCTTACCCCATTAGCAGATTATTTTGCTTGATCTAGGAAGAGTTTATCTATATTTGAGTTTTTTTTCTTGTTTCAAGAGTGCTTTTTTGAAGAACAGATCTCTTCCCTCAAAGTTGGTACACAACTGGACGGGTATTAAGGTTTGGGGTATTGATGATTTATTTACGGTGTAGATCCTTTTTCTTATTTTCTTTTCACAAACATTTGAGTCTTATTTCAAGAAATCAAATGTTCTGTCAGATATTTTACTCGATCTAGAGTAGAACTAGATTTAAGATTTTTTTTTCTTGTTCCAAGATGCATGATTTACCAGTATTTAAAATTGATTTCTTAAAATAAAATATCAATAACATTCTTGATATAAGAATATGTTGAGTCAAAAAATCTTGTTTTAAGATTCTTGTTTTAAGATCAGTGGCAAAATCTGCAACTTGTTTCACATAGTTTCTTAATTCAAGAAAATAAATGACCAGATTAAGATTTTTTTTCTCCTCAAAAAAATATGTGTTATTTTCTCAAAATAAGCTAAGTAATCTATACCCAAAAAGAAAATTCTTCATAAAATAAGAAAATCAAGATTTTCAATCTAATTTTAAGCATTTCCAGCTTTGCTTAGAATAAATGTTTTGCAGTGTAGATAAAGATGTTGAAGTGCAGAGGTAAAATAATTGTTCGGAAGTTGGTGCTCAGTCGACAAAAGCGCAACTAAACAGGTGACCCTTTAGCCTGGATTTAAACATGACTAAAGTGTTGGCACCCTTGTTCTCCTCTGGAAGCTGGTTCCATCTGTGGGCCGCATGGTAGCTAAAAGAGTACCCTGTTTGGAATTTACCCGGGGTAGATCTAATTTATTTAATCTGAGGGATCTCAATTCCCTGTTTGGTGAGTATTCACTGATCATGTCTGTTAGATATTTAGGTGCTAAGTTATGTTAGGACTTATATAAGAGCAGCAGAACTTTACAATCTATTATGAATAGACCGGCAACCAGTGTAGAGTCTTATAAGTCTAAATGTGTTCTGACTTTCTAGTTGTGGTTAGAATTCGAGCCGCTGCATTCTGAACGAGCTGTAGCTGTTCAGTGGTCTTTTTGGGAAGACCGGTGAGAAGAGCGTTACAGTAGTCCAGCCTGCTGGAGATTAAAGCATGAATCAGTTTCTCTAAATCTTGTCTGGAAACAAAGCATCTGATTCTTGCAATATTTCTAATGCTAAAAGCTGATTTTGTCATTGCTTTGACGTTGCTATCGAAACAAAGATCAGAGTCCAGAATCACCCCTAGATTCCTGACCTGATTTGTAGTTATTAGGCCCTTGGCATTGAGATACGTGTTAACCTTAACAACCTCGATTTTGCTTCCAAATGCAATGACTTCAATTTTGTCATTGTTTAATTGAAGAAAGTTGTTTTGCATCCAGTTAACTCATCAAGACATCTCATTAAGACATTGGCAGAGAGAGTTTATGGGGTTGTAGTCATTTGGGGAGATACATTGCTAGATACATTTGTGTATCATCAGCATAACTATGGTACGATATCTGGTTCCTTCTCATATTATGGCCCAGTGGAAGCATGTACAGGTTAAATGGTAAAGGAACAAGGATTGAGCCTTGAGGGACTCCATAAGACACTGCAGTCCACTTATCAACCAATCACATGGCAGTTGCTTCAATGCATTTAGGGGTGTGGTCCTGGTCAAGACAATCTCCTGAACTCCAAACTGAATGTCAGAATTGGAAAAAAAGGTGATTTATGCAATTTGGAGAGTGACATGGTTGTGGTGCCTGTTATGTATTGTGCTTTGTTTTATTTGTTTCTGTATGTACTTTTTGCGCGATCTCTCTCTCTCTCTCTCTCTCTCTCTCAACTCAATGCGGATTGGTCTGTTATCAGACATCGGAAGTCATGCTCTACTGCAGCGAATCAGAAGAGGAAGGCGGGATATAAAAGATGCAGCAGAAAGCGGTTTTGGGGAGAGGCATACGTGCATCTTTTAAAGCTATACTCAAATATTCAAATACTGTAGTCTGTCTTACACTTCTACAGAATACTTGACTGGATACTGTTTTGCTCACTCATTAACCTCAAATTTGTATCTAATCATAACACTATTTACTAAAGTAAAAACTAATGCACACTGTAAACTTTCTGTGAAATTGATATTGACAAATTTTTAAAAATCATATTCTAAAAAATGTCAATTTTCTATAAATTGTTTAATGGTTTGGCCTTTAAAGGATAAATAATTCAAGTTTTATTTAAATTTGAAGGTGCAAATATTAATCAGAGTTGGAGATAAATCTGATTTCAGGGGAGACTTTCAAACCATACTGGCGGAGAGCAAACACAATGCTGGACTCAATATATCTGTAGGTGTTTGAATTATTTTGATTTATTAAAAAAAAAAAATAATAATAATAAATAAATAAATGAATGAATAAAACACTGAAGAGCATTTATTACTTTTTTTTTTACCTGTTCTGTCCTACTTCAAAGCAACACATGAGAAGGGAGGTGCTTCGTATGAGTTGGTCACTTTTGCACTTTCCAGGGAAATGAAGATATGATAAAGTAACTTTTAGTAATAGTAATTTAATTGATTATTTATTTATTTCACATTCATCACAATAATTACACAAATCAATCATATAAACATACATCAGGACAGGATGGTGTTAATTAAAAAGGGGAACGAGGAGAAGTTGCTGAGAGAAGTTTTTTAGGGGGAAAGAGAAGGTGAGAGGTAATTGTGGGGGAAAGAGTCAGGAATGAGTTGAAAAAAACAAAGTAAATAAGATTAGATACCTACCTTGGCACATCCAAGCAGTTTGTTAGAGTTTGCACAGATTGCACCTATCTACACATATGTATACAAATATAAATATACATACTTACACGCAGTTAATGATCTATGCAAAAAAAGGAAAATAAAATTAATAAATATAAACATATATATATATATGAGAGCAAAGCCTGGGGCCCGCCACAGCAGGAGGACGACCGGCCCAAAGATAGCCGGGCAGGCAGCCCCCGACAGTGCGGGTGGAGACCGTGAGGCCCCACCCACAAGCATCGCCATGCCCACATTCCCCCGCGGTAGGCCTTAGAGCATTTATTACTAGTGATGCTGATACTAATGAGCTGGTATTTTGACTGTTTGGAATGTGGAAAGTTTTCTCCAGTACATTTAAAAAATAACTTTTCTAAAAAGGCTTTTCTAAAAACTATTCTGAAATAAAGCTTTGAACTGAATGTGTCACGGTCATCAGACATGGAAGCTGTATGAGGATCCAAAATGAGGCATAACAATGTAACTAACAAGTGTAGTGTTTCATGTTACCATGAGATGGAATTATTGTTGTCAGTAAATAAACACTTTTACAGGTCAAGTGATCAAATAGTTGCACTCGAGTTTTCGCAAGTTCCCGGCTCTTGATTTCCCCCGTACTTCTGGTGCAAAATTTTTTGTACATTTCTTGAGTGATATCTTTGATGACAGCGTTACAGAGCTTGGTAGGCAAAATATAGCGCCCTCTGCTTTATTGCCTTTTTCTTGATGAGGAAAAAAACTAAAACAAAAAACACAAAATGTCATAACATTGATTGCATTCTGGCATTTCAATGACAATTTCAATAAAGGAATGAGAGAGCTTGTGTTGTTTGATAGTTTAATTGTTTTTAATCACTTAAAAACAATGTATTGATATTTAACCCAACTGTCAGGTTGATTCAATAAACAAGGGTAAGAACAGTTGCAAGAAAAAGTATATGAACCATTTAGGACCACAATGACTTATGCATGAATTTGTCATACAATGTGCTCTGATCTTCATCAAACTCACAACTAAAGAAAAACAAAGTCTGCTTAAAATAACAATATACAAAATTATAAGTTTTTTATGATTTTATTGAAAATAACATGCAAAAAAATATGTAAACTCCCAGCCTAATGATTTCTCCAAGAGCTAACTGCAGCCAGGAGTGAGCCCACCTTTTGAAAGGGTTACAAAAAAATCTCCAAAAGACATACTGTCTACAAATGGAGATAGTTCAGCACTGTTGCTCCTCATCCAAATCATAGTAGTCCTATGAAGATGACTCCAAGAGTACAGCGTAGAAGGTTTAATAAGGTTAAGAAGAATCTAGAGCATCAGCTAAAGAGTTACAGATATCTCTGGCAAAGTATTCTGTGGACAGATGAAGCCAAAATAAAGTTTATCAAGACATTTTACAGGAAAACGAAAGACCCTCTGTGTGTCAAATGAAACTTCACAGAGGTTGATGATGCAACAGGACAATGACCAAAAGCATACCAGTAAATCAACAAAAGAATGGCTTCAACAAAACAAAATACACCTTTTCTCAGTGGAGCCGAAGACTCTGATTAATGGGGATTATATAAACCAGCATCTACGGAGCAAAACGATGGCATTATACTGTCTCCCTCATGCCACTGTGTTAGATATCAACAAAAACGATAAGAGATATCCTAAGAAAGCACAAGACAAAACAACTCTTTACAAAACAACTCACAACAAAATTATGGAAAGAAAGGACAATCAGAGCTGCTTAATAAAAACTTTATGAAACTATTTGACACACTTGAAAGTCTCAAAATAGAGTGTTTCATAAGTGGTCCACCTCCGGCAAATGGCACAAATATGTTTTCTCGGTTGCTTGGGCTCAATACATGGCTACAACCAGCCAGCTTGTTAAAAGGCTTCCAGAATATTGATAATTTTAATGTGAACAAGAATTCTCATGGACAATATACTTTTCTCCCTCTTTAGTGTGAAAGACACAAAAGTACTCAAATTAAGGCCTTCGTCACTCACCCTGCAGACATCATCACTGAATAAGGATTATCTGACCTCTGCTAGACGTGATGAGGATAGTAAACCCCCGACCAAAGCCCCAAAAAAGGTGGGCACCTCCCCTCCTATAGCAGAAAGAGTTCTGTAGCAAAACAACTGATTGAATTCCTGACCCTAAATGAACACATGGATTGCTATCAGTCGGGTTTCAGAGTTCATCACAGCACAGAGACAGCACTGCTGAAGAAAGTCAATGACATCTGGTTAAAAACTCATTCAGGAAAAGTGACTGTCCTGGTTCTCCTTGATCTGAGCACTGCCTTCAACACAGTTGACCACACAAACCTTCTCGATAGACTAGAAAACTATGTCGGTCTTTCAGGAACTGTGATAAAATGGTTCAAATCATACTTAGAAGGAAGCGGTTTCTTTGTAAACATAGGTGATTACATGTCAAAGTGGCGTGTGAACCTCAAGGTTCAATCCTTGCTCCTCTACTATTTAACCTGTACATGCTTCCACTGGGCCAAATTATGAGAAGGTACAAACAGATATCATTCATAAATTTATCTAGCTATCTCCCTGAATGACTACAACCCCATAAACTCTCTCTGCCAATGTCTTGATAAAAAAAAACTTGTTATAAAACAACTATCTTCAATTAAAAAAGGACAAAACTGAAGTAATTGCATTCGGAAGCAAAATCAACGTTGTTGAGGTTAACACGTATCTCAATGCCAAGGGCCTAACAACTACAAATCAGGTCAGAAATCTTGGGGAATGATGGACTCTGATCTTAGTTTCAATAGCAACGTCAAAGCAATGACCAAATCAGCTTATTTCCATCTTAGAAACATTGCAAGAATCAGATGCTTTGTTTCCAGATCAGATTTAGAGAAACTGATTCGTGCTTTCATCTCCAGCAGGCTGGAATACTATAACGGTTTTCTCACTGGTCTTCCCAAAAAGACCATTAAACAGCTACAGCTCATTCAGAATGCAGTGGCTCGACTTCTGACCAAAATCAGAACACATTTCTCCAGTTCGTAAGTCTCTACACTGGTTGCCGGTCTCCTTCATAATAGATTTTAAAGTTCTGCTGCTCGAGCTTCCCACTTTAGACCGGGGACTGTCCACCGCTTGTGGATCCCCCAGCACCTCCACCCAGCAGTCTGGAGCTTCATCCCAGCTCTGAACCCATCGCGTTACCTAGCCAGCCAAAGACAGGTCACCAGTTTCATGCAGCCCCAATCTGTCAGTACAGCTTTTTGCAACACTTTTACAACACCGGGTCCCCCTGAAACACAGGCCTCCCATGCAAACGTTGCTGCTCTACATTCACCCGCTTGGCCGTCTGTCCTGTCACCTATCACTGGCCGCTCAGGGAAACTGTTCAGCGTGGGAGCCGCTAGCTTCGGGCATCGCAGAGCAACCATCACCAGAGTCCACGGGTTGTCTCCTCTACAGCAACCTAGTCGATATCTCCTGCTCCGTTCGCAGTTCTCAACTCTTTGCTGCAGATCGACTGCACTGGGTTTCAATTCTCGCTAGAAAGCAAAACTAGCGTTTTGACAATGTACTGTTATCTCGAATCTCAGTTGATTAGAAACTTTGATTCAGCATTGACTTGGCATACTTTATAAGGTCTCGTACTGACCCCAACCATGTTGTTAATAGAAATATAGGATCCGAGTGCACATCCGTCGTAAACTGGGTCAACCCAGCATTCATAGCCGTAAAGCTTTCACTATAGCATAAATGGATTTGCTTTTCCTGAGTTATTTTGATTTAACTTGTTGTACGGTGATCGTAAAACATACCTACATGCTTGAGACCTTGCTGTTTAGGCTTCCGCACTTGTAAATTGGATCACATAAACACCTGTTGAGCAGTTTAGTCCTTTTAAATGCATAACTTATGCCGTTTTCTCTCTAAAGTTGAAGAAATAGCATCTACAATATAATGTGTAAGTATTCTAAATACTACCATGGTTCTTAATACGAACAGCTGTCTTAATACGAAAAACTATTTACAAAGAGCGTTCATTTTTATCATTCAAAAGAAAAAAAAAATACAAAATGATTCATTAAATAATAATAACAAACAAAAATTATAATAAGAAGAAATAAAGAAATAGATAAATATAAGTTATTTAATTTTTCTACCCTCCCACCTGGGATTTAGTTTGTGATTATACATACTTAAACATGCTAAATGTATTTTAGTTCATAAACTAAACTGATGTCAAATAAAATTTAACATTTACAAATATAGTACATGGCCGTAACACACCTTTAATAGGTGCCATTAATCTGAGAGCCATTTCTCTTTGGTGCAGCTTTTCTGAGCTTGTAGTAGCCAGGAATAAGAATTAGACTCCAGTCTAGTGTCAGTTTTAATGCATTTTTTCCAAATTGTCTGGGGCTGAGGAATCATTTTTCAAATGTCAAATCATAGGTTTTAAACGAGTACAAAATTAAATAAATAAAATAAACAATACAAAATTTAGGGTTCTTTTATATTGATGTGCTGATTACAAAGTTCTAAATCTAAGAGCTAAATCTGCCACAAGCTAACGATCGGTCACCCTCGTGATGGTACAAGGGGCCTGGTTCTAGCAGTCAGACCCCTCCAACCCAGCGCTCGTGCCGAAACCCAGGCCTTGTCCCTCACCAAGCTCTTTGGTGCAGCTTATGCTGAGCACTCAGGATTTCAGCCAAGCATCTGCACCATGGCAGCTGAGCTCCTGCACGTGGGCCAGGCTGTAAGAGCTCAAATTCCACCAGAACTTCAGGGAACTCACACAAAAAAAAAAAAAAAACAACTTCGGTACCTCCCTTATCGGAACTAATATTCATTTAATACTCAAAATACTCTATTAAAAAACCCCTGGTCGCATCGCGAGACAGCATTCTCCAAGCAGTCTCCCACAAACCCTTTTTTTTTATACCTATTGTCTTGGGAAATTTCGAGAACTTTCCACACAACCTACAACCCTTAACTTGACTTCTCACTCCTCTGTGAACTCATGTATCTCTATCCCACCACGTTAGGAATTTGCAACTGGGTTCCATAAAAGGTTATCAGCAGAATTAAATAGCCCATCAGAACAGCTGTTTCTTGATGAGTCTGTTTGGGACTGACCTCCCAGTCGCTTATGGCTCCAGAAACACCTCAAGTCAAATCCTGAAAGCATCTGGATAAGCACTTGATCACTATTCAGGCCATTCATTCCGCACTGGGGCAGCCACATCTGCAGCCCATAAAGGCTTGCCTTACCATCTTATCCAAAAAACAGGCAGATGGTTGTCAGAGGCCTTCCAAAGCTACATCGAACAAGCCACGCAGACCTGAAAACAGCCCATCTAATCCTCATCAGCTAAAAGCTCTCCAACCCCCCATTGTTTTTCATTGTTGTTTGTATTTTTACTCTTCACGTAAAAAATCATAATATAAACATAACTTTAGGTTATTTCAGGGGGCAATTCAAGTTACTGCATATATGCAGCTTTTATTTTTAATAATAGCATTCTTTTTAATAAAAGATTATAGTCAATATGATAAATTTGTAATAACTGATAAATATTTAATGGAAGATTGTATTTTATTCTGTGTGCTATTTTGTTAAACAGTTTTTTGTTAAAAAAAAGGCATGAAAGACGGTAATTTTCTTAATGCGCACTTTTCACTATCGGGTTGCCAAGTTTGCAAGAATAGGGTGAAATTGATTAAACCATGTGTAAAATCTTTCAGTCTTGTCTTTTGATTTGTGTGTGTGTAATGTTTAATGGCAGTAATGAAAAGTAAGTTTGTAATGTACCAATCCTCTTTTAAACATTCCTTTGATGGCTGGCCAGTTCAAGATCCACGAAATGTTATATGATAGTGTTATCAAAACCACCCAAAATAATACACAATAGAGGCACAGAACTTAACACACAATCATGTTAATCAATTCAAAGTCTGTTATGTCAACATAAAAAAATGTAGTGATAAAGTGAGGGATGTTGTTTGCAGGATGTGTCAGAGTGCTTGGAATGTTGCCCCCATCAATTAAAGTGTGGACTGATTCTGAAAGTAATACCAGGGCCAAGCACGTAGTGCATTTTTGTTTCTTAAATTATGATAAAATTGCACGATCACTCTCCAAATACAGCTTTATTACTTTATTTCTCATTAAATCTATAAAGATGTGAAAGGAGTAACTTAAAATGGAGCTGTTATATGTTCTCTTCAAGAATGTAAGTAGACTTGTAATAATACAAAATTTAAAAATAATCATGTTAATAATACGTCGTGTAGAGTTTGCAACAGGATTTTGATTGCAGTCACATTGATTAAACAACATTACCATTACCTCTTTCAAACTGGAGAAAAATTGTATTCTGTTTTGGAAACATAAATATTTTAAAAAAGTTAAATATTTAAGGATACATCCATTTCACAGGTGAACTCTATCACGAAAACTATAAAACACACTTGAAGCGATGAATAAGAGGTGGAGACAGAAACAAGGTGAACTAAAAACTTATCACGATGAGGAGGTTGTAAGGAGTGTTCAGAAAAAGAGGAACAAATAAGGAAAACGCTGAAGAACAGAACACAACTTATTTATTAAAAAACACTGCAAACAAAATAACATAATAGCATTCAAGCTAATTACAAAATCAGCCAAGAGTGTGAAGCTGCCTTGTGTTATGTGAATAAGCAGTGGTGTCGCATGTCAACAGTAAAACTAGACAAATGGTTGGGCCCCCGATCTGAATAGTACCCCAAAGGCTGACCCATACTTGCAAAGAAACATTGAACATGTCAGTGTTCCAGTTGAGTAGTTATCCTTCTGTTAGCGAGAAAAAGAAGAAATAAGAGAGAAGTAAAAGACAGTGTCGAGTAAAGATATTATGTTTTGGCTGAGGGTTTGTGTCCTGCTAAATGGTTCTGGTATAAAGTAAGTTAATTTAGCTTAGGTGTGAACTTTAGCCTAGCTTAGAGAAGCTAATGATACAAATGAACATGCTACAGCTAAGCAATGTATCTTGCTCTTTTTCTCTGTTTCTTGCTTTTCTGTCAAATCTAAACCCTGTACAAACCTTAATATAAGCTCAGAAATGCAATGCATTAAGCAAATGTTCAATAAAAAATTACTTTGTACTATTTTAGAATGCCAAATACAATCTAAACATTGTGTGTAGTGTTATGAAATAACATAAAATATGTACTGTAACTATGAGTATAACAGAAAGTATGTTAAAACTATGTCAGTAACATTGTTTTAACTATGTTCAACATACAATGTCATGTACAGTATGTTACACTGAATAAAGAGAGAAGCATCCTGGTTTGGGACCCCTTGTTAAAATTAACTTAGGGCTCCAAGAGTGTCCAAGATTAGCTTCTGTGAATACAGCGGAATTCTTTTAAACAGACCAGTAGTTACAGTGTGATCATAAACCTGTGAGGAATTCAAGAGGTGAGTAAAATAGTCTTTGGGGACAGAGTGATCAAATCATGATCAGTATGAAAGCACCCCTTTGACCCTTTATAAGAGGGTATGGAGAAGGTTCAGGTGCTTGGAGATCAGGGATATAAAGTAACGAATTACAAATACTCACATTTTTTTTACTTTTACTTGAGTACATTTTTAGTGCAGTATCGGCCCTTTTTCTTAAACCTGCCGTTGCTACTTTTTCATTTGTTTATATTTCTCTATATGATCGGCACCCACCACATCCAATCAAATCGTGCACATAAAAGTCAACACGTCTGTCTCTAGCACCAGTTTTTGCTCAATCATGGAGAAGGACGAGAAAGTGAGGAAGAGTGCCATCATGAAGTGCCAACTTTGAGTGCCCAGGTAAATTTAAATATCCACCTTTAAGAATTCTACATATAATTTTAATTGAATTGGAATAATAAGATATCAAGGTAAGTTTTGTTTGTTAAATTCTGCAATAAATGTAAACCTCCAGGGGCGTAATATGTGGCATGAATGCTTTCTAAATGCTGTCAAAAACGTGTAATGTCGATGTGGTCAAAATCATTATGCGCAATTTTGACCTAAAGACAATTATTAAGGTCAGTGATATAGTATAATCTCTGTATGAATGAAATTGGAAAAATTTAATTTTACAGTATATGTGTATTTCATACATTTTATGTAGGGCTTAACGTTACTGCTACACTAGTTTGGCTTGCGGCGCCAGCTTAAACCAAAGTTGAATTTTTTAACAAATCACAACAAACCACATTGGTAGAAAGATTTTACACGGGGCATCATCCTACTATGTCAGCATAATTTTGGTTCGGACATAATATATGTAATATCCAATTTTTTTATTTCTCTTTTTAAACATGATATAAGTGGTGAACAACAGTACAAAGGGTGGGTCCTTGGCTTGTGCCTCAGAAAAGAGGGGATTGCATCACTCATTTCCTGTGGTGAAAAAACTGAACGCACTCTTGCATGCTTCTGCAGCATGTGAGCACCTTTTTAGTTGTGCTGGGCACCTGTTCACCCCAAAACGTTCCAGGGTGGGTAGTACAAACTTTGATAAACAGCTCATTGTTAAATTGAACCAAACTTTCAAAATTAGTTTTTTATGCCAAACTGCTGTTGTTTCATAACATTTGGGGACTTGTCTGTACTATTCATTTCAGTTTCATTTTTATACTACCAGATATTAATCCTTGTAAGTGTTTCAGTTGCTTTTTGAAAACTGTTAGTGTTGCTGCTTTACTGACTGGTTCAGATAGTTTGTTTCACCGGCCAGGGGCAGTGGGGCCTTTCAGGGTTGGAAGCACTAGATTTAGTTCATTCTCTGAGCTCAGACTTCTGGAGGGCATGAAGGAGTGTATGTGCTTGTGGAGGTAGACTGGGGCTGATTTGGAGATGTTTTTGTAAGCCAGTATCAGTGATTTGAGCTTGACACAAGCTGAGCCAGTAAAGAGTGATGAAGATTCTTTTCCTTGAAGATAAGATAAGCTGCAAAGTTATGGATCATCTGCAGAGATTTGAATGTGTTTGCTGGAAGTTCTGATTGGAGAGCATTGCAGTAGTCCAGACGTGAGAGGACCAGAGCCAACAGACAGATTGAGTGTAATCAGCATAACAGTGGCTTGAGAATCCGTTTCTGTGGATGATGGGGCCCATGGAGGTGGTGTAAACGGAGAAGAGAAGAGGACCAATCACCAGGGGCCCTGAGGAACCCCGGTGATTGGTGTTAGATCCCTCACACCTCCACCCAACACTGAAAGATCTACCAGTGAGATAAGACTCAAGCCAGTGCAGAGCCAGTGATCCCCATCGCAGAGAGAGTGGAGAGAAGGATCTGATGGTTGACTGTATTAAACACAGCAGAGAGGTCTAGTAGGATGAGAACATGTGATCTGCAGTTAGCCCTGTCATCTTGCAACACTTCAGTTACAGACAACAGAGCCATCCCTGTTGAGTGTGATCGAAGTTGACCTGATCAAAGAGTTTAGTGCAGTAGAGAGACAGGTCTGTAATTTCCCAACAGTGATGTGTTGAGTGTAGGTTCCTTGAGAAGGGGGGTGACTGTGGCTACCTTGAAGGTTTTAGGGAAGATGCCGGTATTGATTGAGGAGTTGATGACGTGGGTAAGAGCAGGTGTGATGGTAGGTAAGATGATTTGTAGAAGGCGAGAGAGGATGGGGTTCAGGAGGCAGGTGGTAGGGTGTGCTGAGTAAAGGAATTTGCATGGTGTTGAAGATTGTGGATGAACTGGGTGCAGGGGTGTGAGAACTGTCTGCTTATGATGTGATCAGCGAAGTCCTTATTCAAGTAGTCGCGCAGGTAGAGCCGAACGTCCTTATTCAAGTTATAGGACAAGTAGGCTCGATCGTTGTTATTAAAGTAGTCACGAAAAAAAAGTCAATCATCCTTATTCAAGTAGTCGCGCAGCTGGTGTCGATCGTCCTTATTCAAGCAGTCGTGCCAGGTAGAGTCGTTCGTCCTTATTGAAGTAGTCGCGGAGCTAGAGTCGATTGTCTTTACTAAAATAGTCGTGCTGGTAGAGTTGATTGTCTTTACTCAAGTAGTCTTCATGCAAAGAGGATGAAAGCTTCCGCAACAGCAACACAGTACTACTTATTTATGCTCCTGATTATGGCTGAGCTACAGCAGCTGAGCGATCACTACTGCATTCCACATTTGCCTGAATTCACTGAAACTTGCGCTAATGGATGCAGCGGCTCACCTGCAAACTTAAAAGCTGTACAAACAATCTATACAATGACTTCTAACTCAGTCACAGACCAATAAATACAGTAAAAAAACAACAACACGTGAGAGGAACTAAGACTATTTAGACTAACTAAGACTATTCTTAATAGCCTTAATAACTAAGAATATTAATAAATATGAAAAACTGTATGTCGACAAATACTGTAACCGAAGCAATCATAGCATATCTGAATGAACATGTCAGCAGACTGAAGATCCTGAAAAACCAGTTTAATTGTTTTTGAGATTTTTTTTTCTGCTTGGATTCCACTGAGAAGCAGACAAAGCTTTTCAGACATAACAGAAAATTCCAACATTCCAGTTGAATCAGATGGCAGTTCACAGGTTGACAAAGAAACATCTACCAAGACTACAAGAATTCACGGTGAGTTCTTAATAATATTTCTTTTACATTTTTAGATGAGGAGTTAACATCACTTTAACAACACCATGTGATATTTTTTCTAGTCAGATTTCTGAAATCAGTTTCTGAAAAATGTATTATTCCTACTGATTCTAAACAATGTGTTATGAACAAGCAGTTACCTATTGTGTGAATTTCCTTAGACAAATATTGTTCAAATATATAAACGTTGCAAGAACTATGAAGATTGTAAAATCATTAGTAACTGCATAAATTAAACATTCATTTATGATTGGTTAATGATGCAATGTTTATCAGTACAAGTCATATCAATTAGTAAATTAAATACAGCCTAAATTAATAATTTGTTGACTTAATGAATACAATCAGAAGCACTTGGAGTTAGTTAGTTTACAAAGAGTTAATTATGATATGTACCTCTCTACAGTAAATCATGAAAAGTTAAATAGAAACAACAAGTTCCATTGATCAACTAAATCAAGATTCAATTTATGATTAGTTGGTTGTTATTATGTGCTGACTTTACTTTAAAAGCCACATCATCATTAACTCGATATACAATTATATTAATTGCATTAACTTATACATTAATTAATAGAGCTGTAGTACACCAGTCCGGACTTGGTCTTGTTTTTCTATGGACTTGGTCTTGTCTCGGACACGATTGCATTCAGTCCCGGACTTGATCGGTGGTCTCGACCGAGTCCAATAATGTTACACTGCCAAGAAAACAACAAAAGTCGGCAAATCTATATTTGTGCATCAAGTCTACGAATAGCCCTATGCGAAGGCTGCGATGTCATAAAAAAAAAGGCTGCTAATTCATATAACCCCGCGCTGACCCCGCTGTGAAGACTGTTGCGCACCACTGAAATGTAGTGGAAACCAGCAAAACTATCTGAAACATCTGGAACAACGTCGAATAATGTCCCTCACCTGCAGCACATCACAAAGAGGACATCACAAACCTTTGAGCTAACGCTTACATGATTATAATAGCTTTCATCACTCTTTTAATGATATAAGAATACAGTGTTTAAAGATATAAGTTAGTTTTACACATCCCTTCAGATTCCGTTCCTTGAAATGTGAGTTAGGTAACTAATAAACGTGAGGCTTTATTAGTTCAGTTCAAAGTTCATCATGATCATCACACCTTTTTGAATATATTTGATTGTAAATTCAAGATCAAATCAAAGATATAATAATTTCAACATTAGCTCATTTCAAAACTTGATCATTTAAAGGTATGAAGAAAATGTTAAAACTGTTATAAAATGCATCTAAAATATAAATCAAGCTGTCAAACTCATAATAAGTCAAGTTCTTCAAACATGTAACACAAATATAATGCAATAATAGTACTTTATGAGTATTTTCTATGCTAGTAAAGTGATGAGCTATCTCACTAAAGATGTAATTCAGTTGCAAATGAGTTGATCCGGATTACGTTGTCTACCTTAGATGTGAGTTCTACACTTAAAGTTGAACAATCTCTACATTAGCGATTATTTCAAGCATTTTAAAAGTTATTATACTAAATATGCCACTTTTTTTACTATGAAGTACTAAAGTATTTTTTCATATTAACATTATAGACTCTTAATGCAGTGAGTTTTTTTAATGCTATTAAAATCAGAATCATAGTACAGTATGATGCAACTTTCTCAATTGAATTTATTGAACTACTCGTTTCATGGCGACCAATTAGAAAAGCAGTGTGTGGTGGAGCAATTGCAGTTTAGGCATTTCCTAATAGGCATCAAGTGGGGAAAAGAGTGAAAAAGTGTTGCAGCTTGATTTAGAGTTTAGGCCTGTTTTGGACTCGAACTTGACTCGGACTTGACTTGGACTCTAATAGCATTGGACTCGGTCTCAAATGTTCTGGACTTGGACTTGTCTTGGACTCGACAACGGCCGACTTGACTACAGCCCTATTAATTAATGCATTAATCAACAAGCAGAAAATAATGATTACTTAAAGAACTTGTATACTGGTTTAATGAGTTCATGATTAATACATATGTTAACTAATCATAATTAATGTATTAACAAATGTTGATTCAAGTAATTTTTTTTGTAGTGTTACCAATTTTTATAACAACATGAACTATATAAAATATCAGTCATCTATGAAGTGCCACCAAAAGAATTGATGTTGGTAATTATGTGTCACTTTTAGGAACAGCTGAGCGTCAGATAAAATAAAACCAGTTTGCTGGCATTTTTACCTGATAACTTTCATTTTGTTGACAATCTTAAGTAACCAAGTGAGAGACTAAAACCTGAACAGTAAATGCTGTACAACTACTTTAACACTTTCCCATTTAAATACAATTTAATTTTAGCCTGCAAAGCTGTGTTCTGATAGAGGGTCATTAAAATCTGTGTTAAATAATTCTGTGCCCTAAACTTATCTCTCTTCTTCAACAGGTCCTGAAAAATGTCATCCTCCCTTTTAAAACTGTTTTATGACACTCTAGACAATCTGCTAAAAGAAGACCTTAAGAGATTTCGGAGTTACCTAGCCACATATGGTCAAATTGGGGCTGGCAAACTGGAAAATACTGGTTCTACTGATATCGGGAACATCATTATCCAACATTATGAACCAGAAGAAGCTGTGCAGATAGTGCTGAGTATCCTGAAGAAGATTAAGAAGAATGAGCTGGCTCAGGAATTCCAACAAAAATACAAAAAATGTAAAAAAAAAACTCAAACAAAACATTGTTACTTATTACAGTAAACAACAAAATTGAAAATAATGTTGAAAGGAAACTCCATTATTTAATCCATTCATTCATTTTTATACACAGAATATTTGCAACAGAAATGCAGTGCTATTAGTGATATTTATTAAATGTTGAGTGAATTGTTGTCAAGTGGACAGCGATAACACCCTTTTTGGGTTATAGGTGGAGTTATAGGAGTTTGCCATGCGACAGCTTTTGCTAATGGAGGAAAAAGCAAACGACTATCGGTACGAACAAAGCATCTACGCACTGCTTCCCCGGTGCTAGGGCTCTTGACTTAGCCACACATTTACCTGCAATTCTGAAGCATGATGGCAACATTAAGGCTGTGATACTGCACATCGGCTCTAATGATACATCAGATCATCAGTCAGAGGTGCTAAAAGCGGATTACAATAAACTGATCCGAACCGTTCGCCACCTGGCACATGCGACAAAAATTATTGTCTCTGGGCCTCTGCCGACATATCAAAGGGGAACCGATAAATTCACTAGACTTTTTGTGCTCAGAGAGTGGCTCTCGACCTTCTGTCGAGAAAAGCAGTTACTGTTTGTTTCTGGGATTGCCCTAATCTCGTCCGTCCTGAAGGCTTCCATCCAAGCAAACCAGCCTCTAAGCTTCTGTCTGAAAACATCTTTAGGGCCCTTATTAGCATCTGACTAAATAATTCCAAATATAACACCTTAGAACACCACCTCAGAAACCAACCTCATAACTGTCAAAACCCAACATTTGCAATCGAAACAGTGTCCAACCCCCGAAAACATACACAAACTTGTTGGTTAAGACCAATAATCTGACCAATATAAATTTAGACTACAAATTATGCAACTCACAAACATACTCTCTAAAATCTGGTCTCCTAAACATCAGATCTCTTACACCAAAAGCTGTAATCATAAATGAATTAAAAACCTGGCTCACTCCAAACAATTATTTTGGATTAACTGAAGCAACACCGGAGTCACGGTGGCGCAGTGGGTAGCACGGTCGTCTCACAGCAAGAAGGTCGCTGGTTCTAGGCTCGGCTGGGGCAGGTGGCATTTCTGTGTGGAGTTTGCATGTTCTCCCCGTGATCATGTGGGTTTCCTCCGGGTTCCCCACAAGTCCAAAGACATGCGGAATAAGTGAATTGAATAAGAACGATTGCCCATAGTGTGAATGTGTGTGTGAATGTTTCCCAGCGATGGGTTGCGGCAGGGAAGGGCATCCGTTGCGTAAAACATATGCCAGAGATTTGGTGGTTCATTCCGTTGTGGCGACCCCAAAAGGGATTAAAGCCGACATGAAGATGAATGAATGAAGCAACACCCAAACATTACCGTTACAATCATGAACCGTGGCTGTGGTGGGGGTGTTGCCACAGCCAGTTGAGCGCGGTTCATGATTGTAACGGTAATGTTTGGGTGTTGCTTCATTCATTCATCTTATTTCATCTTATTTCATCTTATATTCATCTTATATTCTTATATATATATATATATATATATATATATATATATATATATATATATATATATATATATATATATATATATATTCTTATATATATTATATCTTATATTCATCTTAATTCATTCATCAGCCTAAACACAACCAAAAAGACAGAACATAAATTTAAATCTTTCGAAGTACTTATGCTCCATATTACAGCGGCAGTATCAAAACAAAGATGTGCATTCTCTTTTACATTAGTTGTTGTCTACAGGCCACCAAAACACAATTTTAGTTTTCTTCAATAATTTGCTGATTTTGTGGCACATCTTTTGGTCGAAGCAGATAAAATACAGATTTTTGGAGACTTTACCATCCATATCGATGACCAAGAAGACTCGTTGGGTATTGCTTTTAATTCTTGTGGGTTTAAGCAAAATGTGCTTGGAGCAACTCACCGTCTAAATCACACTCTAGATTTGGTTCATTGCATTCTTTATGCCTGGGGCCTCACAGAGGGAGCTCCTTTTCTCTACCTGATCCTCACTAGGACTTTGTGAAGCTACTTTGAAAGCAACTGCTAAAGAAGCGCTATATAAAAACTTGATATATATATATATTTTATATATATATTATTTTCAACATAATACTTTTGGAAAAAAGTTTTTAATTAAATTTTTTTCTCTACAGTGAAAGATTCTGGGGAAGTCAATGAAAAAGGAGGTGAGCTCATTTAAGAAATAAGTTTAAACACATTATTATTTTCATTTAAGAAAACATTTGAATGCCATGCTCAACCTAATCTTTGTAAATATGAACAAGCATTTTGTTCAATCGTCTAATATAATAGATTTTTTTTATGTACAACTCAGAGGATATGTGGCTGCAGCATCTCCTGAAAACTCACAAAAAGAACATGAAGGAGAAAGTGGAACACATTTTCGAAGGCAAAAACAATAAGGAAGCTGATCTCAAGGAGGTTTACACAGAACTCTTCATCACGGAGGGGGAAGTTAATAAGAACAAACATGAACATGAGGTTTTGAAGATCGACGATGGTTTGAAATCTTGCAATCTTTCACAGAAGAGGCAAATCGAATGTGCTGATATTCTTCGTGAGAACAAAGACCAGAAGAAAAGAATAGTGCTGACCAAAGGCATTGCTGGTATTGGTAAAACAGTCTGTGTTCACAAGTTTATTCTGGACTGGGCTGAAGGGAAAGAAAACAATGATATTGACTTTGTGCTTCTGCTTCCATTCCGAAAAATAAATTGCATTGAAGACAGAAAACTTAACCTTTGCGAGTTTCTTCAGATTTTTAACCCAGAACTGAGGGATCTGGACAAAACAAGTATGACTAAGATATACAAAAGAACACTTGTTTTCATTTTCGATGGACTGGATGAGAGTCGACTGGCTTTGGATTTCAATGGTGGAATGGTAACAAGTGTAGAGACAAGTTCCTCCATAGCTCAACTGCTTTCAAGCTTATTCAACAAGAGCCTGATTCCTTCAGCTCTAATATGGGTGACATCACGGCCGGCAGCAGCCAATCAAATTCCTCTTGACTGGGTGGGCTTACACACAGAGGTGAGTGGATTCACTGACCCGCAGAAGGAGGAATATTTCCGAAAGAGAATCAAAGATGAGGAAAAGGCAACCAGAATAATTTCACACATTAGGAAATCGCGAAGTCTCTATGTTATGTGCTATATTCCTGTCTTCTGCTGGATCTCAGCTACTGTCCTCGAAAACAGTCCTATTGGAGATCAAGAAGAGACCAACACAACTCTCACTGAAATGTACATCAACTTTCTTCTCATCCAGATGCACATGAAAAGCCAGAAGCATGACCAGAACACAGAACGAGACTGCACCAAGCTCTTCAACTCCAATAAAAAAGCCATTTACAAGTTAGCAAAGTTAGCCTTCGAACAGCTTAAAAAGGATCGGATGGAGTTCTATGAGGAAGAACTGAAAGCTTGTGATATTGATGTGAATAAAGATATTGAGTCCACAGGAATTCTCAATGAAATTTTCAAGCAAGAGTCAGCTATTCATGAGAGGAAGTGCTTCTCGTTTGTGCATTTAAGTCTTCAAGAGTTCCTCGCAGCAATGCATGTGGTCTTTTCATTCGTGGATAGGAAGGAGGATGAGTTACTGTATTTCTCAGAGGACAAACCAAACAAAGTATCGAAAAACAGATGGCTTTTCTTTCACTCAAAAACAAAGGATACCTGCAAAAAGAATCTTTTGCATGATCTGCTCACAAAGGCAATTGAGAAAGCAATGCAAAGCCCCAGAGGACACTTAGACCTATTTCTACGTTTTCTGATGGGCATGTCACTGGAATCCAATCAGAAATTGCTTAGAGGCCTGTTCAAAGTAACGGAAGACACCAAAGACAGCGTCATAACAATAGCTACACACATCAAAGAACTCCTACAGAGTCAGGAGCTCACACCGGAAACTTCAGTTAACTTGTTTTACTGCTTACTGGAGCTCAATGAAAATTCCCTTCACAATGAAATAAAAAGGTATTTAAGGACACACCAGGAAATAAAGCTCTCATCCACCATGTGTTCAGTGCTGGCCTACTCACTGCTGATTTCAGACGAGGTCATAGATGAGCTTGACGTCAAGGCCCATTCAGAATCCTTTGGAGGTTATTTAAGGCTTTTGCCAGCGGTGAGATGCTGCAAAAAAGCCATGTAAGTATACATGGTTTAAGTGTGAAGTCATATTTTCTTTAGTTAAATTTTTTTTATTTGTTGGTGCCTTTGTTGAAACTCAAGGTCACTTTACTCTAGAAAAGCAAAACCTTATAAAAAGAATTTAAAAAAATGTAAAAAAGACAGAAACACACACAACTAGCAAATTGAAAGCCTCATTTGTTCCACAGAAATGGAGTTAAATGCCCTCGACCCCATGACTGTTTCAGGGGAACTGGGGTTGAATGGAATACAGGTTGTGGGTGGGTGTGTAAATGGTGGAGAATTTTGTAGGTGTTATGTAGGTTTGCAGGATAATTTTAGAGCGAACACTAAAGGTGACTGGGTGCCAGTGTAAATGATGCAGAACAGGTGTGATGTGTTCAGATCGGTGGGTTTTGGTAATTACTTTAGCAGTTACATTTTGAACAAGTTAGAGTTTTTGGAGTGATTTAGAAAGGTAATCATACACAAATCTGGTCATATAGCTTTATTTTTGGATATATGAATTGAACAATTACAACAATACTGTTTTCTTTAAACCTCACACACCAGAAACATTTACTATATTCAGCATAATCAAACTAATTCTTAAACACTATTGATTTTTTTTATTCTATTTTTGGGTTTCACAATTTTATTGTGACCGACATAACTAGGTTTTTAAAGGTACTACATCAGCACTTTTAAATAATTTATAATAAATATTCCCTCTAGACTATCACTAGACCCTTAATAACCTTCAGAAGACAGTGTTTGTCTTAATTAATGTCTTTCAATTTTCTCAAATGTTTGTACTATGTATCCCCTGTTTCTCCCACTTCTTCCACCACGTCCCCTGCTAGATTTTGCTTATCGGCACACAGAAAATTCAAGTTTTGGTAAGCCAAAACACACTTTTGGCCTGAGACATCCAAAACATGCTTTATTTTCATTGTTGACACGGTTCTGCTACTGTTCAATTCAGAGTCCGTCAGCGTGTACATTCTTCACTGAGATGCATTAGCGGATGATCTGATTGATTAGTGAACGGTGCAATGACCAATGGCCAATGGGTGCAGCTACTACCATTGAGCCATTTTGAGCTCCCAGAAAAAGAGATTAGGATTGCACAAACATGCATTAACCAATCTGAATACTTTTTGATAAGAGAACAGTACTAAAACATACAGGAAATATCTGAAAAGTCCAGTTTTCAAGAAAAGACACATTTAAATGTGGCTATAACAACTACTACAGTTAGAATAGAGTATCTTAAATTAGCAATTAAAGGTGCTGTTCCTGATTAAAAATAGAAAATAGATAAAAAACATTGTGCTTGTTTTAGTGATTTCAACCACGAACAACAGATCCTGGAGATTGCGTACAGAACCTTTAAACCGGGATTTGTGAAACAAGAGTAGCTGATTTAGAAACATATAAATGATTCAGAATGAACATGTAAAAGGTTTGTTTTCATTTTGCAGACTTTCCCTAACCGGACTAGACGGCGCACGCTGTCACACTGTGGCTTTAGCCCTCCAGACAACAAACTCACCCCTGGTTGAGCTGGATGTGAGTTATAACCACCTGCATGATTCAGGGGTGAAACAGCTCTATGACGCAATGAAGAGTCCAAACTGTAAGCTGGAAAAGCTGTGGTAAGATATTCAGAGTACTTCTATAATGATTTGAAGCACACACTAATGCAGAAAGGTCAAGTCAGATTTTCCAATGTCGCAAATGTACAAAATTGAGCACCTATAACGTTTTTGGTTGTCTCAGCAGATTGGGGAATTCAAAAATTACTGACAGGGTTCCACAAAAGTTCAGTCATAAAACTTCCCCACTTATAAACCTTTCAAAGTCAACTGTCTATATTGGGTAATAACAAATTTAAAGCAACTGGGAAGTACAGCTAGTCAGTATGCCCACAGTGTTTGGCCCACATAAAATTAGATTACAATTTGAAGTGCACAGAGAGAAGAGCTCACCATCTTTGTTCCGTCAAGAAGTCAAAAGCAAAATTTCATGTGGGTGATGCAAGCTTTAAAAGTTCTGTGTTACCAAATGCTAATTAAAAGTAGTTAGTTAGTAAGTTAAAGTTAAAGCAAAAAAACAGAAAGGCTCAATCTGTGTCTGGCAAAATATAAAACTAGAATTTATAATGAACAGTATGTTGAGATTTATTTTTCAATTCAAAAGTGTGATATATAATAAATATAAGTATCAAAAAAAATTTGGAAGCATTACTTCTCATGTTGAAAGACGAATGCTCAGACATTCATTCATTCATCTTCATGTCGGCTTTATTCCCTTTCGGGGTCGCCACAGCGGAATGAACCGCCAACTCACTGGCATATGTTTTACACAGCGGATGCCCTTGCCTGCCGCAACCCATCGCTGGGAAACATTCACACACACATTCACACTTTAACACTACGGGCAATTGTTCTTATTCAATTCACTTATACCGCATGTCTTTGGACTTGTGGGGAAACCGGAGCACCCGGAGAAAACCCACACGATCACGGGGAGAACATGCAAACTCCACACAGAAATGCCAACTGACCCAGCCGAGCCTAGAACCAGCGACCTTCTTGCTGTGAGACGACCGTGCTACCCACTGCGCCACCGTGACGCCATGCTCAGACAATTTATTTTAAAATAATGTGAAATGTTTAAAGTTTTTTTATACAAAAACTCTCAATTTCTCTCAATTACCAGAAATGTACACATTTGTTTTGCATGTGGATAAAAGCTGGTGTACAACAATTTCATTCAAAACCTGTTTATTTAGTACAAACGGATAATGGATCAAAAGTTCTCCCTTTCAGCGTAGGTTCCTGTGATCTCACTTCACAGAGCTGTGAACATCTGGCTTCAGCTCTTCAATCCCCAAACTCTTGTCTGAAAGAGCTCGACCTGAGTCACAATGAACTGCATGATTCAGGTGTGGAGCTGCTCACTGAAGGACTGAAGAGCCCAAACTGTCAGCTGGAGGTCTTGAGGTGAGATTCAAGTGCAAATACAAATTTGACTAAATTTAAATATCAGAGCGTCACGGTGGGGCAGTGGGTAGCACGGTCATCTCACAGCAAGAAGGTCGCTGGTTCGAGCCTCAGCTGGTTCGGTTGTCATTTCTGTGTGGAGTTTGCACGTTCTCCCCGTGATCGTTTGGGTTTTCTCCGGGTGTTCCGGTTTCCCCACAAGTCCAAAGACATGCGGTATAAGTGAATTGAGTAAGAACGATTGTCCATAGTGTGAATGAGTGTGTGTGAATGTTTCCCAGTGATGGGTTGCGGCTGGAAGGGCATCCGCCGCGTAAAACATATGCCAGAGAGTTGGCGGTTCATTCCGCTGTGGCAACCCCGAAAGGGAAGAAAGCCGACATGAAGATGAATGAATGACTTAAATATCACATATACTGAAATTTAATTAAAAGTACATTTTAATAAACAAGAAGCAAGACACAACGGGGACGTGTGAACCTGAAAAACAAATTATCTCATATTTTTGATTTAACTTCTGACGAGAATTCAAAGAAAACATTGTCTGCGCATCAAGTGAAGATGAGTGGCATACGTACAGTACTTTATTTTCAAAGCTTTGCATTAGATCCAGTTCCATTCAAAAAGATCAAGCTTATCTTTGAACAAAGGACCTGCAGGGTTCTCTCATTCTGCCAGTTCTGATTATGTAATTTTACAAAGAACAGCAAGTTTGATGTTCTGAAATAAAGGAGATGCCAGCTACTTTGAGGGATTATTGAGTACCAATAATTAAGGACATCTGGAACTGAATCAATGGCAAGTAAGGATTGGTATGAGAATTAAAAAAGTCAAAACCAAATCAATATAATAATTACAAAACATTGCAAACCAGTTAAAACAACTCTATTAGAGACCAGTTTAAATGGATATTTTACATTTTTGTTTGCATCACATGAAGGATAAATGATTAATAGTATACTCTGTAGCTTGTCATCATGTTTAAAAAAAATGTAATCTTTAGCTTTTTTTACTTTTGACTATTTAATCTGATTGTGATTCTTAAATGTATTTAAACTTGGTAGAATATCATATAAACCACTAACACCAAGAAGAGAAATGTCCAACATAAATATTTCAAAGTAGTTTTACTTCAATTTCAGACTTCAGTACTGTTATCTCACTGAGCAGTGCTGTGCATTTTTGAGCTCTGCCCTCCAAAATATTCCTTCTTATCTGATCGAGCTGGATCTGATCGGGAACTTCCTGAAGGATTCCGGAGTGATGCACCTTTCAATCGGACTAAAAAGTCCTAACTGCAAGCTAAAGATTCTGAGGTTTGTGATTAACATAAACACTCTCACAATCAAGTGTTTTAGAGGATTAATATGATTTTTTTTTTACATTAAATTACACACGCACACATGCACGCACAAACACCCCCGCACTGGACAAAACTGTGTGTGTGTGACAAGTTACTTGGCTTTATATTACTTTTAAGTTACTTTCAATAAATGTAAAAAAATTTCTTTACATGCAACACATTTTTCTCGCATTAATATAGCAATATGTGTAGATAACAGAGGTGAAAATGTTACAAAAAATCTCAATTAAAAGTAGCCCTACTTCAGAAAAAATCTACTCAAGTATAAGTAGTTACAACTCTGGCAATCTATTAAATAGAAGGAATTCCTGAAAAACTAAGAGTACTTGAGTACCTTTTTTAAAGCGGTGGGGTTTTTAAGCAGGTGTGCTGTTCAGCGATGCAAAAACAATAATGACCATCATTAACTTTAACTAAGATTTATTAGCTTTATTAAACTTATTAGCTAGTGTGTAATAAATGGTAAGACAAATATTTAATACAATTAACACATTAGTTTGCCAAGTAAGATGTTTTCCTTAATTTTGCCGCAAAAAAAGAAAGACAAGAAGCTGAGATTTGTTGTTTTGTCTTTTAAAACGAATTTCACTGTTTGGTTCAAACGCTAAAGCTCCACTAAGACTGCTTCCAGAGCTGCTGTAATATAATGCCTTAGTCTAAGTCAAATTAATGAATTACATTTACAACAAAGATGAAACAAAAGCATTGGCAGAAGTATATAACATGCATTAGCTGCATCTTAATCGAATGATAAAGTAATGTCTTTTAACCCTTGTATGGTGTTCGGTTTTCAGTTTTCATCAAAAGAAAAATTACAAAAGCAATTATTATTTGAAACTGAGAGTCACTGGCCTTGACTCAATTTATGTGAAAAACATATATCAGACTTTATTTTTTAAGTATAAATTTCTATGATTGTGTGAATGAAAAGGCCCAAAATGTAATGGCAGACAGACACGCAAACCCTGCCAAAGTAACAACAATGAGAACACCACACATGGTTTAAATTCTAAATGTGAACAAATAAGGTTAAAAAAAACAATAAAGTATATTTTCTGTTTAAATACCTTGTTTTCTGGCTAAAGTAAATATCTTTTAAGTATTCTAACATAAAATGTCTTTATTGGGAGTAAAAATCAATAGGTTTACCAGAACCGCAAACACTGCCTGAGTAACAATAATATGAACACCACACAAGAGTAAAGTGAAGAACTGCATATACTCAGCACAGAAGGACTGTCTCAAAACCAAAGAATGAACAGTTCAAAATCACAACAGAGACACTTTAATTGATGTTCAACAAACTTTTAAAATTAAGATTTAACTTGGGGGTTTAATCACCCTCTAATTGTTTTGAGTGCATCTTGTGTTACTCTAGTGAGTAAATTAGGAGAGTATTAAACCTCACACAGTTGCTGTAGATTGGTAATGCTGATGAGTCAGACAATTAAAAATGTTGTAATCATTTTATTAGGCTCAATTTTATTACACTTATGCAACATCTGACAAACATTACTAACTCAATCTTACATGTGACCTACAGAATGGGCTAAATAGCATGAGACATTAACATCAATTTAAATTAAGAACAACTTTTAAAAAATGCACTTTATGGAATGAAACACTGACGGGTAACTTGCTGGAATTTACATTCACTTGTAGCGTTTGGGTAAATTTAATGATTTAAATGTATTTTAATCCTGTTTTTCTTCATCTCGTCAGACTGGTAGATAATAAACTTTCAGGTCTGTGCTATGAACATCTCGGCTCAGCTCTACAATCACCAAACTGTCATCTGATCGAGTTGATCCTGAATCACAATGAACTCCAAGATTCAGGAATGAAGGTGCTCACTGATGGACTGAAGAACCCAAACTGTCAGCTAGAGGTCCTCAGGTAAGCTTGATTCTTATCTTGATACATTACAGTAAAAACAACAAAAAGACATAAACTAACCTGAAACGACAAAACATCAAGTTAGAATAGGGGGGAGATAACACCCTTAATTTAACCCATGCAATCATTCACAGTTGACACTATGATATCAACTCCATTGACTTGAATGAGATCGTATAGGCCGGTGCGAAGGTGAAAGTTATAGTATATCAGGTGAAATTTAGAATTTTACTCCAACAAAAGGTGAGTTGAATTTAACTTTGACCTGCGATATCTCATCATGTGACGCGATTACTAAGCAAAGGATTGAAGAGGTGAAAACATGTGTTTTACTGAAATCTTGATTTAAAGCAAGATTTTATTTTCCCTGCGTTAACTGTAAATTATGTTTTTTTTTTTATTGTTTATGATTTATGGTGTCAAATGTGACATTTTTGTTTGTTCGCATATTTAGGTTTCATCATACACGCTGAATGATATATTGTTTATATACATATAATGATTTTTCAACCTTCAGAAAGTATACTATTACAAATTATTATAATTTTGTACCAAAAAGATTTTCTTGTAAAAAAAAATGTTATAAACAAGTAGAAAACTTTGGCTGTTTTGCTTCCAAAATCAAAGTAAAACTATTAATAAAGAACTAAACAATAGTTACCTCGCGTTAACAATATTTCAACAATTACATTTTATTGCATTTATTTGTTCTTTGTTCATAATCATGATTATGATTTATAAAGGTTTTAACCTTAAAATAGATATTCTAACTAGCAGATTGCACTGAAATCATTCACTCTGTGGTGGTGTTTTCCTCCACAAGTGAGGCAGTTATAAGTATTATTTTCTGTTTACGACTATGCAGACCAGGCGTAATGGAAACGACTAAAACATACGTCACACTGGTCTTGTTAAGGCTTGAATTATTTCAAAGAACGATGTTATGAGGAGAATTATGTTTTGATCGCAGTGCTTTGGGCTATTTTCAGAATAGATTTTTTCTCATGAGCACATGGCTGGGGGTTGTTGACGTGTTAAAATACAATCATGCAGTGTTTCTGGAACAGTAGCTACAAAGATGATTGTTCCGTTAGTGTTTGGGGTTTCCTGTGTGGATTATTTGTCACTTAAATTGCAGTGGATGGAAAGCTTTTATATTATGTCTGAACATGTTTCTCACAAACATTCCCATTAACATAAAACTGCCATGTGATCTGATGAGAAGGGTACAGCAGACTTCTCCAGGTCAAGATAACATGCAACGTGTTTTTTTATTTTAAGCCACCAGTCGCAAATAGTGTAAAACCAGACTAAGTAGATTATGGTTTTATAAGAGTGCAAAGTAAGTTATTCTCAGATAATTGATTTTAAACCAGTTGTTATTGTCTTTAATTTCTCTAGTTTTGGTTTTTGTAAACTCACAGCTCAGTGCTGTGAACACTTGGCTTCAGCTCTACAACACCCACACTGTAGTCTGATAGAACTGGACCTGATTGGAAATAAGATTCAGGATTCGGGTTTGAAGACGCTCTCTGAAGGACCAAAGAGCGCCACCTGCCAGTTGCAGAAACTGAGGTTTGAGTTCCTTTAATGCGTTCTATAATTTTTCTTATTGCACTCAAAGTCATATTTCTGAAAAACATTAAGCATTATAATGAGGGTTTCTGCAAGTTTCACGAGGTCAAATGTAAGACTTTTAAGACCATTTAGAATCAAATTTAAGACTTATATCATAACATCAAAAACACATACACAACTTTTTTTGCATAACAAACAGTATGCTTCATACACATTGTCTGAAATGATCACTTTTATATTTTTAAACATTTACTGGTAACCCTAACCATGTCTTTTACAAAGTTGAACGTTTATGAGCATATTCTTAAACTATTTATTTTTTTAGATTTAGGATCATTTTCTAAATCTCTGGTAACCCTTACAATCACATGTATATATTTTAACATTTATGAGTCTTATGTTAGTATCTGGCAATCCTAAACAACACAATTACCTTCACATTCAGCCTTTCTCTAACTACGGCAGTGCTCAACATCACTTTTAAGTCTTTGAGGATTTACAAAACTTTCAAACCATGACATATGTATCTGAGCATTTATGCACATTTTCTCATTCTCTGGAAACCCTAAACAACAAAAAATCAAATGTGCTTTACCTGGACAACAGAAAAATAAGACCTGTTTAAAATTATTTAAGACCAAGAACAGTGAATTTAAGACTTTTAAAGTCTAAAATGGGGGCTTTTACATTGTAGACTTTGTAAGACATGGCGGAAACCTTGTGTAATGTTTAAATCTTTCTAATGGTTAACAATAATGTTCAGTCTTTTAAACTATACAGCATGAAACCAAACACTTTTCATATATTGTATGTATGTAGAGAGAGCTTTCAAAGAGAATGTGACAAATGAAAACAAGCTAAAGAAATATTTTTGCCAGATGATTCAGAACTCTTCAGCTCGTCTTTAGGAACCGAAGCGAGCTCATGTTACTCCTCTCTTCATCACTCTTCACTGGTTCCCCATTGCAGCTCGGGTTAAATTCATATCACTGATGCTGTCATACAAAACTATCTCCAAATCCCCCAAAAGCCTGTGCTCAGAGAAGGAACAGCATCTTGTGGTTCCGTCCCACAAAGGCAGAAAATCTCTCAGCAGAACCTTCTCTTTCACTGTCCCTGGCAGGTGGAATAAACTCCCTGATCCAGTCAGGAAAGCAGAAACACTAACAGCTTTCATAAAGCAACTGAAAACTCTTCTCTTCAGGGAACACCTTCTACATATATATATACAGATATATACAATACAGAAAAGCTGTGCCAAAGCTAGCAAAAGGCTGGTTCCTTGTGCTTGCTTCAACACCGCTTTTCATACTTATGGTTTATAGTTAGATATAGTATAGATATAATATAGTTCAGGTGCAGAAAACATATAATCTTATTTGAGTGTAGAGAAAAAAAAGAGCATAATTTCACTGCCAAGCTGTTTTAACGTGTCTGCATTTGAGTGCAATGATGGTGCTAGCAATAATATTTAGCTGTAAGAATTTACTATTTATTAACTAATTTACTAACTGTGACTGGAATAAAGGTAGAAGAAATGTATTATCGAGCACGCTTAACTTTAACAGATAGTATAGAAAAACTTGTGTTTAATTTAGCCAAAGTAATTAGGTGTTATCGCTAACGTAGCTTAGCTTTTTTTATTAATAGTAGACTCACATACAGAATATCTGTTAATGAATCTGTTAATGTTTATGTTTGGACATATTGAAGGTTTTCAGATTTCTTTGTTTCTCTTTTCAGGTTAGTGAGTTGTCAGCTCACTGGTCAGAGTGGTGAAGTTCTAGCATCTATTCTGCAATCCTCAAACCTGTGTCTGAAAGAGCTGGACATTACTTGCAATAACCTGGAGGATTCAGGAGTGAAGCTGCTCTCTGAGGGACTGAAGAGCCCAAACTGCCAGCTAAAGATTCTGAGGTTTACCCTTCAAACTGTTTTTTTTTTACTTAACTAAATTGCATTCAAGGGTGTGTAGGAATACAAATTTCAGAACTATGATTTTCCAACATAACTCTTTTATATTGCAATCACTTTTTAGCACTATATTATTCGTGTCTGTGACTTATCTAGATTGCTCAGGAATTGTTTATTATGATTGATGGGGAACAAACCTACGCCCCCCACTGAGACTCATGCCCCTTAAGGTCTGGGAACATCTTGATAAGAACATTCTCGTGTTAAGTCAGGCAGACCTTTTGTTGACTTCATGAAGATCTGTGGCTTGGTTCCTCCTCAGGGGTGCATCCTATGTAAAATCCAATGTAAGACATTCCCTAGTTAGATTTTTGGAAGACAGCCGCGCTCAACATAAAAGTTTGTGATACCCCAAAAATCTCCTGATCTTATATTTGTGAGTTTCCTACAGGTGTTTGTAGCTGGTTCCACCTGAGATGATTCCGTGTGTGAATAATTGCACCTTTATATTTAATGAACATGTGCTGCTTGAAAGGCTCTTCAGAGCTCGAGGAAGTGGCGTTGCAGGCTGATACTGAACCTGTGTAGAACTCGCCTCTAGAGCTCAGTGGCCTTTTTACTCTGTTTCAGATCCCATTTACAGTTTGACCCTGCCTGATTATCATATGAAAACCTAAACTAGTTTACAGGATTGTGCTCTATTTCTGAAAACACACGAGGAGACAAAACTTGATAATGTTTTAAGAGTCTTTTTACTCACCAATATGTATCTCATTCATCAAATGCTGTTTGCTGCTGCTTTTCAAGTTTCCATCAACAAAGTGTTTTTTTTTTTAATTTCTCCTTTTTTAAAACTTCCTAATCATGAGCTTTGGGTAGCATAAATGCATGGAAATATACATTTTCCAAGTTCACCCACTTCCCTCCCAGCCTAAATAACCATATCAGAACCAAGGTGACCAGCCGACTTATGCTGAGTTCAGACTGCACGAGTTTAACTGAGCTACAGGTTTTAAGAAATTACCAACAAATCACAGGCAAATCGGTGCTTGTGTATACTAGAGACATTTGCACAGTGTAAACTGTCAAAGACATGATTTCAGTTCATCACAGACAAGACGCTAACACCCAGAAGATGTTTAGAATGCTGAATACATGGAGCAGTCACTGACTGAATCATGTAGTGTGAAATAAATTCTGACTAAAATATAGCAAGATATAGAACTCCTCTGCTGTCATCTGAAGCAGCTTCCTGAATTCAGATCTGATGACCTATTTGCATGGCAAGCATAACAATACAGTTCATAGCTTATAAATAAACCACATTTTGTAACAGAATAAACTAGCTCACAGACACATTTTACAGTTATATCAAGCAGAAACGAAGCATTAACTGCTACTCATTACAAAACTTTTACCATATAAAAAGAACCATGTACCTTGTAGAACACATAATCCTTGTTCATTGTGTCGCTCTAATAATTTATTTTTCCTCTTTTCACTGCAAATGAGCGCACAACATTTTTACAGTACATTTCTTGGCTTTTTCTTGACTGGGACAAAGTGGTCGGTAATTCTTGTAAAGTCATGCATGTGAAACCTCCTGTCCCTGATCTATGCTGCAGTATGAGCACATCCGCGACTAAAAGCTATCCCAGACAGTCATGCAGTGTGAAAAGATATGTGACCTGATTATATTGAAAATCTTGCAGTCTTGCAAGACTTGGCACAACCTAACTCTTCGAGCTCGTTGCAGTTATAAGGTTACAGGGTCCAATTCACAATTAAAAACACAATTACATACTGGTCAATATTCAAAAAGCATTAACCATGTTAACGAGCGAAAGAGAGCGAAAATAGCTTCTTGGCCATAATTTAGACATTTGGAAATAAGATGTCCCTACTTTTGTTTTATTTAGACATCAATGGTTGTGTGTTGAGTTTTCTTGAGTGGACAGTACATTTACACAAGCTGTTTATTCACTAATTTACATTGTAGCAGTTTCCTTTCTTTAGTAATTTCACGTAAAAATATATATATTTTTTTTAAATGAGGTTAAAGGTGTCTGCTAGATATTGCTTCTGAATTGTTTTATTGTTTTTTCAGGTTATGGGCTTGCAAGTTAACTGATCAAGGATGCCATTACCTGGCTTCAGCTCTGCATTCAAATCCTTCATACCTTCAAGAACTTCACATAGGTACCATCCCTCATGAAAGATCAGGGTTCAAGAAGCTTAATGGTGTACTGAAAGATCCAAACTGTGCACTGAATGAACTCTCTTAAGCTCTACTTGTAGAAGAACGCTAGTCTTTCAGCTGTTCTCTCAGCCGTATACCTGAGTTTAAAACTGTCTTAGTATTCATGTAGTAGCAGAGCTCTGATGATACCGGTCAAGTTTCTTGTTTAATGTAAATCATGGAGCACCTGGTTTTTAGGGGCTGGGTTCACAGCCATGTGTTGTGCCTTTGTGTCTCATGTAGAGTACACTGTCGTATTCTCACTTTTACCATGCACATCTGTCTGGGCTTGATTCTATTATTTTTGTCAGACGTGTATCTTGTTTTCTTTAGTAATGTTTGAAGTATTTTCTTCAATATTTGATTTGTAACTGGTCTGGACTGTTTTGTTGTTGAATCAATTTTCCCATTTGCTTCTTTGTCTTGTGAATTATCCACCCTTCATATCCTTGATCAATGGATTTTAGAACACTGGCAGGTAATTAGTTCAGTCCTGACTTTTTAACTTTTTTGTTGACATGTAATGGTTTTTTTTATATACTGCAGTACCTTTTGAATCTGGGCTTATGTTGTGTTTAAGTCTAATTATGCATTGAACCACTTGGGACAATTTCTCAAAGCTTCATAAACACACAACCTACTGACCAAGCGTATAACAGTATCTAAACGACATCAATTGTGACTTAGTGAATTTTTGAGACTTTTATGTCTTCTGGGAATGACTATGAACTAAATAAAGTAACAATAATCAATAAAAAAAGTAATCAAATATGTTCTTAAATTATCATGTGTAAATAAAATGTAAAAAATGTTATATATATATATATATATATATATATATATATATATATATATATATATATATATATATATATATATATATATTCACTGTTTGTAAATGTTCTTTAGTGCTTATACCAGGTTGTACAATGTTTTTTTCTTCTGAAAATTGCCTGGGTTTAATCAGGTGGAGGACAGTGAAACTAAGAAAACTAATTGAAACTAAGAAAAGAACACAGAATTGTCTAGTATACTTTGGGCAATCATGTACAGGAAATGGGAAACTACATTTTTTTGTTTATTTGTATAACCTACTTTCCTCGTACCCTCTAAATCTCTATCTTCCCTAAACACTTTAGACTATCTCCAAACAATGTAAATGCTATCCAAACTCAACTGACATTTGCAAAAACTCACATTTTGAATAAAGTCTGAGGTAGTCTGAAACACCTTGCAGCAAAATGTAAACCGCTCCCCAAAGCAGCCATGTGGTACAGCGCCCAAATGAAGCAAGCCTCGACACGCGTTTCACGTAAACGCCACTTCATTACTTGACACATGTTTTGAAGCATCGGCACATCTCATAACATCCCTAGTTCACACCCAAAAGCAGGAAAGCAGAAACTACTATTACCATGCTGCGATGGACGGATAAGATCCTGAAATTATGTATGGAAAGTCCTGTATGGAAAAGGGGCTTCAGTCTCTATTCTCTTCTCTTTCAAATATGTCTCCCTCAGTATTTTGCTGTTCTTTCGGGACATTTCAACTAAAGCAAATAATCTGTTATAATAATGCTATAGTACCTTGTTGCTAAAGCTAATGGAGCATCATTACATTCTGAATGCGAGTAGAAAACGTGAAACTCGTCATTCTCAGACGTCTTCACTGACACCGCAACAGTGTATTAAAGTTGCAGCGCACCAAAAAAAAGAATTATGTGCTCTGCTATCTGCTTTTCCTACTTACACGTGTCTTCTTATTGACTTAGTGTGTGAAACGTATGGTGGCTGAGAGGTGCAAAACAATTCACAATTAAGAAGTAAGAAAACAAGTTAACAAAAGCAAAAGCACAACGTCAAATTCAGAAAACAGACAGCAAATTAATTTTTTTTTTTTTTTTTTTTTTTTTTTTTTTTTAAACCTGTCCTGTCCTACTTCAAAGCAGCCCCATGAGAAGTGAGGTGCTTCGTATGAGTTGGTCAGTTTTGCTCTTTCCAGAGAATTGAAGATATTATATATTGATTATTCCTCTGGATAGAAGCTTTTAATTTATTTCATTCGCATTCATCACACTATTACATTAATCAATCAGATAACCATACATCAGGACAGGACGGTGTTAATAAAAAAAAAAAAGGGAAAGAGGAGAGAAGTAATTGAGGGGAGAAACAGAGGTAAGAAGTTTTGGAGGGGGAAAGAGAAGGGGAGAGGGAAGGGGGGGGAAGGAGGCAAGAGGAAGGGGAAAAGGAGAAGAAGGAAAAGAAAGAAGAGGAGAGACCGACCGGAGACAGCCAAGGAGGGCGCAGCGGGCGACAGAGAGGCAGACAAAGAGAAAAGACAGACAGACAGACAAGCAGAGAAACACGCAGAAGAAGAAGAAGAAGAAGAAGAAAGAGAAGGAGGAAGCAGAGAGAGAGAGAGAGAGAGAGAGAGAGAGAGAGAGAGAGAGAGAGAGAGAGAGAGAGAGAGAGAGAGAGAGAGAGAGAGACACACACACAGAGAGAGAGAGAGAGAGAGAGAGAGAAGACAGAGAGAGAGAGAGAGAGAGAGAGATAGAGAATATATATATATATATATATATATATATACATACATACAGACACACATACATACACACACATACATACATACATACATACATACATACACACATACATATACATACATACACACATATATATACACATACACATAAGTAATTGAGTGTTACAGGACAGGTGACCTAAACCTCAAGCATCTAGCAGCGACCAAACATCCCAGGGTGTCGTGACTAACCTTCTATGTCCCAAATGAAATGTGGGATCTGCCTCAAGCCAAGTCCCATATATGGTCAGGAACTACCCAGATATCCAGCCCAACCCCCACAGAACGACAAGTTTTGGGGCCTGGGACCCGGAGCCGGACCCGCCCCACCTCCCCTGGCAAAGTCGGCAACCCCAGAGAGCAATGCCGGGGCCCCAGTGGGCCCGCTGCAGCAGGAGGTCGACCAGCCCAAAGCTAGGCGGGAATGCAGCCCCTAACAGTGCGGGCAGAGACTGGGAGGGCCCCCACCCACAAGCACCGCCTTGCCCATATCCCCCCGCGGTAGGGCCCCCAGTCCCGGGCACCTCCGTGGACCCGCAAGAAAAAAAGGGAGGACGGCCAAGGGACCAGATGGGCGCGGGTAGGGACACCACTCCAGACACGGCAGGACCCCCCCCGGCCACACCCCGACCCCATGCACACATCAACCAGCAGTCCCCCAACACACACTCACCCCTACCAGCAGCCCCCCAAACCTAACCCCACGCACACCCCTACCAGCAACCCCCCCCCCCCCACTAAATCAACCCCTTCCAGTCATCCAGTCATCCATCCATCCATCTACCCACTCATTCAGTCTTCCTGTCCCGGGAAGTAGCCAGTCACTCACCTGCAGCCCGCACCCGCCCCCGCAGCTACCCACACCCCCGCGATGGTGGGCCCTTACCCCCCAAGAGGGAAGACGGGGGCAGTCGTCCACCCATTCCCCAACATCTGCTCCCAGTTGTCATGTAATGCAGGTATATGTGGTTGTGTTGGAGAGATAAAATGCAATAAAAGAGGGAATGGTGTCCTGGAGTGTCACCGTCGTTTGGCGGATGATGTCCAGGCACCACCCCCCGCCCTACATATCTAATGTGTATTAAATTAGCAAATTAATTGAAACACAACAGCAAATTCCAACCAAAAGGGAAAGTGGTTGTACGATTTGAGAACCGGCAACTTTGCGTTGATTGGATGAGATTTCTGTCAATTATGACAAGTGCATTTAGTTGTATACAAGCCCATGTTTTGAAATATTTTCTTTACCGACAAGTTTACAATGACAGAAATTAAATTAATTAAATACTATTTTGAGGAAGGCCATTCCTATCCCATGAATGTGTACATGCTATCAACTCTCCATGGAACTACTATCAGTCTGCACACTGTTAAAACGCGCTTGAAGGAAGCTGGCTTGTTCCGAAGGAAGAATTATGTGCCATTGCAAGCTGTAAGGAGCACGATAAGAGCAGAACTTAGTGGACCAAGGCAGTTGTTTGGATACCGGGCAATGTGGCTAGCTCTTCTGTAGAAGCACAAGTTGTTTTTGACAATGTTATGCAGTTGCTTAAAGACTTTTTCCCGAAGAACTGCAGAACTTGGGGAACTAGTCATATTGTATCCCTCAAAAGGGGCAATACATTTTTCACAGGCAAACAACAAAAACTATTTAATTTAAAACACTGATGCTCCAATTTTGAAAAACTAGTCTCTAACTGAGTGTAAAGTCACTTCCTATATATGATTGATTGACAGAAGTCTCGTCCAATCAGCGTCAAGTTGTCGGTTCTCAAACGTTGCAACCCCTTTCTCTTTTGGCTGGAATGTCAATGTGTTTTCTGAATTTGCCATTATGTTTTCTGAATTTGTTGTTGAGTTTTTTTTATTTGTTGTTGTGTTTTCTGAATTGTAAAGTTGTTTTCATTTTTTGTTGTTGCATTTTTTTATTATTTTTCTTTTTTTCTTAATTGTGAATTGTTTTGCCCCTCTGCCCCTGTAGAAACGTCTGCCATTCCTGCTTTTCTGATTGCTGGTTTAAACACAGCTTTATAGATTTTTCAGAAATCAAATGAGATGATACTTGATACAGATACAAAAACAAGCACAGGCACATTTCTTGGAATTGAATAATCTGTGGGATTTGACCTTTTGACATGACTTTGGGATGAACTTGAGTAAAACACAAATATACAGCTTCTCTAACATCTGCAGGATTCTTTGAGCGTTTCCAAAAATAGTAGTTTCTCGTCAGGGTGTAGAAGTTTAAATTGCGGACTTCAATTGGGAAAGATGTTAGTTATTATGGTCACTTTGCATGCTAAAAATGTAAAATCAGCTTGGTTAAAAATGAGTTGTACATTTTACATGTGATTGAAACCTTCAGTAGTTGAAAGCAAAAGCCAGTTGGCATCTTTATTGTGGAATTAGAGATTTTCTTTTGTACTCTTGACTGATCTAATGCTTTTACTCAGCTCCGTGACTGGAGAGCCTCTCTCTCTGCTTATCTTAGGAAGGGAGGACACAGGTTGTGAGGATGACATGCTTCTGTCTACAGCCTCAGAACTCCACTGTACTCGGCGTGAACAGCTGCCTGATGAGGATGACTTACTGTGTTTTGGAATCTGGTAACAGGAAGGATTAGACTTGAGTTGTGGGAGAGGGAGATCCTTCTGAGATCTTGAAAGCTGAGCATGGGAAAGGAATTCCTGTGGGTTTGGAATGGTCTGTTTTATTGTCTCCAGTTTTTCCTTGGCTTGTGCCAGCGCTGCTGTCAGTTCTTCCCTCTCTTCACATTCACGCCTAACCGTCTCCTCAAGAAACGACTTCTAAAATGAAAGAAAAAAGAATGGAAACATATATTCGATATTTCATCAGAATAGCTTTAACGGGAAACGCAGACACTATAAATATTCTAACACACTGAGAAAATCAGATGTAAGTAAAGCAATTATTACTTTGCCAATAGTTTTACATTTAAAACATCCTACGTTCACTTGGTTAAATCTATAAAAACATTTACAGAGACCCATTTGTATCAATAAACTATATATACTGTCATATACTGTAGCTCTATTTCAATATAGTTTCAATATGTTATTTGTTTGGCCTGGGTTGGAACAAACACACGACTGCAAATATGGCTTTTAACCCATGCTCTGTTCATATCTTAGTCTATGAAGTTCTAGTAATATTTATTTCTAGCTTGCTTCAGGCAAAAAGGCAGAGTACACCCTGGGTCGTCACCAGACAATCTCCTTCAGCGTTCAATCAAAAAAAGAGCATGCAACTCAACATCTCAGTCAATTACCACAATGTTCTTCAAAAAGGACTTCCTGCAAATGCAATCAGACCTCTGCAAATGAACCAAAAGTCTGGAGCTCATCTTGTTTCAAGAAACCTATAATAAGCCCATGACACTTGCTCTTCGCTGGCTTTCGAACATTTCCAGTTCAATTCAAGACACTGAATTCCACATCCCTGCCAGAAGCTTGCGTTCTTGTGGTACTATTTAAAAAAAGTTGGTTGTGTTGCCAGAACTTTTAGCTCTTTCGGAAATCTTTATTTAGCTCATCTCCTCTGTCAGCACTCCTACCCTAAATTCTTTGTTCATGCTCTGAACTACTTTAGATGAAGTGTTTATAATTGATACATATCAATTTGTTCATTGTATAAATCTTTTTGATAAATACATTTGCAAGTTCACACATTTTTGCTGTTGTTTTAGGACTCTTCTTCTTCCAAATTACCACCACTCATACTGTTACCACTGTAGCTGTAGATGTGCTAATTCAGAAGTCAACAGGATCTCAGATTAGAAAACAGACAAAGAACTGTGAGTAGACCAGAGGAACCCCCTGAGCAGTAAACGTGAACAGGACATCAATTTAACTAGTTCTGACCCAAAAGAGGTTTAAGGTTACTTGACTGATGGGAAAGCAAATAACATTCAATCCATTCCTGTTCAGATTTTTAGGACAGTGATGACACAGTCTATCGCCTACACAGTCTATCGACCTTGACTTAAGTGACATCTGGATAGGATGAACTGAGGAATGAGCATAAAATCACTAAGAAGCGTTTCTAAGAAATCCATAGCAAATCAATCAGTTGTAACCAGAGTATAACATTGAGTAGTTTCAAACTTTTTTAAAAACATACTGTGATGTGTTTTTACTCAACGTTTTGGTTATTATACAATGTAAATAGTCATGACATTATGATGAAATGTCCTAATTTGATACTATAAGTTTGCACCGGAAAGAGCTGTCTTTTAATCTTTCTTGCTTAATCTGAATTCTAAACGGAGTCAAGGAAGTCTGTTGGTTTCTATCCCAGCCCACATCAGCAGGGAGTCCACAGTACACGCTGGACAGGCTTTGTGGGCCAAATTTACTGTATCGGAAGAAGAGAAATAAAATAACACATCACAGAATTGCACAGCACATGCAAACTTGTATTAACAGTACAAAAAACTAATACTGCATTCAGTATACTGAAAATAAAATAATTGTTGGTTTAGATTACAATTTTTTTATCATCATACATGTTGCTTCAATTCCAAGTAGAAAAAACCCCAAAGAGACTCTGAGGAGTTTTGGAAGCTCAGATAGTTCCCAGTAGAGAAAACTATAAATCACTTGAGAGACGTCAATCCTTGAGAATCCTGTGCAAGAAAAGTTCCGGGGATTTCACTTATTGCCTCTGAGATCGAAACATTCCTCGAACGCAAGCACACTGTGTTTAAGGAGGTCTTGCCCCACATCTAATTTCCATGACGTCATCAAGTAAAACTTTCTATCTTTTGGTCAATCTCTTCCACCTAGTGGTCATTTTGTGAAATGGGTATTTTTGTTTTTACAACAACTATGGGCCTTTTCAACATTACTCAAAATGATGTTTCATCAATCACAAGGCAAAATAAAGCAAACACAAAATTTGTTTTGCTGAATATAAATTTAGTTATTGCCTTGGAGTAATAGGACAAGCAGGATGATTTAGATTGTTGTGCATATTTTCTCTCATGTTAAGAAGTTAAGCTTGTTTTCCCTCTCTATTATTGTATGCAGCTGGCTCACCAGTACCCTCCCACACTATTGAAAAAATCACTAATAAAACTGACGCCAGCGGAGTGTATTAAGTAGTCAAGTAGTTATAAAAACGCAGGTTCAGTGCGAAACCCACTTGTTGTGAAATAGTGTCATCTACTGGTTATAAAAGAGAAGAACCGATCTGTGTCAAAAAAAAAGAAAACGAATGTAAATATTCCAGTCACTAGAAGAACAAAAAGAGCAATAAAGGATTAAATCCTGCATGCAATTAAGGTTGAAAAACTTTAGTGTTGGTGTAAAAGTTTTTATTACAAGCATTCCTCAAAACATACATTTTCACTAGTTGTCAAAGAAATGGACAAACTGAAAAACATTATATAAGATTATAAAAAATAAACCATTAAAAAATGTTGTTTTTTCTTATAATGGTAAAAAGTTCAGAAAAACTTTTTTTCATCAAAGCCAGCCAAATTTCACGCTATGTGACATGGCGTCCCAATCCGTGCACTATTCACATCTTCATGGGTGGTAAATGAGAAATAGTCTGTCCAAAACCATAGTGTACATAAAAAAGTTTCTGAGCGGTGCCCAAATATGTACTTTTTCCAATAATATTACCCACAATTAACTGCGCTCAGATGGAAGGAGTTTTCTCAGACACCCAAACCAACAAGCACTCTCTGTAATAGGACTAGTTTTTAGAGAAGATGCACATACATAAATAATATTGACATAGAGAGAGTGTTTTATTTATTATTAGATTATTTTCTAATGGAAGGAATAGAAAAATATTTAAGCTCTAATCATGCTTGATGACGTGGCTACTTCCGTCATGTGATGTGTTAGTGCTGCCCAGATTCTTCTAAAAATGAGTATTTACTTTAAGGGTGTAGTGTTCAGATTGGGACGCAGCAATGGTTTTAGAACACTTTGGTCCACATCCATTCAGTCAGGTTTATTATAGGGCAGACCAGGGTTCTGACTGAGAGACTACCAGGCTTGTTATGCAGTGTTTACTTACACTTGAAACCACTGAGTTTACATCAGTGTGAAATTCTTGACAAAACACAAACAAACTGTGTGAACTCAAGCTCTTTGGCTATAGTCTCATTGCAAATGGTGGACTTGAGAGAGAGTGAAAGGTCAACATTTGATGATGATTAAAGACTCTTGTTGACATGTCCAGTTCATGGCCGTTAGTGACCTCTCCATGACCCCACCAGCCGTACTCCTTTCCACCCCTCCCATCAGGAAAAGAGTTGTGACATCACTTTTAGGGATGTTTATATAATGGTGTTTTATTTCAATGTGTGAATATGTTTTGTGGAAAAACTCTTCAGAGAGATGGTAAAGTGTGATTCAGTAAAAAAAAAAGCATTAGTTTCAGTAAAAGGGTCATTCACAGGTGTATCTGAGGAATAGCTGATGTGTTCTCAGGGTTAGAGTTTGTGACATGTGGATTCTGATAGTGGACACCAGCCTCTGTGTGTCCCAGTGTGGCCCCTACCCCTCCAGACTGGAGGGGTGTAAATCAAATCATTCCTCTTGACAGATTTTCTGATTGGTTGAAACCAACAAGCCCACACTCCCAACCAGTCAAAATGGTGAAGGGGTGTTCCAAACTATCATCGGCTCTGTAGAAGCTGATTGTTTAGACGGCTGAGGGTGCCGGTGACTTCAGCCTTACCCCCAAAGCTTTACACTCTGGAGTAAAAACAGTGATTCAGCCAGTGAATGTTGATGATAGTGACCAATGTGTGAATATACTGATGGAAAGATATTAGTTTAGGATAAAACAATTGGGGTGGTATCCATTTAACACTGTTATAAAATACAAATTTCACTCAAACTTACAACCACAGCACCTCTCTTTCAGATGTCCTGTTTGCATAAATACCTAACGCTTGACACAGAAAGAATATGGTAGTTCACAAATTGAAGGAAAAAGATTTTTCTCAAATATATCTAAAATAACAACAGTGAAACAGCATTTGGAAAAGTAGATTTACAAAATTAAGGGAAATTCACCCTGTCCAGTATATGATCAAGGACAGAGCAGGATTTCACCACTGAGTTCTGAACCTCCACGCTGTTATGTTATGGGGTAATTATCCCTAATCTTCATTTAGGAATGAACCATTAAAACATCAAACTTTTCATATTATTCTTTTCAAATGAAACAATCAATATTTTATAAAAAATTACATGTTTTAGTTTTACACGATACATGGAATAGTCATTTACCAGTCTAAAATCCTCACAAGTGTCCGATGATGCAGACCTTTTATTCACAAATATGTCGTTTGGATACCCACAACTTTGTACGGCATTCAGCATTAACCATAATGACCCCCAACACTAAAAAACATAATGTTATTTCTCCTTTTTTAAACCTAAGGGAATAACAAACTTTCCATACTTTAGCATTTCAAATGAAACAATTAACATTTTGTGAAAATTCCATGCTTTTTATTGTATTAAGTATTGTATTAAGTTTGAGTGAAACAGATCTTTACTAAAGTGTTTTTATTTTATAATAGCGTTAAATGGATACCACCCCAATTGTTTTATCCTAAAACTAATATCTTTCCATCAGTGTAAAGCTTTGGGGGTAAGGCTGAAGTCACCGGCACCCTCAGCCGTCTAAACAATCAGCTTCTACAGAGCCGAAGATAGTTTGGAACACCCCTTCACCATTTTGACTGGTTGGGAGTGTGGGCTTGTTGGTTTCAACCAATCAGAAAATCTGTCAAGAGGAATGATTTGATTTACACCCCTCCAGTCTGGACGGGGTAGGGGCCACACTGGGACACACAGAGGCTGGTGTCCACTATCAGAATCCACATGTCACAAACTCTAACCCTGAGAACACATCAGCTATTCCTCAGATACACCTGTGAATGACCCTTTTACTGAAACTAATGCTTTTTTTTTACTGAATCACACTTTACCATCTCTCTGAAGAGTTTTTCCACAAAACATATTCACACATTGAAATAAAACACCATTATATAAACATCCCTAAAAGTGATGTCACAACTCTTTTCCTGATGGGAGGGGTGGAAAGGAGTACGGCTGGTGGGGTCATGGAGAGGTCACTAACGGCCATGAACTGGACATGTCAACAAGAGTCTTTAATCATCATCAAATTTTTGACACAAACACCCTTTCATTCTCTCTCTGACATGGGTTATATTGAGTCACCAGCTCAACTACATTACAAAAAAAAAGGATTCTGGGGTCCACAAACGGCTAAGAGGAGACTACACCACTAGCCCTGGATGAACCACCTTTTTGATCAAACTCAATTTCTTCACCTCATCTACATCTCATGTGAACACTGTTTTAGTGTTGAGGTATTTACAAAGCTGTGCATCTCCTGAATGCATTGCTTGCATGTAGTTCCTGCATGTATCATCCCATGCATTGCATTTTTGGTTAAACTGTACATGAGGGGACTTACAAACCCTTGAACACACACACAGTCCTTAAACAATCAAGTTTGTTCTCAGCTAAGTGACTGTTTTCTTCTTCAAATCATTCTTCATGACTCAACATAAACATGTTTTACATATTCAACTGGTAAAAAACATAAGGAAACATACAACGGTTAAGCATGCATTATTCTGTTTAAACACATGCTGTGGAGGTGAAGAACCTTTTTTCCTTTTAATGTGAAATTGTACAAAATACGTAGACAATACAACACAACATGCTCTTTGTTACTCAGTGCAGCAACTATTGTTAAGTCTTGTTCTTCATTAGCTGATACTTAGCTGACTATCAAATATCGTTCGGAGGTTCAGCAGAGCTCCACAGATGGTTGGTTTAAAATACTGACAGTAAAACTTACATAATACATACAAAACAATTCAAATCGGGCAAATCTGTCAACTGTGGTCTAGTGATCGGCTTATATTTATTACAAAGGTTACTAAAGAATACAACATGAACAAATCGGTCGGGACTACGTGTGTATTTATCGAGAAATATACAATACCTGCAAGCCAATCAGAATTGAGTATTCAGACAGATGGTGGCATAATGAAATAATAATCCATCCTTTTGTATCTTCAGCCATTATAACATGCATGGTTTAAAAAACAGTGTGTTTCTTCAACTGCCAATAAATCTTTCTGAGGTCGCACAGGTGATCTAACTCTAAAGCTGTGTTCAACATTGAGCCATACTGTGGACAACACAAAAATTACATTACTCAAAAATGGTGCCTGCACCATGATTAAATTGATTTAAAGCTCATGAGAGTTTGTACCATCTGCCACTGTTATGCTCACACAAAGGGAGAAGACGAGGGAGATGCAGGTAAGTGAAGTTTATTTACAATACACAGAATACACAGTTCAATAGTATTCTGAAGACAGGCAGACAGGCAACTCCGTAAGCACGGGTAAGTTCAGACACAAGAGTTCAGTACACAGTTCAATCACTTCCCTTAAGATGCTCTCTCTCTCTAACTTCCAGGAAGGGACAGGCAGGCTCAGACAGACTATACAGGTGAATCTTCAGGAGTGGTGAGTCTCATGTAACCTTGATCCGGGACAAGGACGGAGTGAACTGGGTGAGTATTTATAGTGGTGGTGTGATTGAAGGACACAGGTGCGGGTACTCGGGATTGGATAGGTGCAGATGGATCATGAGGGGTGTCGGTGCAGGTGCTGGGTGTGACACTACCCCCTCCCCCACGGGTGACTCCTGGCACCCGAGACCGACGACGGGGCCGACCACGGCCTCTGGGAGCGGGGCGGTCAGGATGCTGGAGATGAAAGTCTGTGAGGAGGGTTGGATCCAGAATGTCGTCCTTGTCGACCCACGACCGCTCCTCAGGACCGTACCCCTCCCAGTCTACGAGATACTGCAGTCGACCCCCCTGTCGTCGGGAGTCCATTATCTCGTTGACCTGGTGGACTTGGTTCCCTTGGATTTTGGGCTGGAGTGGAGGAGGTGGCGGTTCGGGATCTGTGGAGGAAGGGACAGGGGGTTCAGTGAACCGTTTGAGCAGGGAGACGTGAAAGGTAGGTGAAATTCGATAGTCGGCAGGTAAGTTGAGACGGTAAGTGACAGGATTTATCTGGGAGTGCACCGTGAACAGCCCTATGTAGCGGGGACTCAGCTTCTTGCAGGGCAGGCGGAGACGAATATCCCGCGTTGAGAGCCACACACGATCTCCAGGTTGGTAGTCCGGGTTATCGGCTCGACGAGTGTTAGCTGCCTGGGTGAATCTACGCACTGCCCGCTGCAGATGGATGTGAGCTGAGCCCCACACCCTCTCACTCTCCTGGAACCAGTGATTTACCGCAGGCACTTCCGAGACTTCTCCAGACCAGGGGAACAATGGAGGTTGGTAGCCTAGAACACACTGAAAGGGGGTCAGTTTGGTAGAGTTCTGACGTAACGAATTTTGAGCATACTCAGCCCACGGCAAATACTGGTTCCAGGTGTCCTGATGGCGAGCACAGTAAGTGCGGAGGTAGCGGGAGATCTCCTGAATCTTCCGCTCGGTCTGGCTGTTCGACTGGGGATGATAGCCTGAGGAGAGACTGATGGTTACGCCCAGGAGCCGGAAAAACGCCCGCCAAACCCTGGACGTGAACTGAGGTCCTCGATCGGAGAAGATATCCTCCGGTAGTCCAAAAACCCGAAACACAAATTGGAAGAGTGCTTGAGCCGTCTCGAGAGCTGTGGGAAGATGTTTCAAGGGGATTAATCGGCACATTTTAGAAAAGCGATCAACTACCACCAGGATGGTGGTGTAACCCTCGGAGGAAGGCAGGTCCATAGCGAAGTCTATGCCAATGTGGGTCCAGGGTCGGCGGGGTATGAGTAACGGATGAAGCTTTCCCTCGGGCAGCCGGCAGGGAGTGTTACTTACAGCGCAGGCCGAGCATCCTCGCACATACCTCGCTACCTCCGGGGCCATACGAGGCCACCAGTACTGTTGTCGTAGGAGTGAGAGGGTTCGACTGCTGCCAGGGTGTCCAGAGCCCAGGGAGGTGTGGACTTGCTCCAGCAGAGGGATACGTAGACGAGTGGGGACGAAGGTCTTCTCTGCTGGAGCCTCCGGCGGAGCGGGCTCCTCGAGGGTGGCATCTTGAATCTCCTGATCCACTTGCCAGAGTATGGGTGCTACAAACATGGTGGATGGCAGAATGGGTTCCGGTTCGGAGTTGTCTGGTTCGATGGAGTGAAGACGGGACAGAGCATCGGCTTTGAGGTTCTTATGCCCGGGTTGGTAGGTGATCTGGAACTGAAATCGGGCAAAAAAGAGAGACCAACGAGCTTGCCGGGCATTGAGTCTTTTGGCTGTACGGAGATATTGCAGATTTTTATGGTCAGTTATTACCTGGAAAGGGTATTTGGACCCTTCGAGCCAATGCCGCCACTCATCGAGGGCCAGTTTGATGGCTAGAAGTTCTCGGTCCTTGATACCATAGTTCTGCTCCGCCGGAGATAGTTTCTTCGAAAAGAAAGCACATGGATGTAGAGATGGGGGTTCACCTGACCACTGGGACAGTACTGCTCCTACTCCCTGGTTAGAAGCATCAACCTCCACAAGGAAGGGCTTATCCGGGTCAGGGTGTCGTAGGACGGGAGCGGAGGGGAAGGCGTGACGGAGGGTATCGAAGGCCTCTTCGGCGTTGGAGTTCCAGGTTAGAACCTTTTTGGCACCCTTTAATAGAGCTGTTAAATGAGCAGAGATGTGACTATAATTTTTGATAAACCGGCGGTAAAAGTTTGCAAACCCCAGAAACCGTTGAAGTTCTTTGATTGTCTGAGGTTGGGGCCACTCCGCGACTGCCCGGACCTTGGTGGATTCCATACTCACTCCTGCTGCGGAAACTTTACCGTGGCTTCATTTAAGACTCGGTAGTCAATACATGGTCAGAGACCCCCATCTTTCTTGGCCACGAAGAAAAAGCTTGATGCGGCTGGTGAGGTAGAAGGACGGATGAATCCCTGATCGAGGGCCTCCTGAATGTAGGTCTCCATGGATTTCTTTTCAGGGATGGACAGCGGATAGACTTTACCGTGAGGAAGTGGCGCACCTGGCAGCAGATCGATACTACAATCCCAGGGCCGGTGAGGAGGGAGACGGGTGGCTTGTGACTTGCTGAATACGTCCAGGAACTGGTGATACTCGTTGGGGATAGTGATTGAACTGGTAGTGTTGGGACTTTCGACGGAGGTGGATTGTAGGGGTCAGCCTGTGGAAGGTTTGGAGGATTTGGTGGTGAGACAAGAAGTATTGCATATAGGATTCCACTTCTCCACCTGTCCAGTTTCCCAGTTGAGGATAGGATTATGATACATGAGCCAGGGCCTTCCCAGTACCACGTCGACCGTGGCGTGTGGTAGCACCAGGAGTTGTAGCCGCTCTGAATGTCCATCCGGGAAACGAAGCTGGAGAGTGGTGGTTCGCCGATTTACCTTCCCCTCGCCAAGCGGAGTTCCTTGGATAGTAGTGATATGGTACTTCGTCTCAGAGGGGACATGAGGTATCCGAAAGGATTGAACATACCGGGAGGAGATGAAGTTACCAGCCGCTCCATAATCGATGAGTACATGTATGGGGAGAATACGATCTTTGTGAATGAATTGGGCACGTAGGTGAGGAATATCTGAGACATAGGGGGTAAGTTGAAGTGTACTCACCGATTGACGAGGGGGACGAACGAGGCAGTGGGAAATGCGGTGATCGGAAGCCCCACAGTACACGCATAACCCTGCCTGAACCCGGCGGCGCCGTTCGGAGGGTGATAGGTGGTAGTGGTCGGTGATCATCGGTTCGAGGAAATCCGAGGGGAGAGGAGTGATGGTGGAAGGATCGGGTGTCGTGACTGGAGACTGACAGGCAGTCAAATTTTGAGAAACGCTCTGCGCTTTCTTGATGAAAGCTTCCAAGCCCACTGCATCATCGAAGATAGCTAGCTGCTGGTGAATGGGACTCCTTAACCCCCGACAATATGCCGCCAGAAGGGCGATCTCATTCCACCCACTCCGTAAGGCTAGAGAACGGAACTGCAAAGTATACTCATGTGTGGGTAAGTTTGACTGTCGGAGATTCAATAGTTCTTCATGGACCGACAGGGAGGAATGAGAAACACCAAACACCTCTTTAAATACAGCGACAAATGCCGTGATGGATTTTATGGCTGGGTGACTTGCATTCCAGATGGCGTCAGCCCACTGTAAAGCTCGACCAGTCAAGAGAGAGATTATAAATGCCACTTTTGTCACATCATTCTGGAACATAGAAGGATTTGCTTCCATATTATGTGAACACCGTAATAGAAAGCCACTACAACCTCCAAGCTCGCCGGCGTACGATGTGGGGCGTGCGACAGCTGAGTGGCCGACAGATGGCAATGGAGGCGTTGGTGGTTGTGGAGCGGGGTTGAGTGAATGGCGAAGGAGCTGGACCAGCTCAGCGAGAACATCCAGCTTGTCCGCGGCTTCCATGCTAGCCGAAATCCGTTTTAGTAAACTGGTCCCTGATCCTGTTATGCTCATACAAAGGGAAAAGACGAGGGAGATGCAGGTAAGTGAAGTTTATTTACAGTGGGTTAGAATACACAGTTCAATAGTATTCTGAAGACAGGCAGACAGGCGACTCCGTAAGCACGGGTAAGTTCAGACACATGGTTCAGTACACAGTTCAATCACTTCCCTTAAGATGCTCTCTCTCTCTCTCTCTCTCTCTCTCTCTCTCTAACTTCCAGGAAGGGACAGGCAGGCTCAGACAGACTATACAGGTGAATCTTCAGGAGTGGTGAGTCTCATGTAACCTTGATCCGGGACAAGGACGTAGTGAACCGGGTGAGTATTTATAGTGGTGGTGTGATTGAAGGATTGTGATTGCGGGTGATTAGTACTCAGGTGATGGTTCTTGGGATTGGATAGGTGCAGATGGATCATGAGGGGTGTCGGTGCAGGTGCTGGGTGTGACAGCCACTAAACCATGACTAAACTAGTTTCAATCAGGTGAACAAAAGTGACAATTAAAGTATTTTGAAACCTGGTAATGAAAGAAGAAAATAAAACATTTTGCATTTGTTGTAAAGTGGTGCATTGGCACAATATCGAATAAAATTTAGAAAAAATAAAAAATTAAACGTAAAATTAAGTTTACATAACCCCCTGGGTTTGTAAACAAATCTAATAAAAGCTATAGCATTGTACATGCTGCAAGTGCTAGCAAATGCAGCTAATTAATTTGTCTTGATAATTATGTGTCAACAGCATGAAACAAAGGCACTTGTTTTAAGGGCTCTGACCACTGGGGTCAGTGCCTCATGGTGAATGGTTGTATAGCTGTAACAAGATATTTTGAAGCAGAATTTATCCTGAAAGCCCTTTGCATTTCAATAACTTCCTTTTTAATTAAATCAAAGACAAATAAAAACTTCTGGTGTCTTTCTGTGGACAGTCCTGTACACACACTAAAATGCCAGTTAAGAGACTGAGAAGTCAGGTTATTAGAAAAAAACTACTTGCGTCTATGGTAGCATCATTAGCACTTTTTGTCATGTCATTACAATGAATCCATCATCCATTTTAAAATTAAATGTGAATTCTATTGACCAGTACCTGACCTAAAAATTACCTCAAATAAGCGTTTTGCTGTTATTTAATTTAATTAAAATCAATTTTAGTTATATAAATGAATATAACAAAAGAGATGGGTAATAAAAATCATCGTTATTCCCCTTTAAATGTCATGCTAATCCGTATTAGACTGCAGCTGATGTCTAACCGTTAACATTCCAAATCAAACACACCCTAGCCACACGCTCTCGAACAGCTCTGGAGGCAGTGTTTGTTTGTGTCATTAAAGGTCAAACACTGTAGCAGCATCTGTAAAGACACACACCCTGGCTTCACTTCTATAGTTGTTCAACACATATTGTAAACAGCAGAGATTTTTCATAACAGCCTCTGAATATAGCGCAAACTCAATAAGGCATGCCAAGAATAATGATCTCAGTAACAAGAGCTTCGATAAACAGGAGCTTTTATGCTCCTGCTTAAATTTGATGGGTGGAACTGCCAAAAATCTGTTCAGACTGAATCAATTTCAATTGAGCAGTTTTTGGACTCTTAATTTTTGTGCTCTTCCTGAAACTATTTGAGTACAATAACATTTTCTCCAGCCACTCGTATCCGTGAGAAACTGTGTTTACGTTGGACTTGATGATGCAAAAGTAATATATTGATAATTGTCTCGAAGTTTGGTGTGTCACTGTATCGGTACCCTGAGTGCCATCCGAGGGCAAAGAGCGGCCATGCATCAACAGAGGTGTGAAAGCACTACGCAGAGAAGCCGGTGCAGAATTTATGTTTGCATACGTACGCATAGGTATGCATCTTTTTTTTTAGAAAGAAAGCATATTAGGACACATTAACATCAAAGGTACATCCACTGTATGAGAAATTAAAATACTGTCTAAGTGGATGGCAAGCTTCATTTGAAAACAGAGGCCTTGTCCACACATACACAGTTATTTTGTAACCGTGCATTTTTTACGTGATTACGGAGTGCATCAGCGTTTTCACTGTAACGTAAGTTAATTTGAAAACACCTACCGAAGTGATTTTTTTTTTGTAGACCTTACTGATTAATTTCCATGAGGATATGACAACCGCGCATATTCTGGTTCAGGCTGAGTTTGACTGGGTTAGTTGAGCTTTTCAACTGATGCAGCAGCATTTGCTCAGGGCTCCATATGGTTAACCGAGCCAGAGCGAGTCAAACCATGGTGAGTCTCAAGTCAAACCATGGCAATGTGTGTGTTATTGCTACAGACGCGCTCACTTTGTACAAAAGAACCCTTTGAGGAATGAATGAGGAAGGTACAAGAGTGAAGTAGTTGTTGGTTGTAGAGATAAGTGTTGTAGACAGTCTGTAACGTTTCAGATCATTATACCCGGATTTGTGATGACCCAGTTTTTTGTAAACAGGGTAAGATTTTTTTTTTTTTAAATAACCGGGTACGTGTGGACAAGTCCAGAGCTATAGTGCTCCTTGCTTCCTCAAGCTCTTCAACCAGCAGTCTCATAAATCCTCATAAATATCAAGCAGGTCTGAAAATATCTCAAGTGCCCCTGAGGAGAGCAGATACTGTTCAAAGGCTAGATGAAAACGGTGAGAGAAAAGGAGAGGGAGAGATGGCAGAACAAGGGAAAAGAACATCAAGAAGGTGCTTCTTATGAAAGGCGAAGCGTTAACTGCCTTTAGGTATCGATTTTGAATCACAGTCAGATCTCAGATAGCTTTAATGCATTCTTAAAATGCAACAAAATCTTTCCCACAAAAGAAAGCTATTTGCTTTGAAAGCAGGGAGGCAGATGAGAGAAGCAGAGACATCATAAAGGAATATGCCAGCTGTGAAATTCACGTCATGGTACCTTGAACTTGATGAACCAGCCAGCCTCAGGAGAAAAGGAAGGGAGAGGAGAGAGAGAGGTGAAGAGAGAAAAGTCGTCAACCCTGAGGCCTGCAGTGAACCATTGAAGGAAAGTCTTTTTGAGGACTGAGTAGAAAAAATATGATGGAGAATCGAAGTGTGAACTGAGCGATGACTGACACCTTAGAAGGCCTCTTGGAGAAAGGACTGCCCAAAACAAACACGCGCACGCACACACACACACGCACACACTCTCTCTCTCTCTCTCTCTCATCAGTGCATCATCTCTAAGATGTCAGTACCAAACATTTTAATGGTACTGATGAGATTAAAAGTTCTAACATAATTGTGCATGCAAAATAATCGACAACCTGTTTGATCAGGTTGACATCAGACTTTGAGCTGACAAATATCTTCTACTTCTATCCTCCTTAATGAAACCCCCAAAAGACATTGCAATGATGATCTGGCATTTACAGATATTTACAAATACTTGAATGTACAAGTCAGCTGGAAGCATTGTCAAAAAACCTTGTCAAAAAAAAAACGGTTTCCTGTTTGCACCTAGTCGCGGTTAGGTAAGATGACTAATAAGGATGAGAACAAAGTAATAATCACATGCAGTATTTGACCAAATCCTAAAGAAATATCCACACAAAAAAAGCAATAGTAACTTTAAAAAGATAGAGTGCTATATAGAGTGGGCGTCTAGTCAATATGTCTTACTTTACCACCAAAAAAAACAGTCTTTTCAGAACTTTCTGCATTAATTTGAAATAATCCGTGTTATCATAGCTGGTTGCCTATGATAGGTGAGGAGACTGATTTCCCAGCGAGAATGGCAGGTGTGGTAAAAGATGTTTTAGACATTAAAGCAAACAAATAAACAAATGAATATCTAAAATTTAATTCATATTAGGAACATAACAATAAAAACATGTTTTAAACTTTAAGTTCTTGTGTTCTATGATAAAAGGTCTAATTTTAGGAATTTAAAGTTCTATATACATAATGGAGGAGATCATGAAAATAGAAAAATAAATCGATATATAAAACCATGACATTTTACTAACTCGAGCTATATAAAGTGATGTTAAGTTCTAATAAACTTTTACGTTTTAACTAACTTGACAACTGCTCTGCTCTTTTATGAGAATAAGGCATCACCCAGTGACGATGAAACGAAATTTATTCCTTTAATATGTCAGACCAACATTGTAATATAAATTCAAAATATTGAACCTGGAACTAAAACATTTTCTTGGTGTCATTCATTGTTTATATTTCACAAAAGTAATATTACGTATTAAGTAACTCATAACATCTCTAAGAGAGCAATAGTGTAAGAAATTACTTTTATTTTTAATATATAAAATTCAATTCAAATTGTAGTAAAATTTTATATTTTCTGTAGTATTTAATAGTATAACAGTAACAGTATATTTGGTCTGTTTAATGTGATGTGTTGTTATTGCTCTGCGACTGAGTTTCAGCTGTTGCTATTTAAACAAGAAAAGTAAATGTAGCCTGCTCTAGATTTACAATCAAAAATATAAAACAAGGGCTCTCACAATTTTTATTGCATTTTAAAAATGCAGTCCATATTTTTAATCAAGTCTTTACTTTGATCCCTGCTAGACTTTTTTTTAATTTTCAAATAGTTTCAAGACAACCAAAACATTGTTCATTCATTTTCCTAAAACAATATTACATTAAACACAAATAAATATATTTATTGGCAAGCTGAGTACTCGCATACAGAGAAGCAAGTAAAATTAATATGTTTTACATGTTTCATGCAATGAACTCTAGAACTTCACCAACATTTAAGACACTAACCAATGCAACTCCTAAAACCAACACAAAATATTAATACGTGTACTTGTTGCTTTACGTGTCACTACTTTACTGATGATAATAACACTCATATTAATACTCGACGATGTTATGTTGACATTTTTTTAATGCGTTAAGCTCTGTATGAACTACAGTAGACACCTAACCAATCTCTCCAGAGAAGAAATGTACAAGAGGGAAACAAAACAGGAAGAAACGAAAATTATTCTTTAAATTGAACGGAGAAAAGTTGTGTGTGTACAACATTATTACACAATATCATCATAAAAGCATGCATTTTTTTGGTCAGTGTAAATACTAGTTATTAATAAAATGCTTCTGAAACTGTCATTTTGATAAACTGGAAATACACCTGTGATTTCTCTTAATAAAAATATGCAGAAGAGTAAGATTTAAGCAACACTGTTGATATATAAAATGCATTTAGCAGATCATTCTTTACAATCTGTAATACAGATTATGCCTTTCTGCTTTAAATGTTCCCATTAAAATCTAGAATTAGAAGACAGTATATTTGATTTGTAGATGCAATGAACAAACATTGTATACCCTAAATTCACACAAAACAACCCTCAGCTGAAGGAAAGTACCAACCTTTACGCAAAATAGCAACTGTGTCAGTAAATATATATGCTGGAGATTACATTTATTTCGACCCCAAATTTTTAAATGTTTTTATAAAACTATTCAGAGTTTAGATCTGCAGTCTTACCTTAGATGATAAAATAAATGTGGTTGAAATATCAAGAATTCAAGGCTAATTCCAGATAATTGACCACAACGGACACCTTAGTTATTTTATTTTTTAAATTCTACTGTATTTTTACAGACTAGCTTAAAGTTCTATTTTAGTTTTTAACATTTAGAACTTAAAAAACACATCTGGAAACAGTAGCAGTACTTCTAATGATCACAAACAGGCCTTTATACCTGATTTGTAAAGCTAAATACCTGGAATACAACATATCTGTTTTTTTTACCTGACTGTAAAAAGGCTATGACTGGCTGAAGTATTTGAACCTGCATAAATGAATGAAAAATGTTCTTTCTTTTGAATACTTAAAAGCCACGAGTTTTCAAACATTCAGGTAAGAGCTGAAACTAATCAAAGGAAAAAGGCTCACCTCTTCTTCTAGAATGGCCCTCTCTTCACTGAGCTGCTGTATGTGACTTTGAGCCTGGTCCATGTCTTGTGCCTTCTGCAGCAGCTCCAGTTGCATTCTCTGAAGCTTTGTCTCTTGAGTCTTGCACTCCTGCAGAAGCTCCTGTTCCCTCTGGGTAGAGCTATCATGATAATTCTGCATTTTCCTCTGCTGTTCTTCAGAGCACTTCTGCAGCGCGACCAGTTCCTCATGCAGCAGCAGAGTTGCTGAGTGAACCAAAGAAGGAATCTAAAAAATATATATACACAATAGTAAAAAAAAAAGTGTTGATGACCTATAGAGCACTTGAACTCACTTGAGCAGATTGAGTCATTTAAAACATTCTTGAGAGTTAAAAACACAACTTCTAAACAATGATAAGATTTGGAATTAAAAAATATCACAGACAAAGTTTGTTGCACTAAATTTGCCTTGAATTGATAACATTGTTCTAGTGTTTCTTTCAGTTTAAATATGATCCAATCACTGTCACTCGATAACTTACTTTTTTATATAATAATTTTATTTAGTGGTTCTTATAATTTTCAGTGCTTAAAAGAGCACCCCACTTGTTTGAAAACAGACTTAATCTTCAACATCGTTAGTAAGTAGTTACATTTTTATATATATATTTTCCCAGCGATGGGTTGCGGCTGGAAGGGCATCCGCCGCATAAAACATATGCCAGAGAGTTGGTAGTTCATTCCGTTGTGGCGACCCCACAGATATATATATATATATTGGAATCTATTTAGCCTTTTTAAATCAGATTTACCCAAAACTGTTTCATTTCAAACTGATTAGAAATAGTATTTTTCCCATTTAAACTTGACTTTTCATCAGTTTCATTGCGTACTAATTCTATTCAAATGAATGCATTTGTCTTGGAACTATATTCTCATTACAGTGTGATAATCATGAAACATTCCAGCTACAATATAACATCTGTGAAGCAGATGCAATGTTTTTCACAAAGCAGCTTAATTCTGTTTTTAAGATTCACTGTGTCCCACTCTATCCACAGAGTTTTCCTAGCAACTATGGTGACATTTGTGTAAGAATGTTTAGACAATTAGATAGCCGATACCCGCTGACAGTTTGCCAGGTGCTTCCCAGATCTGGCAACCAGATTTAGGCTTACAAGTTTGGAAAGAGAGTTTCCATTGACTGCATACAACATGTTTGTAGTAAGCGTCACAGCACCCACAGAGTTTTGGGTAAATCAGTCATTTCAACTCTGACCAAGCTACCCTTACCTGAGGCAATGGGAAAAGATGTGATTTGGCAGCCCATAATGAAGAAAGGAACCTCAGAGCTTGGTGAGTGGCTCTTACTCGACTGTCTCTACAATTTTAAATCTTAATATAACTTGAACAAATAAGTAATAAAAAAATAATTCCCTGAGACGAATTTTTTTTTTAGATGTTACGTTGACCATTTTTAATATTGCTGTCAATAAGAGTAAGCTCACTTCTGGAGTCAGCCTCAAGCAGTCAGATGAAGAACTGACTGCTTGAGTCACTTGAGTCAGGGAAAGATGGAGAAGGAGTCATAGAGCGGAAAGACACCATGACACTAAATGTGAGTAAAAACCAAACCTTTGAGACGAGGCGTACATCATTTCCTAATTTCTTTTTACACATTAGCTCAATCTTTCAATATTTACTCAATCATGATTACTCAAGTAAAAGTATTTAATGAAAAATGTACTCAAGTTGTTAGTTAACAGTTCTGATATGAAATATACAAAGCAAAAACATTGATGTCGTAGAAGAACATCTATTTATCTCTCCTCAAAGGAAAATTTACAGAAATAAATCCAACCAAGAAGTTCCTCATACAATTAACTCTTTATCTTTATCTGCTCAAGTCATCATAGTGGCAACCATAGTAACTTTAACGCTGATATGATTCTAACAAGTTAACGTTGTCCTGCTATGTGTTTCTTCAGCCAATGGACTAGCACAAGTGATGTTTGGAAATTCCATGACATTCACACACTAAAATGAAAAAAAAAAAGTTTCAAATACAACAAGTAAACATCTATCCATCTCTGAGCTCTATTCATCAAAACAAGGATTCTCAGATTGACACTACTAAATTGTAACCCGTCTTTGAGCTCTGGAAAAGCACTATATAAATTGAAAGTATTATTATTTTTAATTAACTTTTGTATAATGGAATGGAATCTAGAAAATACGTTTGATTGAGCCAGAAAATAAAAACAGAGAATTACGAGACAGGCAGACATATAAAGAGAAAGAAAATGAGACCAGTTGTCTTATTCCTGACCCCTTTTTCTTCCTTATATCAGCATTTCTCAACCCTCAGAGCAACCTGCAGACAGACAGATCCTCTCAACATCACTTCTGGACCAGTAGAGCAGACCTACACTGATTACCCTCTGGCAGAACACTGCCTCTCCACCGCTCTCTATCTCTCCAACACACACACAAACTGTGTCTCTAAAGGGCAGATAGTAGTGCTAATAAAAAAATAAAAGGTGAGAAACAAAAACACTCTCAGGGAGGACATCTCAGAAACAGTAGGACATGTGGTGTGAAGACAGAGGAGAATCACTAACCAATAACTCATTTACTTTTATTTCAAATGATCAACATGTAACCATAATCCCTCACTTATGGTACAGTTCTCTCAAGTTAACCTGTGTCTGAAACCAGGAGACTGGTTGCCTGTTGAAGCTACAATGAAGTTCAAGCCCAGCAATAACATGATCTTGACTGAATTAAGACTGTATTAAGTCTGTATTAAATATGATAGACTAAGTTTTTGAACTTCTTAAATAACATGTGAACCATAATAAATGTTGGTTTTGAAAGGTTAAACGATGCGTACCCATTTTCTACATAACATCATGCAACAATACAAGTGAGTGAAACTATAAAAACATGGTCAGCATAAAACCCCAGATAAATCTTCCTTTTTTAACAAGTCATTCTCTTTCATCTTATAGTTTTCACTGTGTGGTTCATTTAATGTCTGGATATTTTCACCCCAAACACTATTCAACAGAATCTGGAATCTTTATCTGGGGTTTGTAAAGCCAGAACTAAAAAGAGTCTCATTTATTATTTTCAAAGAACTTGAAAATTAATATATTTCCTGCAACAGGTTCTTAAAAATAGCTTTTAGCATTGGTCAAAGAATTCCTAGAAAAAAATCAACACCTGCCGTGCTGAGAGTTACACTGTTTTCTAGGAATTATATGTGCTGAAGTCAGTTAATCAGATTACCATACACTTACCACACCTGAACACACTCTTCAAATATATTTCTAGGACTATGTGTCCTCAAAACACAGACTAATTTCTCTTAAAGCTCTTTTATTTTGAGTATTTGGAGTAGGAAATGAAACATTTGGTGTTGAATGTGATCAAAGCAATCTTTTGTTTTTATTTTAAATATTAAAGCACTCAATGAAAGGTTAGTTTTTCTTATTATTAGCATCTGATCACCGTTAGTATTAGCTGTGATGATGGTTATCATTCTAAATACTTAAATAATGTGAATGTGGGCTTTGGAAGTTGAATGATTCATACTTATTTTGTATGTAGCACCAGCCAAAAATAAATGTGCTTGACACCATAAGAACTTGGTCACCACAAAGGCTTCCTTGATCAAACCTTTTATCATTTCTGTGACTTAACAAACAGCTTTCATGTCTGGAAGCTTTGGCACTGTTTGTTGTTTTCAAGCCCTGTTGGAAACCAAAATCTGCATCTCCATAAAGTTGGACAGCAGCAGGAAGCATGAAGTGTTCTAAAACGTCCTGATGAAAATGACATTACACCTCGTTACCATCTCTGACTGACTGTGCTGGGCCTCAAGCAAAGTGGATTCTGTCCTTTTCTTTTGCCAATCTCCAGGACCTTGACTTCCAAAGTAACTGCAAAGTTGACCTTCACCAGAAAACTTTGGACCACTCAGCAGCAGTCAAGCTCTTTTTGTCTTTAGCTCAGATATGATGCTTCTGATGCTGTCTCTTGTTCAAGAGTGGTTTGACACAAGGGATGTAACAGCTGAAACCCACTTCTTGCATTGGATACATCTGTTTGTGATTAATCCTGCAGCACTCACTCCAGCTACAGTCCACTCTCTGTGAATCTCCCCAAGATTTTTGAGTGAGTTTGGTTTCTTTTCTTTACCTTCACCTCTCTATTAATGTGTGTGGACACAGAGGTCTGTGACCCACCAGCTTCTTTTGCAAAACCTTGCCATCCTTGTGCAAGTTGTCAATGATCGCCTTTTGAGCAGTCTTCCACATGGTTGTGTAGCCAACAAAACTATCCTGACAGAGTATCTAAAGGTCATTAATTAGCTGAATACAGTGTGCCACCAGGGGTCAATATTTTTCAATATTCTACTTTCTTGTAGATTTTTTGTTTTATAGATTTATTGATGAAAATTGGTGTTTCATTTCAATTTGTCAGTTATAATAATCAATATTATAATAAAAAACCCTTCAAATATATCAGCCTTTTGTGTGGAATGAACGCTATATACAAGTTTCACTTTTTGAATTGAATTACAAGAATAAGTACAATTTTCATTCTATTCTATTAATAGGACAATAACCTGTATATTTCGGACAAGAAGATCTCTATTGAACCTATTATTCATAATAGTTCATATAATTTCTAGGGAAAAAAAAACAATAAATACACACCAGCCATTGAGAGAATTATTTTCTTGAAATGCTATGTCCTGGAGCCAGTAAGTTACGATAGCTTATGAAACACTTACCACACCCAAACAGACTGTTTAGTATTTTGTATTTCTACCATAAACATTAGTTCTCCAAACAGATTAATTTCTTTGAAACTCATTCTCAAGATATTTAGAGTGTGAAATGAAACATTTGTTGTTTAATGTGGTCCTAAACCAGCTACCATTATACATACTTAAATAACGTAAAAAAAATAAAAATGTTGGCTTTGAAAAGTATTAATACCTTTTTTATATTAAGAACCAACAAATAAATACAAGTACTGATAACATAATAACTGGCTTAACACACAACCCAGAACAATATATTTAGTTTCAATGAATCATCCTCAATCAAACACCTTTTAATTCACCCTGTGTTACTTCATAAAGTGTTTATTGTCTTGGATTTTCACTTCAACAAAAAAGAGAGTATTTTCAAAAAAAAAATAACAACCATGAATGCATTCCAGGCAACAGAAGCTTGATAGAATCTATAATCAATAAAACTAGTTCTAGAATTCCTAGAAAAAAATCCACACCTGCAGTGCTGAGAGTTACACTGTTTTCTAGGAATTTTACGTGCTGAAGTCAGTTAATTAGCTTATGATACATGTAGCACACCTGAACACACTCTTCATTTATTTCATTTCTAGCACGTCTATGAAAAACACAGATTATATTATTTTTGGTGGGAAATAAATCTAGTCTAAAATGGTTAAAACTTACCAGAGGCAATCATTTATTCTCTAAAGCATATAATTATTAATTAGTATCATAATTATTAGTTCTTTAGTCTTTTGGCCACACTGACTTCCTGATCTATAAAAAATCATCAATGCTCTTGTCAAAAGCTCACCACAAGCTCAGTGATCTGTACCTTGCTTTGTAGCTGGTGTGCTTCTCTTTTGTATTTAAGCAGCTCCATATTTCTCTGTTTCTGGACATCTAGCTCAACCTCGGCTTCCCTTCTTAATTCCATCTCTTGCTTTTTCAGCTGTTTGTCCTGCTCAGCCTGTTGATTCTGGAGAAGAGCCTCCATCTGTGTGCACACAAACACCGGTTAAAGAAGGAAGAGGTCAAAGAGAGTTTAAAAGATGTGCTGAGAAATTACTGTGATTTATACTGTGATACTGTGAACAGCAAAAACCCCCCAAAAAAATATTTTGCAAAGAAATACAACTCTTAAATATTTTTCATGAGGGGAAGTACACATACACATATATTAGTGCTGTTGATCAATTATAACAATTAACTAATTAATCGCACCAAGTTTTAAAATGAATTGCGATTAATCGCATTGAGAAAGTGTAAAATGTTAATAATTAATGTAAACTGAAGACAAAGAAACTAATTCAAAATATGATTGTTTTTTAAATTTTTGTTTAATAAATAACTGATTTTGTCATGTAAACAACATACCTGCACTTAACCATCAATACCAAAATAACTTTTTGCTTCTTGTTTTTGGTGGTGGTCGGTTTGTAGTCTCTTTAGAGTCTTGTTTTGCAGGACTCTGCCATTAACAGCTTGCTAAGTGAAGCCTTATTCCTTTCATCTTTGGGAAGAAACATTAGGTCTTTAAACCTTGGAACAATTGCAGTAGTGCTCTTCATCTGTGTGAGATTAGTGCCTTATAAATGATGAATTGAGGTAAAATCATGTTAAAATTTAACTATAGGCTGATTGTCCCCTGTTGACTCCATAATTTTGCATGTGGCAATACCACTAAGCAGGAAAACATTTATATTATTTACATTACATTGTTCAACACCATTTCTTATTCAATATATTATATGTATATAAAAATAAAATTAATCCCTTTATTGCATTTATGTTGAATCAAATGTATTAAAATTAAGTGAAATCAAATTTTAACGAATACATATGCATTTATATTTAAATTTTTGCTTTTTGTCATCTGTGCATGAACATACACTATTTGTAACACTGAATATGAGCATTAAATTACCTGTGTATTTACTTTCAAGTAAGTACAGATTGTAAGTACAGATATATCCGGCAGCTAGTTCAGACTGTGTTTACCTGTAGTTTTGTCTTTGCAGAAATTACAAAACAATATCTCGCAGTTCTAGAAAGCGTACAAACTCTTTCCCTCGTGATAGCCAGCAGCACACTTCCGTGTTTGGTGCACTTTGCGCTTCATTCTCACACTGTTGCATTAATAATCTCTGGTTGGTAGGACGAGCTATATTAAAGTTTACGACCTTTACAACTGTGGCAGTGTAACACTGAGGTCTCTAAACAGTTTTTTACTGATGAGTATTTTGTAATGGATCGTACAGTTGAACACAGTGTGGACTAATGTGTGGGTACGAGCTTATTCTTGCAAGAGCAAACAAGATGGTCTGTACACAAGCACAGAGTTTAGACTCAAAATTGATTTTTGCATGCTCAAATATGTTTTTATACATGAGAAGAACATTTCCTTCACCAAACGCAGCTCATACATGTGCAAATTAACTTTTTGTGCTCTCAAAATTGGCCCTTTTGCATTAGTGACACCAAATAACCCCTTATTTTTCCTCCTCAACACTCATCAGGTTGAGAACCACTACTTTAACAAGCCCAATAATCTCACAAAAATTTCAAAACCGCTGACGTGAATTGAATGGAACTGTCCGTGGACAGTTCGTTGCAGTATGTGGGCCGTGCAAGACAGGTGCTCGTGTGGAAGTACCGTTAATCTGGCAGTAAACATATTACGAGCACCATAAGTCTTTATAATTGCTCACAGAAGCCCAGTGCTCCCCGTGAGTTCAATGTGTGTCGTGTGCTGTGTTCATTCTGTGCCTACTCATTGAAAAAACTGCAACCGCATTAATTGGGTTAATATATATAATATAATATACATTTATATATATTAACCCAATTATTGCGGTTGCAGTTTTTTCGGTGAGTAGGCACAGAATGAAAAGCGGAATGTCAGCTTTTTCCCTTTCGGGGTCGCCACAGCGGAATGGACCGCCAACTATTCCGACATATGTTTTAAGCGCCGGATGCCCTTCCAGCTGTAACCCATTGTTGGAAAACATTCACACACAGACTCATTCACATTCATACACTATGGACAATTGTTTTTTCTCAATTCATTTATACCGCATGGCTTTGGACTTTGGGGAAACCAGAGCACACGAGGTAAACAAAAATAGAGTATATACACGTACACGCTCATTTTGCCAATTGAAAATAAATGGAGGAAGCAGCTGTAGTGTTGATTTCAAAAAGTCAAAAATGATTTCAATAAATAAAAAAAAACGCAGGGCAGAGCACTGAGACAATTGTTACCTAAGATACTTGTCATCAAGCCCCCTTGCACCTGACCAAGTACAGTACAGGAGGTATCCGGTTTTTCAATTAAATCACTCTTCTCTTAAAAACCATCTCCAATCACTTATCTGGAAGCTGTTGTTTACCCTGATTTTCTTTGTGGATCTTATTCCCGACTCCAATTACTCTTCATCTCGTCTACAATTACCTACCTGGAATCTGTTCTCTAGTACTCCTACCTCCAGATCCCTTGTGAGACTTCACATCCTGAAATATAAAGGCACTGCTGTTGTCTCCTCTGTGGATGTATACTCACTATTGTTGATCATCACATGCCAAACCCTGTTAAGCAAAGTTATTGTTTGTTACCTCATGTGTTAGAATATCTATCAGTTAGTTCCTGGTCCTTGTTTGCTTTCTGACAAAGATGTTTCTTTCCGAGTTCAATATAGAAATACATTTGTACTTAATTATGCATCATTAGCAAATTTATTATTACAACTATGTCCACATCAAGTCTATGAAAAACACAGCTCTTATTTGGCTTCACCTTTGATCTGTCCTCTTCAGCAGCTTTTAGTCTCATTCTAAATGACTCCTCCAGTCGCTCCAGTTCTCCCACATGAGTTCTCCGTAATTCTTCTCTGTAAACAGAAATAGATAGAAAAGATGGAGGGAATACAATATAGAGTACACCTTCTGAAAAGGCCAACATGCACCACCCAGCTTAGGGAATGTACAGTTTTAATGTCACTGAGGAAACTATGAAGCTTAGGCTTCATTATTATAGACTGGCGTAAGTCTTCTCAAAATAACGATCAGCAGCTCTGTTATATGTAACAGTGGACAGGCATTGGAGATAAATCAACTCTAAGAAAAATGGCTTTAGGTTAGGTTCAAATATGGACTATGATGGATTAAAATGCACATAAAAGCAAGTATTTTTCTGTGTTCAATTTGGTTGTTATGGAAACAAAATGTATGTCTAGGTAATTGTCAAACATCCAACACTGTATAAAAATATGACTAATGCAGGCCTGATGCCTCAGGGCTGAGAGGAAATGATTGAAAAATAAATGAAGAAAGGAAACAAGGTCAGATGCTGTAATGGGAAACTGTTAACCAGAGCTGAAAAATGATTAACAAATGACCATGGAAGAGACGGACATTTTCTTTAAAGACATTTTCTTTAAAGATATTAGCGAAGCTTTAACCTTGTTAATTTCCTCATTGAACTTGATTACCTGTTAAATGATAAAACCTAAACCAGAGCCAAAATTAATCTCAGTATGCGACAAAAAAACCTACACTGCATCTGAAGATTTGCTATGTACACTATAATGCTGTTCCCATCTTGGGGTAACAAAATGTGGACACCGACACGGCATTCTCAGACAGGACTGTAACCGTTGCAATGCTCATAAAACAAAAAAATTAGACATTTCAGGGTTTCCATTTCCTATGATAGATTTATTCACAAAGTAACCGACAGCAGACAAGACTCCAAAAATGTTCCTCTTCCTGTTTGTCTCAAATTTTCAACCAGGATTAAGGTTTGACTCATTCAACCTAGTGTACTTTACTTTGACAAAGCTTTGAAAAATCTCTTCAGTGAAAGCCAAGACAGACAGTGGGGTATAATGGTGACTAGACAGAGAGACAGGCAGTAATTCCTCTATAACAGCACATTCCTCTGCCTCTCACAAATTCCCCACATGAGACATAAACTGTTACTTTGTAGACAGAATATACTTACATCCTGAATATAGATGTCTGCAAAAACAAATGGCAGAGAAAAAACAGGGTGACTCAAAAAATCCACACACACTCACGCACGCACGCACGCACCCCCGCACACGCACACACACAAACACACAGCCTTGTGTGTACTTTTAATAAGTCTCACATTAAATATAACTTTGCTGCACCTAGAAAATATTGAGGGAAGAAGCTTCTCTGTTCCTCTGGGAGAGAATGAGAGTCTCGTTTGGAGTAAAATTGAGTGAGCAAGAAACTATTCCAGCCTTATTTCGTTCACAAAGAGAGGGAATGCTTCATCTTGAAAGTACAAGGATTAATGTACTGTGAGGCACTATTATATTAATGCAGGTTATTCAAAGCCTGACAAAGAGCCAGCCAGCCAGCCCTCTGACAGCAGTTGTGCGGTGACTGTTAGGAGAGACGGCCTATTATGGGTGAGTGGCTCTTAGAAACACAAGAGTTAAATAGACTCGGTCTGGAATGTTTACACTTTGCTACACTTGTGTCATCAAATAAACAGAAAGGACATTGGAGTGGCATATTGAAAGCAAATTTCCTGAAAATGGTTAGGTGTTTGTGTAATGGCACAATAAAAAGATAAGAATTGATCGAACATCTTAAAGCATCAAACTGTTTTAATTTCAATAAGGTATAGTGTGAGCTTGATGTAAACCCTCCGGAAACATAGTTTATTACTTCCTCATGTCACTATTCTCAAGGGGCTGCTGCAAATACATTGGTATTTTTATTTTTGTGATGGGAATTCCATGTTATTGTTTACACAATCAATTTTCTTACTGAAAAATGAAGTCCAAATGTACACAAAAAAATAAAACATATATGTACCTGGAATTAAACATTGATTATCCAAGTTACTTTTTAGTTGCGACTTAACAGGGCCTTATTTAGATTTTATATTTTGGTTGAGGGTATTCACTAAGGGTTGTGACTCCCCTATTCTGTATTAATACCAGTAGCATTCTATGTTTAGCACAACAAACAATTTCCACATAGCACAAGTTCCACATTTACTCATAGTCAGATTGGAAGGCTCACAAGCTATTCATTCATTCATCTTCATGTCGGCTTTCTTCCCTTTCGGGGACGCGACAGCAGAATGAACCGCCAACTCTCTGGCATGTGTTTTACGCGGCGGATGCCCTTCCAGCTGCAACCCATCGCTGGGAAAGGCTCACAAGCTATCACTATCTTAAATGTATTTGTTTATAATCATAATCATAATCATTAACCCATCAATCTATCTCTCTCTTTCCTTATTACTTTAAAATGACCACAAGATGTGAACGTGCAACTGAGCTTTTAAAAACAGTTTAACATGAATTAACTATAAATATGTAGGCTGAGACATGGCAAGGCAATAATAGATAAAAGTAACAAACATCACATGTACACAGTTAGATCAAGTGTACACGAGCTCCACTTGGGCCAGTGACTCGCTGAACTGTTCTGGGAGTAATCAGAGAGGACTGGGATTTTTACAACTGTTGGCAGCTCTACAAAATCTAGAAAAGAACAAAAAATCAATGGGGCCATTGTGATGTCATCAAAGAAAGGTTTGTTATTATTCAATGATTCCACATTGCCAAAATGTGTATTTCTTTGATGGACAGGAAAATAAGGACACTGGGGGACAAAATGTGCTCTAAAAAGAAAACAGGTCAAAATAGGTTTATGAACTCACAGGCCATGTTTTCAATAACTGGCCAACTATGGTAAATATAGCACCTTGCACTTTTAAGTGAGCTTGCACAGCGTTCCTCTCTTTGAACTACAGCTTAAAACAGTACACTCAGTTCAAGTACACGGTCAGGACAGTCTGCTTTCTTCCTTTCCATTTTAGAAGGTGTCCATTCTTGCTTTTCGCAAAACATCATTGATTTGTGGCTAATGTTTCTGAAGTTTGCACACGATCACTGCTGTTTCTCGTGTGGCAGCACATCACCTTTGAGCTAATAAAATACATTTAAAAGGTATCCAATCAGAAATGTTTACCCTTTATGTTGTGTTTAAGTATTTGTGTAAGAGTAACAATTGACCAATGCAAACAAATTACAGAACATTTGAAAATATATTTTAATAGTCATCTGTGCTAATGCCTCTCAAAAAAGGATATTACAAAGTTTGCATGTCTGAAACTCCATGTTTGTTACTAAACTACCCAAAGGAGAATGAATTTGAGCTATAAGGGATAAAGTAAGGTTATTTTTTTATAGTCTGTGACCTTCTGTTTTTACTAAAATCTTGAAGGTTCCATAATAAAACTCAAAAGGCACAATCGATAATATAGGATCCAATAAAACATGAAAATCTAAATACAAAAGTCAGACCTCAGAAACAAGGCTGACCAAGGCACTGCCCAGCATATAGCCTCCTTCATCATCAATGAAAGATGCCTACTTAAAATGTGAATCTTTCGAACAATCAAAACAATCTGAGCTACACTTAACCCTGAAAGTAACACCCAATGCACAAAATGAAGGTCGAACAAGATGTGAGTTTTGTGGTGCAAGCATTGAGTATAGCCTAAAGTCCAGCAAACAGCAACTTACTAAAGGCATATTAGGCTACTTTCAGACAAGTCTTAATGCTAAATTATGATTTTTTTTGACAAATAATTTTTTTTTGTTGGTGTGATTGTTTATATTACAAATAATATACAACTCACATCTGTCCTGTGTTTGAATTAATTTATTGATGCGGTTGCCATTTAGGCACATAGCCTTAGAGACTCTTATAGCATCTAAACGTTAACAGATTGAATTTCAATGAGGACATCATTATGATATACAGGAGCAAGTATACTATTAGTAAACAGAACAATTATGAGACTACAGACTTTTACAACACACATAGTTTTTTTTGTGTTTTTGCTGTTTTGTTTCTTTAATGTTTTAGATTTAGGTTGTTTTTATTAGAGCCAAAGCTACAAAGAAATGCATAGTTTCTGGACAGTCATAACAGGCCCAAATTATTCAAACCTGACTACAAAAATGGCACACTCCAGACTTGTGGACTTCACTCGAGTCCATACTTTGATGACACAATGATAGCCAGACCTCAGGGACCCTAGACTCAACTCTATTATGGGATACTGAGGCTGATGGTAAAATAAATAAGCTTTTCTTATATCTGCCATCTAATTTGGCTCCACCCATTACTCATCGGTGTTGCAATGAAGAATTGTTTGGTTGAAGTTGTTTGATGGTTGCAATGGCAACTAAGTAAAGTAAAGCAAAGTAAAGAGTATAGTCAAAGACACTATGACTAATTCAATCTATTTAGTCTTCTTCTTTAGTATTTTGCTGAGGTTTATTTAGTGTATTTTAGTGTAACTAGTTCTTAATTAAGACAACGCTACACAGACCTTTTTTTTGGCATTAATGTAAATTTTTATTAAATAACCCCTGCAAATTTTTACATCTTTGCACTGTGCCGCACTATTTCAAGTCTCTATCTGCTGCTACAACCTTGTAGACACATTGGTTTTCAGGTCAGGAGCATCTGGTGCATTGGGTAAATGATATTGAACTTGAAATAGAGCACTGTGGGACACCAAAACCCAGCTGCTGCTCCAATTAACTGACTAATATCTATGTTTAAACGTCCTGCGAAACCAGTATAGTGCTTATTTGTTGAAATGAGCTTAAGTGGATTCATATTTGTAAACAGAAAAAACAAACATCTGCAAAACACAACCAAAAAGTTGCTGCTAGCATGTTGATAACACTTCTAATGAGGGTAATCTGGAAATTCCCTTCTGATCATTGTCTCTAACCTGATGCTGTTCCCCATAGTATGACTTTATAACCTTCATTTTTACATCATAACACAATTGACAGCAGCCTTACCTCACCTGTGGCTCAAGTGTGAACCTGCTGAACTTACCCCTTGACTACAAATCACTAAATTACTTAACTGCTAAATTACTTCTTCACCCAAAATTCCGAGAACAAAATCTAGTGCATGCTGATTGCTAAAATGCACGTTGTAAAAAAGCACATGAACCTAGGACCAGAAAAGGCAGCTCCACAGGTGGGGATAACAGAAGTATTAAACACTTAAAAGTTCCATATTATGCATATATTTGTATTAATACTATTCTATTATTTCAAGCATGTTTTAGCATTGTTCTCTCTTTCTCATCCAAAACATGCCTCAAGTTATATTCCGATTTGTTCATTCATTATTGTGTAATCATATATTCCATTTTTGGGAACTCAAATCGGCTTGTTTATCATAGCACCTCCTTACTTACACGTCTTCCCGCTGACCAATCAGATGAACCACTAATGCAGCTCATCTAAATGCAGAACATACATGGTGTCAGACCCCGGAAGTGTATCATCTGCGCTGAACAACTGTATTATTAGAAAACTTTAAAAGAAGTGATCAGTAGCAATGTTTCGCCAAATTCTGACTGACATTTTTACAGACTGACTGACTGATTAAAACCCATTTTTACTCTCTGGCTTTTAACTGGGTCTGAGCTGATGTGGTCTTTTGTTTGTTTTACTGTGTGTATTTTAGTGTTTAGATTTGTATTATTGTGTTTTATCAGTATAAGTCATTTTTTATGCCTTTTTAATTTTGTTTTGCGTTTAAAAAAAAATTTTATCACTGTTTTGTGCAGCACTTTAGAAACTTAATTTTTTTTGGAAACATGGCAGTGGGAGGAGTAGGAATAAAAGTTGCCTTTGCTGGCGCAAATGATAAATGCTGCATTATGATCTTAAAGGTGGGTTGATAAACGACGCCATCGTCCATCTCCGGCTCTTCTCTCACTCGCGCGGGGCTGGGTGAATGATTAGCGAGAGGGGCGGGTGATGGACTCAAAATTTCAGACATGTCTTGTGGCTGTCCTCTTTTGTTCGGTCTAAAGCCAAAGTATTGCCAGATACGTTTACCAACCAAAATCGTTGACGCCATTATAATGACACAGATCACTCTGTCATGCCAGAGTTCTGCAGACAACTTCAATTACTGTGTAACTTATATTTATTTATGTTATATTTTTGCTATTGGTAAAACAAAGACCATGTGGGCAAGCTTCATATAATTATTTTTTCTAGGTAATTTATATTAATTTGTATTAATTCATATACTAATTCATATTTATACAGTACAACTCCCCCACCCCAAGATTAGCAGCAGATTTTAGACTTTAAACCCATGACAGGAAAACCCAATAATCCTTCAGTTGTGTTCTTATATACAGTACATGGTTCTTCTCGAATATGTCCAGTATTTATGGTTTTATGGAACTTGCATATCATCATGATGTTACTGTTAATAAATGAATGATCATTGCAAATGAAAATAAACACATACACCCCCTTATTGCTCTGAACCTATTGAAAACATGCATTTTACTTCATGGGAATCTTTGAATTATTGTTAATGTATAATGGAAAACAATGATCTTGGTCAAAATTGACCAACAAATGCTTTAAATACCCAACAGGAGGGTTACAATCTTTCCACACCAATTTATATCTTGCACTGGCACTCTGCATGCCAGTAACCACTACATTTGAGAGGTCAAAAAACAAAACAAAACAGAACTTAGACCCTAACACTCCTAGTCATGTGATGTGATCAAAGAAACTCATAGAAACAGGTGTTTTTTTTTTGTCTTTACATTCATGAAAAAATTTAGATATTGCATATTTTCTTTGAGTCCACTAGCTGATAAAAAGAGTTCTCTTCATGCTGTTTATGCTTTCTAATGCAAGTCTAAGAGAGTTGACTGTGTGTTGGTTCAGATGATCAACATTACGTAAAAAGCAATTCCTCACGTTAAAAGATGCCACTTTAAATGCAATCATTCAATAAAAGAGATAACGCTGACGTGGTACTGTTTGAGAGAATATGCTTTAGGTGATTGGATCTATCATTTGCTCAAAGATGCACACACAGATGTACACTTCTTTGTTTGCTGATTGTTTTTTTGTTGTTGTTGTTTTAATATCAGCTTATGGGAGCATTTGCACTGATAACAAAGTACGATCAAAAAGAGCATTGGAATTCCGAAAAGCCAGCTGTATTAGTTGAAAAGTGATCCATTTGTGTACTGTGTTTACTGAGCAAGTGAGAATGGTTTCATTAGCAATCTGATATCTTAAGATGCAGGAATAGTTGCATACATGTATTTGTTTTTTCCTAACGACCTTCTAATATCATAGAAAACAATCAAACCACTCTAGTAATATCAGGGAAACACCACCAAATTAATAGTTATTAAAGTAATAACATTACAGCAATCCATTCTTGTAGATAACAGAAAAACATTGCAGGACATTACTTTATTTGTCTTTCCAATTTTTCATTTATTTTCTGGACAGAAATGACCTATAAAACAGGCATTACTAATATGAATCAGTTCTGTGCTTTCCTAGGTTTAAATTGTGATATGCAAGTTGAAATTTTCCTGCCTTGACTCTTTTTATTGCTGAGACTTGTCTTGACAATAATGGAAACATGTATTGAAATCTTCAACATATCAGAGTTATTAGTTTTCATGTTAAATTATGTTTAGGTTAGGCCTACATTTTTCAATTACAAATGCTGAAGAGGTTGTTGGGTTTACCTTTAATAAAAGAGTTATATAGGACAAGAAGGAAAAGAAGAGACACTTAACCATCAACCTTTTTCTATGCAAGATCAAACCAGTGAAAATAATTACACCATTATCTACTGTAGTGAGGCTAAAGTGTTTTTTTTCCTGACAGACCTTTCCTGCTGTAGATTTGATCGGGCCTCTTTCAGCTCCTTCATCTCATTATGTACATGCTCCAATCTACAGCTGGCTTCCTCTTCTTTCTGTTTCCAGCTCAGCAGCTGCTTGTGTAAGGACAGACAGCTTTCCTCCTTCACTCTCAGGTTTTGGGACAAACTTAAAGGCAAAAGTCAAAGCACATCATGAGAGACATAACCCTTAACACCCACATAAAAAATAGATATCTACATACATCTATCCAGATCCCCCCAAAAATAGACAGTAGATGTTGTTTTGTCTAGATATTAAAATCTTGAACATATGGATTTTTTTTGAGGCGGTGTTAACCTATTCTCCAAACAATTAAATGTTACCATTTGGTTCCAAATGAATAATTTTCCCTCATCATGAAATTAAGATGTTAATGAATTAAAAAATGCTATGTTTAACTGAGCAATATAGCAGGGAATCATGGTGGTGCAGTGGTTAACACGGTCGTCTCACAGCAAGAAGGTTACTGGTTCGAGTCTCAGCTAGGTCAGTTGGTATTTCTGTGTGGAGTTTGCATGTTCTCCCCGTGATCGTGTGGGTTTATTCTGGGTGCTTCGGTTTCCCCCACAAGTCCAAAGACATGCGGTATAAATCAATTGAGTAAAAACAATTGTCCCTAGTCTTTGAGTGTGTGTGGATGTTGCCTAGCAATATGTTCAGCTATCAGAAGAGTTAGTAGTTCGTTCCACTGTGGCGACCCCAAAAGGGAAGAAAGGCGACACGATAATGGATGGGATGAGCAATTTAGCAACTATTTTAGCAATAGCTTTTTTTTCCAAAATCATCAAAAAAAAAATGTTTTTAAACACAGCGATATTTTCAATTGTTCTCAAGTTTGCGAAAACACAAGTCCGAATCTTTTGTAAATCAGTAGAATAATAAAAAATCTAAAATAAAAAATGTTGAAAAGTTGTGAACATTGGGCTGTTTTAAAAGGTTAAATGGTAGATTATTATACACCCATGTACCAAAAATATTTAAAAATTATTAAAAAAATTATAAAAGAAATACAAATAAAAAATCTATGGTCAAATACATGACAAATTGACTTTTTACACAAAAATTTTAACCTTTTAAACAGCAAAAAAAAAAAACGTGTTACAAAAATATGTATATTTTAATTGTAATTTTACAAAACATCCTTTTACAGAATACAACAGAACATACATTTTATATTTTTAATTAATACAGCAGTAAAATCTCAATTAGGGTTTTGAAAATAAATTATTGCTAACTGGATGCTCAGCTGCCAAAACCATTTTGTGCATTTTTTATTAGATGCAGTGAGTAGAATAAAACCCTGTTTGCCCTTTTCAGTTACATTATTCAGTTCTGTAGGTGGCAGTGTAACAAAACAACAAACAGCTAAGGAAACAGCAGCCCTTGGGCTGGAGAGAATTATTCCATTGGTAATATGCACACTGACTGATAACAATAGATAATGAAAGGACTTCTTCATAAAAATGGAAAAAACAACTTCCTCTACCTGCATGAACAAGGGCTTCCTGGAGAAGCAACCCCATTTACATTTCCCCTCTTTTATCTCATCCTATCCATCTCTTCCCTGCAGCACAAAAAGTAGGAAACTCCCTTAAACATCGGATCTTATCATTTCGCTTCCAGGCTTATCCCCTGCAGATTGAGGAAGACACTTTAGAAAAAGGTGTAATAATGGCCAGGATCCCACGAGGAAGAGCTGAGACAGTTTCCTCATTCAGTGACTACAACAGAGGGTCTCCTCAGAGGAACAAAGAAACAAAAACAAAAGCAGCTTTTACTCTTGGATTTGAGCTAGCTAGTTCTAAAGCCAGACGAAAGAAAAGCATTATCCCAAAGGCACACTCACATCTGTGAGGTGTTCTATATGCTTGAATCTCATGGATAAATAATTTTTCTCTAAAGGACACGTTGGCTGCTTTGGAATGCCTAAACAGTAAATGAAATGCTGAAGCTTGCCACATGTTAGCTATAAAGTGAAATGAAAGCAATGTGGGGAGCACATGAACTTCTCTGTGGGCGTTTTGGAGTAGAAGAGTCACTTTTCAGAGCTTTTTGTAAATGAAAGAGTGAGAAGTGTGAATACAGATGACAGGGCTAGGATTTAAAATAGATTCAGCCGGATATCTGTCATCAAAATAAATCATTAGCGCCTGTGACATATGAGTCTACTTTGCAGATATGGAGGCTCCTTTGGGATGGTGAAAATTAAAGGAGCTTTGAAAATGGAGATGAGAAGAGTGTGTGAGGTGTGGGAAGCTCTGAAACCCAAAGCTCTGTGAGTGGGAAGTGCTTCCATCTGCCTTCTCAGAGCTTCACACGCAGATTAAGCCTTTGACACATTATAGAATATTAATGTCTATAGAATTCCGCTCGGTCTTATAATAGCTGGGATTCGATATGGGGAAGGTGGTGTGTTTCTAAGCTCAAATGTTACCTTCATCCCTTCTCTCGTGTCTATGTGCATTCTTTTGTCTTTCTTTTGCAGTACTAGGGGAAGAGATGTGGGAAGTATTTCAAATGGTTAAAAGATGAAACTTCAACAATGTGAACATCACTGAATATCAACTATTTCACACTTTAAATAACCAGATATAAATAGCACATTTAAGCATTATGTATTAATGTACAAAGCTTCTTCAATAAAAATGTACATATTATTGCATGCCAGAGAGGTAGGGTGGGGTCCTTTTAGGCAGCATGCGTACATGTGCTTCAGTAACTCAATTATGCTCAGTAAGCCAATCTCTCGCGTGTCATGTTAACGTGGAAAACGAGTTTCTGTTATCAGGGTTAGGAAGTGGTTGGAACAGGTCAATTGTTTTGTCTAAAAGGACTCTTTGCATGTAACTAGCTTAACTGCCATTTTAGCATGTTTTTTTTTTGTCAGTCTGAAGTGGCAATTCTCCATTTCTCTCTCTCAATTCACAATAGGAATTGACTGGACTTGTAATACCTCAACTGACTGCTATAGCCGAAAATGAGCAGATTTTCATTAACACCCATGTTAAAAATGTCCAAATTTACAACTGAATAAAAAAAACATGTTTAAAGCTTGTTACCTCAAAGCTTGTCCTTTATGACATCTTAGAGGGGGGTGAGATTTTTTATCATTCCTTTTTTGTATTAAACTACATTTTTTCGTAACAAAAGGGCTAAGTTAATCGAGTGAGAGCCACTTACCAAGCTCTGAGGTTTTGTTCATTTCGGATTCACCAAAGCTTTTTTTGACTGTTTTGACTCTGTTGTAGTAACGCTTTGTCAATGACAAAGTGTCTGATATACATAAACTCAGAGCCTCATTTGGTTTCTGCTAAAACCTATGGCTGACGTCATGCACATTACGTCTATGTTACATACAGTCAATGGGAACAGCTGGTCGAGACCATCGTTAAAGATTTTTAAAAAGATTTAATTTTACTTTGAATTCTGGATATTTTTGGATATTAAAATCCAAAGTCTCACATGGACCCACTGATAATACCTTATTCTTATGATTGATTCATTATAAGTGGGTAATTCTGATCAATGGATAAACACTCAAGTAAAAGAGTTGGCTACAATCACTGTTGCTGTAAAGAAATATGATATATAGCATTAGCGTTTCTAACACATAGGGACTTTAAGCAGCAGCAGCTGACACTACTGCTATGGTGTTGTTTTGTTATATTGCGAATGCATGATTTGAACAGTGCGTGAATGCTATTTATTGCATGAATGCTATTTTAAGTGTCTTTGCACTAATCTTTTGTTTTTTTGTTTATTAAAATCAGTGTTTTTTCTTTCAGTTTTTATTTATTATGTAGCACCATGATTTGAGAGAAATGAAATTTGGATTCTCTATATGTACCTCACATGTTAACAACATTTGAAAACATTTTATCCGGTCTTATGTATAATTAATATATTTTACACTCACATACGAATACAGGGACATTACGGTGGTGCAGTGTGTACCAAGGTCATCTCCTAGCAAGAAAGTTGCTGGATCGAGCCTCGGCTGGGTCAGTTGGCATTTCTGTGTGGAGTTTGCATGTTCTCCCCGTGATCGCGTGGGTTTACTCCGGGTGCTCCGGTTTCCTCCACAAGTCCAAAGACATGCGGAATAAGTGAATTGGGTAAAAAGGATTGTACATAGTGTTTGAGTGTGTGTGGATGCTTCCTAGCAATGGGTTGCAGCTGGAAGGGCATCCACCGCATAAAACAGAGTTGGCAGAGTGCGGCGACCCCAAAAGGGAAGAAAGCCGATATGATAATGGATGGATGGACACACACACACACACATATATATATACACACACACAAATTTTAGGACTCATCTACGTTTTTTTTTTGCTACCATCATCCGCCTTTTTTTTTTTTCATTTGAGCAGTAAAAGTCATCACAGTTCTGTTGCATACTTACTATACACAAAGTGCAACTAGACTGACATAGCGGAGTGACTTGTAAAAATCATTACAATCAGAAGTGTTAAGGCAAAACATTAAGGTGAATCCATACAAAATCATGCCAGACCTAAAATCAGGAGTGAAAGTGGCACAGTCTCCCAAGCAACAGACTATAAATAATAAAGTCAATCTAAATGTATTTATTCATGCTAGCATATTCATGTAAGGTGTCCTTGGGTGGCTTATAAGGTGGCAGTAAATTAAATGTATTGCTTTTATTATTAAACAGAATGGAAATAATTCAACAGCTCTTATCTTGGCAGGTGCATAGTCTGTGAACACATAAAAACTACTAAAATTACTCCACTGGCTCCCAAAAAATGTACCCTTCACATATAAAACATGTCTTGGGTTTGCTTCTGAGAATCTGTACCACACACAAGCACCATGACAATGGAAAATGCTTTGTGGAACTCTCTTCTTGGAGAGTTCAAGGATGCACAGAGTTACACATTTTTAAATAAAATCTTAAAAAGTTAACTTTTTAAAGTTTTTTTTAATTTTATAGTTATATATTATATTATATTGTTATTTTATCGCTGTTGTTAATTTTTTTGTGTGCTTCAGTGAAACTGTTCAGTGCTTTAGGTAGCCAAACTTTAAAGGTGCTTTCTAAAGTAAAGTTTATTATTATTCCAATTAGAATGATTATAATAAATCACTTGAAATAACAAGAGTTAAGGAAAATTACACTTTCTACAGGAAATCATCAAAAAGGGAAGGCAAAGTATGACATAGTAGCTAACAAAAGTAGCATTCTGGGTTTTGAATACATTTTACACATTTTTTTTATTTTCTTCTTTAAATGTGGAAGCCACTCCAATCTATTTCAATGCTTAAAACAGGAAATGGAATTTGTGCCACTTGAGATTATTGAACCACCTAGAAATCTCAATCAAGCTGCACTGGTCTAACGTAGCCAGACCTGGTCTATTTGTGTTTTGTTAGCACTGTTTGTCTGGTGTGTTTGGCAGCTTTTTTTTTTGGCTCAAGACGCTGTTTGACTGACATGACAAACAACCAATCAAATATCGTTTTGCATAGCGATCTGTTTCAGTGAATGAAAATGTCCCCACATCAACCGACTCACATGTAACAAGCTAGCCATGGACAAAATGTCGGAGAAGTTGAGAAAATTCAACCAATCAGATGACGACTTTAGGATTCTTGCCTGCCATAAAAATGCACCAAACTTAACTGACCTTCAGCCAACCTTTAGCATGAAGTTTGAGGCTAAGACTACACTCTCCGCATCTAGTTCTTCAGACTGATGAGCAGTTGTGACATACTGTAAAGCACACCCAAACACACATGCAAAGCATTATGCACAACCAAACATCAGCAAAGACAGACACATTTATATTCCTGACCTGATTTTAGGAAGAGTTAGGATAGGAAAATATGTCCTATAACTTGATGAAATCACAATTGAAATGCAAATACTTTGCCCAACACTGCTGTTATTTACTAGATGTATGAAAAGTTCCCTTATATAATATGGAATAATAATTTCACGAACTTGGCTTCTATAAGTACAGGTTTGACACAATTGCTTACCTCTCTATGGTGACCGCCTGTTCTCTCCACAACACTTGCAAATCCTCCTTTTCTGCCACCTTTATTCTGAAAGACACCAGAGATGTGTTTTTACTTAAAACAGCACCCAATAACATCTGTTCTTACTTTCCTGTGAGCATCAGAGATACTGAAAATTTCCCCATTCCCTGGACATTAACACAAATATGTTCATTTGGACATTTTTTTCTAAGGAAGCATCATGGAGTGGGGGCCAATGCACGTTCATGTGTGATGTTAGCAAGTACCAACCACAGGAGAAAGAGTGATGAAATCTCACTTGGAGATGAGGATGGGGTGAAAAAGTGCAGGTGGGAAAGAGATGGAAATATGATCTGACACACATCTGTTGAGAGTTATTATCCAGCTTTTTTTTCAACCATCGCTCTGTAGTTTGAGGAGTAATGGGAAACTCGGTTAGCAAGAACAGAAGTGACAACAATTGAAGTGGGAAGCACATAAAAGAGAGAATGAAAGAAATATCAGCACCAAATGGCACAATACTGTTGTGTTTATGTGATGAAATCTGATGGATAAAATTAGTAATAAATTTGGATTTACTGGTGTCTACTGGTTGGTGGATTACATTTTAAATGCTTTAAATCTCACTTTTTTGTATTAAAACAAAAATGGAAAAATGTTATTTGGTATTCATATTCAAAATAGCGTCACGGTGGCGCAGTGGGTAGCACGGTCGTCTCACAGCAAGAAGGTCGCTGGTTCTAGGCTCGGCTGGGGCAGGTGGCATTTCTGTGTGGAGTTTGCATGTTCTCCCCGTGATCGCGTGGGTTTTCTCCGGGTGCTCCGGTTTCCCCACAAGTCCAAAGACATGCAGAATAAGTGAATTGAATAAGAACAATTGCCCATAGTGTTAAAGTGTGAATGTGTGTGTGAATGTTTCCCAGCGATGGGTTGCGGCAGGGAAGGGCATCCGCTGCGTAAAACATATGCCAGTGAGTTGGCGGTTCATTCCGCTGTGGCGACCCCGAAAGGGAATAAAGCCGACATGAAGATGGATGGATGGATGGATATTCAAAATATTCATGAAAGTGTATAGAGAAAAACGGCAAAAGACTCTGTCAGGGTTCTATGTTTTATTTTTGTATGTTTTTGTGGGACTTTATAATAATGTTGTGGGGTTTTAGTTTAGTATAGAGTTTCCTAATAATATGCTTAGTTTTACATTGTCATGTTAGTTTTAGTTGTTGATCAGGAGTTAAGTCTTTGCACCTACACCTGCTCATTAGTTAATGCATTAGTTAATTTCACCCCTTGTACCATGAGAGTTTAGTGGGAATCCTGCAGTCATTTAGTTTAATGCTAGCTCAGACCTTTTGCGTATTGTGTTCTCTTGTTTTTTTGTGTAGCATTAAAAGTGCCATTTCATGTAATCTTGACTTTCAGACCATTTTTTCCATGTTTTAGTATTGTTTGCGCAACAAAAACTTGCCTCATGTCATATTCAGACCATATTTACAAATCAAATTTTCTTTTTCTATGAGCTCAAAAGCAGCTTGATGGCCATAGCGCTACCTTCTAACCAATCAGATGAAACGCTAATGCAGCTCATCTCAAGGAGTGTACATGCTGATTTACCTGGAAGTGTAACTGTAGTAGACCACGTGAAACTATGAAAAGACGTGTGTTTCTGAACCAAAATGTTATTTTGGCATATACCATAGTAATAATATATTTGTTGGAATTTTTTGTATGCCACAAGGAAAAAACAAGAACGATGAGTTTAATTTGTGACATTTAATCAAAAGTTGAAATGTTTAAAATAGATTTATAGGTTTTTCAGAGCACAAGTGCAAGGTTCACCACAGGATGTGTGTCCTTTGTTTTCAGTCAGAGGCTTCTGTTGTAAGCAGCAAAAAGTCAGTTAGCACACAGTACAAATGTACTCTGTATACAGTAACCATAAGGGATGAAAAAAGGGACTAATACGTCATGCATAACCAATGCAAAGCTCTAAATGGTTTTACATTCTGAGTTACTAAAGGTTTTCCCACTCTCTGGCACTTTATGTTCAGTTTATTTTGTGTTTTATGAATAAAGATTGAATCCCTGGCTGGTTTTGCAACTACACACACATGCACCCTGACTCATGGCTCATTATAGAAGTCATGGGATAGATTTGTTACAGACTTTCAAATTATGACTGTTTAACTAAAAAAACAAACTATCACAATTATTTCACTGAATCATTTGATTGTTGTCAAGTCCACCTTTAAGGACTCAAAGGCAAGTCTAAAACATTTACAGTCAAAGAGTCCAAGACCTAGTCTAACTAAAAGTAAAGACAACCCCAAAATTGCTACTATTGCAAACTTAAATTGAATGACATTACTAAGCTTACAATTATCTACAGATTAAAATACACAGGGTTTTTCTTCTGTTTAGTTGTACATAACAAAGTATGTCGCTATATGTGTGACATGCTTCTCTAACGTATGCTCTCACTGATTGGAGTCTCTGGGAGGACTTTCTCTGATGTGTGGCATTACATTACTGCAAAATAAAAAAGTGTATTAGCACTATATATATATACACATTTAAAATAAATGGTCTATTGCCTCGCTATGATGGTACAATCCACGTGCACACATAGCTCACTGCAGACACATGAAAACGTTCTAGCTCTCAGACTGACCTTCCTGTCTTTCAGGACACAAGCACGAGTCTTGCATGCCTAAGCCTTCTGCTCATAAACCGAAAGCTTTTGTCTAGCCTTTACTCTTTTTCTTTTTTCTCAGTGCAAACCATCTCAAACAGCTGAAGCCCCTGAGGGCTAATTTCAGGTTGGGAAATATGTGCATTGTTAACACCAGTAATCTGTTACTGTCTCCACATTCTATTTCCTTGCTTTTGAATTTCACAGATCCAGTCTCAAGGTAGGCATATGAAAGAGTTATGTATTTTAATGTATATTTAATATATATCATTCAACTGTTACAGTGAAAACTTCTAATATTTTCCAGTAACAATTACATTTCAAGCAGGAAACTATTATTCTGCTAAATCTAATTTGTTCTGCAAAAAGGTTCCATTTTAAGAATTAGAATTATCCTATAATCCTAAGGACTACACGACCCAGTGTTAACATGCCTTGTGACTAAACAAAAGCGTGTCAATGAGAGTACCCACAAGAGCACTCCAAATGCTAAAAACAAACAAACAAACTCTGAATTCTCCTGCTTCTGGAGGATTTAATGCTCCTAAGTAAGTATATTCCTCTACAGACTTCATCTCTACCTGTAGATCAGTGATTTATCTGAGTGGAAATACAGTATTTCATGGGACACTTCACTCCTCTTTCATCACTCAACTATAATGAGCAAACAGGAGTCTGTTTTCGCTAAGCACTATGCAATGACTGAGAGTGGCTCTACACAAAATACCTTTGGTTTCAATAGCAAAAAGAAATTTAAGGTAAAACAAATGTCAAAAGCAGCAAGTAATATGGAGACTGAATTCAGCTAACGGTGCATTTCTGTAAAGAAAAGCCAGTAAAGTTTAGTCAAGTTTAGCAAGTTATTGAACATACATAGAAATAGCTTTAGTAAGTATAATACATCATATAGGCTAGCTGTTCATGGAGGGGTGGAGGAAATGACCCAGACTATTTTTGAAAATGAATTTTACCAATGCTTGCATGTCTATAGAATAAGAGTAAAAAGTGCTTAAAAAGAAACTCAGCAGATTGAGTGTCTGGCACATCAATAAAGCATGAGTGACTGAACTAGTCAACACGAGGGGAAAAATAAGAGGAAAAAGTCTATATTTTCTTTATTCTATAAACAAAATGTAATATTGTTGCTTCACAAACCATAATTGGTCCTGTGATAGCAGCAGTAGTACCTGCACCTGCTATTCCTTGCACATATATAGAATCCCCTGCCTCCTTATTTAGATTAACAATTTTTAAATATATGTTCAGAAGTAGAACAAAGCATTTAAAGGTTTGAAACAACATTAAGGAGTGAGAGGTTAATGATAGCATTTAATATTTAGGGGTGGAGTACTCCTTCAAGAGCCCTATTCGGATGAGACCAGTTTCACAGGCGATCATTAGAAAATGTTCTCTTTCTCAGACATTTGTGTTTTTAATTCCATTCAAAATTTTCATGTCTGCTTTTTTCTCTCACGACCTCTGTAAAAATTGCAGCTCAAAATGCCTACTGCTTTTCAGCAAACTCATCAGAGAAATCTAATCCTCCGATTATGTTGTTGTTTTGGACACATCCTCCCATGTTTTGGACACTGTGAACTTGCTGTACAATCTCTGGTATGCCAGAAGTTTCTGGTGTGACTATAAACATTTTAGTCTACAATAATGAATGAGGATACAACCCTTCAAAGATTTCAAAAGGAAAAAAAAATTTAAAGAACCAATCGTAAAAAATACTGGTTACATAAATGAGAAAAGTAAGCTCATTTTCATTTTCAACACCAAATGAAATGAAGTTATTACGATTTTATTCATTTTAATATAATTAATAGTAATATTACAATTAATATGCCACTTTTTAAATAAGTCATTGCTTCATTGTTTGGTCATGCGACCGAACCCAGATCATGCATTCTGATCACGTGATGTTATTCAATGCCCACAAGTCAAATACAGACGCTTGTGTCTCATTAAAAATTTGTTAGTCACGTCCAAATCAGCACATGCCACAGATGTCCTCTGAGAAGAATTCTAACTCAAATAGCATTTGGAAATCTAGTTCCATCTGAATGGCTAATGACAACCAATAACATTTTCTTAGAATTGGTGAGGTGATATTAAAGACGAGGAATCAGAATTCTTTATTTTTACTTCAGCTGTGTATTTTTACTTCACAACAATGCTTAGTTGTGTTCTCGAGATGGAAAAGTTTATGGAACAACAAATTTTAGTAGAAGGTAGAAGTATTAGCTTTCTATTAAAACTTTCTGCATCATCAAAAAATGCACCAAATGTATCACCATACCTGACCAGAGATCCCAGTGTTTTTACATCACCGACAATCTTTGTCGCTGGCATCGCTCAGCCTCACACTGTGATTGTGTCAAAATAATTTAGAAGTCGGGTGTAGACCTTTCTTACATTGTTTGTTTATTTTTCTGGCCTGAAGGTTTTCCTGAGCTCTGTGACACACTGCTATCTGACAACAGGTTAAGATAACCTTTTTATTTCCTTTGGATCTCAGTGACACTTTAGATAAGACTGAGGGGAGGAAAGGGAGAGAGAGAGGGAAAGAAAGGGATTCTGATTATGGGATTAACATGTTAAAGATGGAGATCCTCATTTAAATAAAAACATGTTGGCTGTCAGGTCAAGTGGACCTTAAAGTAAAAGTGAAATCTGTAACTTGCACATGCTTAAGACATTTAGGCAGCAATATAATTAATCAGATGCAAAAGTAATAAACTTTTATGACTCTTACTATGAGTCACTTCTGCTAAGCTATATACACAGAGACCATAATTCAGTTGTCCTTGACATGCCAATAACTACACGATGAAAACAATCATACAAGCAGTAAACTGTGATAACCCTAATGACAATATTTTTTCAACTTTAATTGCCAAATAAATACAAAGTGCAAAAAATTATCTGGACAACATTTGTTTACTGTCAATTTTTATACATTAAAATGCTGTTTAAGCCACTGAAGCAGATCAGAGCACATCAAAATTTTACTTTTAATTCAAATTAACCATTAAAATGTAACAATGTGGTTTATTTTTAATTGATTTAATAAGAATTACTGTACCACAATGTACTGTACTGTACTGAATTATTTGGATTAATTCTGACATTAAATTAAGTGAAATTAAATCTTTTTTTTTTAAGAAATAGGTTACACTTTTCCACACATCCACGTGTAAATGTAAAATATGTACACATTGTGCCATGTAGAACTCATTAAATGGGTCATAATAAACAGAGAATAAAAAAATATCTAAATATCTTTTGACATTCACAAGCTGATGAGTGCATAAAAACTTTAAGTTTATCAAGATGTTTGCATCCTCCTGTCTGAGATGATTTTTTTGCCGTCATTACACAAAATGCCCTATTAACATATTTTTGTAACGGACAGTTTTGCCAACACCCAAGATGCTTAGGGCGAAGATGTGAATGTGCTCAATCGTACCAATGCCAGACAGAAAAAAAGAATAGAAAAAAAAGTAGATAATATTTATTGTTGTGTATGTCAGAGTCAGAAAGGCATAAAAAGCTTTAGTATAATTTTGAGTCAGATTCAAAACAAGGCACAATTTATGGTCGATTTTGTCATAGGTTTATTTGAGCTAAATTGAAAGCTCCATTTCAGTAAGTAGCGAACTATATTTTCCAGCCATTGTGCCATCTCAAAGAAGGTTTGCAAACATTTAAACATTTAATACATCTAAACATTTTCAAACTTGCTCTGATAATAAACAGCTCTTTTGAGTCTTGGGTACTGTGTATTTGCAAATTTAATAAGCTACACTTGGCCAATCTGAAAGCAGCATTCAAGTGCTTCTCTGTATATAAACACAATTTATCAATCCAAAATGATTTCGGGAGTAAATATTACAATAATGATAATAATTGTACTGATCAATAAACAATAATAATCTTAGATAAAAGGAAGTGCATGTTATGGTTATCTTTACATTGATTGGGCTCTAGCCACAATAATGAATTTGAGGGAGAATTTGTGTGAAGTGGCCTTGGCCATTTCTACCCCTTCCTCTTTCTTTTGAAAATTCACAGACACAAACTGGTCTCCCAATTCTCCTTTAAAACAAAGAGAAAGAACAAAGTAGTGAATATCTATCCCAACATATTGGTCTCTGAACCTCTCTATAAAAGAAACGGAAAGATGCATTTCTTAGGTGTATAGTTTTAGCCAAATCCAATGACATAGTTTTAAGGGTCAAGGAGAAAAAAATGTGAAGGTAGTGGACGCAAACAAATCGACTCATTTGTGTCACATGAACTGTACAAGTCATATTTTATAGACTGGTCATACATATTAATGTACAGGTAGTTAGACCAAATGTACTTTAGCACAGTGAGAATGATGTAAAATGCTTGAACAGTATAGTCACTAATAAGACATGTCAGATCAATTATTATGTACTCTTTCAGCATAGTTAAAATGAAATATCAAGTGTAGGTAGCCAAATACAGTGTTTAAGTTTACATTTTCAGATTTTTTATATGAAATTGTTCTTTGCCATACACTTTAGTTACAGCTACACATTTGTATGTTCCTTTGATTTCTTTTGTCCTTTGCCAATTTCTCTCTCCATGCTGGTTAATTTATATTATACTTACACTACACTTATATATAGGCTATAACTATATCTGACAGGTATCAGCATAACCATGGTAACAAACCAGCTCAGAAGATCTATGATGTGCGTGACTGAAATAGGGTTAAAGGTGGCAAGTTGTCAAGGTAACACTAGCTGCATAAAGATGATATTAAATTAAGGCAAACACACAAAAATGGTGTCTAAATTTCCCTACTGAAAGAATTTTTAGACATACTTCACGAAGAACATTTAATAAGTTCACAAAGTGTTGTCATGGTCATGCAGATGTTAAATTCCAACCAGAAATTATAATAAAACTATTATTAAAAGTGATTTGATTTGTGAAACCCATCATTCCCAGATTAGAAAACCAATAAAAATGCTAAGTTATCATTGACATTAGATACTCTATAAGGGTTGCCTTTATCAGAATATCCCATACTGAATTGAAATACATTTCTTATTTCTTTTATAATGTTTTCAATTGTCGATCTAAACCCTATCCATGTACCCATGTATCCCATATCATGTAGAAGATTTTTTAGAGGGCTGTCAGTTACATCAGTGTGTTTATAAACCTAGAAAAGTATATCAGCACAAATGGCACGAAAGGAAAGCCCCATCCCTCAAATACACACGCCAATGCCAGAATAGCCTTGACAGCTCACACAGAGTTATCCCACTGTCACATCACATTTACTGTCCTGCAGCATAGTGTGCTGACAGATTGCATCCATATCGAGGCAACTTCATGCTCACAAGAGGAAAAAAAATTAAAAACTGAAAATGTGGTTTTCAAGAGCAATTTCAGCTGGAATGTTGAGACGGAGAGTGTAATGCAATATGAAAAGTGATGCAACACCTGACACGAAACAAAATGCATCTTCTTTCCTCACAACCTGCCAGGTCACCAAGCTCACACATCTTCACTCCTTTTGGAAATTCAGAAAAAACAAGATTCCCTTTAAAGGGAGATACGTCTTATAAAAAAAGGAAATTATTTAGCTGAATTTTTTTTTATTCCATCTGGTTCGAATGGCATTGGCATAAGAATGTTGATAATAGACTCCAGTTTTTATTAGCTCAGTATTTTATTCTTTAACAGTTTTTGCTACTAGTGATCACAAAAAATCATGTGTTCATTATGATATGCATTCAAATGAAATTAATACTAATACCTCATCATCGTTCCCATAAAATCCATAGTAAAACAACTATTGTGGAACTAGTATACTTCCTGCTTCAGCAGGAAATATAATATACATATATTAGAGTTTCTTATGAATTTCATCCTTTCTGATTTGTTTTTTTTCTCTGTTCACAAACCATTCAATTGAAACTGAGCATATGGCTCATGTAAAACCTGTTTATTGCTTGATTGTGCCAAAAAGCTGAAGGAAATGTATGAGCTTGTTGAAATCTTTAGGAAAGTCTTAACTTTATTAGCTGCTATTGTTGTTCAGTGGGGTTTTAATCATATTGTGATTTTCTTGCCAGGTCACAGAACTCACACACCCTTACTCCTCAAAACTCAAGGAAAAATTATATAAACAAGCCTACAGATGTATCACAGTGTATAATGAAAAATCCTAAGAAGAAATGGCTAAATAGTACTGTTTGATGTCCGTGGCAGTCTGCTGGCAAGGAAATGTAAAACAAAACGTTTTCTCCCCGATTGCGAGGAAGATAGATGGCTGTTCCCCAAAAGAGCAAATGATAAAACACTGCTCTTTCTCCTTCCTAACACACATTAAATCACTCTTGAAGGGAGGGAGAAAGTTTCAAAGATAATGCTGTAATGCTGAGCTCTAACGTGAGCTGTCCTGAGACATTTGAATGTACTGAAACAAATTCTGTACTTAGTTAACCCTGCTATTATTAGTTATTATGACTGTGTTGTAAGTGTTTCATTGAGTTCAGATCAGTTGTCTATAAAATGTAACCACAACATATAAAAAAGTAAAAAAAAGACACTGAACGTGATTTTTTTTACATTATTTCTTTATTTCTTGTTGTTGTTTTTTGTTTTTTTAGACACTTTATATTAGCCTCTGTGACTAACAATATGAAATTGAAGTTAACAAATGTTTACGTGTTTGCTTCTTTAACTATATACTGACAAAATATTAATTTCATTACAATTATAATTACCCTTAAATGAGTGTTGTGGTAGTTTAGGAGTAGTTGGAATTTAGTTCCTCCTCAGTCTGTGTGATCACCCTATGACTATATTAATTGAATTATAGTACACTCCTGGATGTCCTTCAAGCCATGTTTAAAAGAAGGTTTCTGGGTGTTAGCTTCATCTGTTCAAGTGTGGGAGGAGCTGGGAATAATCATATCATTTGTGTTTTAAACTGAATCTTAACTTGGCATGTTTAGGAGACCCTAAACATTGATATTACATCATTGCAAAATTCCATAACAGGTGACCTTTAATCTTCAAAATGTATTGCTATAAGTTTTGTCAAAGTTTTTCATTTATACAAACAATCATTTAAATATTCTGCATTATAATTTAATCCCTCCAATAATGTAATGGAGATATATTTTTATGACCTCTGGTAACTATAAACAAAACATGTAGTATGTATTTATTTTATTGGCTTCACTTGGTTTTATATATAGGCATTTAAAGTACCTGATCCTTGCTAATTTAAATACTATTAGTTTAAATAACAGATTAAATGTGTTCACTTACTGCAGAAGTTCCTTTGCACAATGCTGTTCATGTGTGCTATTCAGGAGATTTATTTTGAGAACCTTCACCTCCTCCATCAAACCTGTTGGGAAAAACACATACAATATGCACATATACCACATTTAGTCATAAACCTGACATCATGTACCCTAAAAAATCTAAGAGGTTGATAGTGGTGAGCACTATGATCACATTTCATTTTTATTTAACGACAAAAGTTAACAGCACATCTTTGTCTTGCATCTCTTGCTTTAAATGTTTATTTGGTTTTCATAGTCATTCATTCACTTCACTGCCAATAACTCTTCAATCTCTCTGTTTCTCCCTGTCCCTGCTTTGTGCCTCCCATGAAGCATAATCTAGAACCTATCGAATGCCAGCAGCCATAATTGAAGGTGAACTCCACACCCAAACACGGGCCGCTGAAAGCTTTTTCATTCATCATCTCAAGCTGGGTGACATCTGACGCAGGCTTGAGGAGACTGCATTCACTCCCCGGACAAACTGCCAAGGGTTTGAAACAAGAGACACTTTTAAAGAGGAAAGGGAGAAGAGGATGACAGGAAACTGTAGGAGTCAGACTAGCCACAGATTTAATGCTGTGCTACTGCAGCCACCAGGCATGCAGGACATCTAACCCACAAATTAAACACTTACAAGAACACATTCTTTGAGTTTTCTCTAATGGGCATGGGTACTGGAATCATTCCAATCCATTTCTTTTTCACACGTTCAATCAGAAATGTTAATGTAGTTAAAAAGTTTTTTTTTCATCCAAACTATGCATAGTATAAATAAACCAGTTAGGAGTGAACTATTTTCTTGATGTGATTTTAACATTGAAACTTATTGTCCTGCCCTGTAGGAGAGATCAGTCAATAACATCTGTATAACCCTCAAAAGTAAGAATTTCATTTGTTGCAGTTCCACAAAAACGTATTAAAAAATTCTACATCCTTTATATATATTGTTTTTTAAATAAAATCAATACAAATATAGCAAAATATCTGCTTTGGAAGTTGTCCAGGGAGTAACAAGGATATATACAATCAATCTCTTCTCTACTTCCATATGTTAGATGATATTAAAGTCTCTTTTAATACTTCAAATTAGTAGTTATTTTACTAAGGAACTTATTTTGTTTATGTACTAACATGTCAAATCTTACACACACCAAAAAATGTTGACCTAAAACAACACCTTAAATCATAACTTTTGAACAGCCACGAGTAAAATTGTACTTCTTTTTAGATAGTGTTTGTATTGTGTCTAGTTTGTCATGTCTTGTGTAGCACTCGTTTCTTCTCATTCATTTGTGATTGTCGATGTGAATGCCACTTCATTCAGTGTTGATGACCTTTCTTAACTAATCTGTCAATCTCTCTCTCTCTCTCTCTCTCTCTCTCTATCTCTCTCTCTCTCTCTAATTGTGTTTTCACTAGTCCACTAGAGTCAAATATTCAGTTACGATTAAAACTTATTCTACACTCACTTGTCTCAACAAGACCTGTTTGATTCTGTTTTTTTGTCACACATTTTCTATTTAACCACATCTGCCCACAGTTTAGTGTAGCAGGTTGAGAAATAAGATAATACTAATCCTCTAAATAAAGAGTTTGTTTACATGCATTTCATTAAACAGGTTACACTCAATAAACCAATTTCTCTGGTATTATGTAATCACGGAAAGCCTGACACGACAAAGAAAGTTGATGAGCTGCTCCATGGTACCAACTAAGCCTGATTGAAATGATTAGAGTTTGTCTAGTCGAAATCGTTCCGGTAATACTGAGTTTGTTCAGCCACATTCGTGGTGGTACAGGCCCCTCGTTTCTCCAGCATGTAAACCCTTTCTATTGTTTTAGTCGTCTGCGCATGTCTGTCTGCGGTCTTGCTTGTGGATGTCCAAAATGACCAGGAAGTATGCGTCACAAACAAAAGTAATAGTCCAGGTGCTTGGCTGAGTTACTCATGAAAACTCATGAAATCATGCCCTCCATTCACAAAGTGAATGCACAATCATCAAAAGAAAGAAAGATTGCTACATTCACAGGTATTGTAGGCAAAGGACTAAGTAAAACAATACAGCTTAGTAAAAATTGTTTACTATTTTTGGATTTTGTTTTTCTCATAACATCACTTCCTATGAGTCTCATGTAAATTCGCGTTTCTACAAAACAGGTTTATGGGTTAGCATGTAAATAACGGGTTATTGAGTAATTGGCTTATTGAGCATAACACGTTTGTTACAGTGCATGTAAATCCACTCAATGACATTCTTTTTACTCAAGCATGGGTTATCCAAGTTTTGTCTATATGCCACCTTTGCATATGAACAACCTGATTATTGTTTACTATGTTTTATTTGAATGCCAGATATGCGAGAATGAGAGAGAATGCAAAAATGCAATAAGCTCACCTACACCTGTCCCCAAGTCTGTAATCATACGCTTCTATCATCCATAGTTTCAAAGCTTAAAACAAAAATTTAAATGTACCCCATTTGCATTACTATCTTTAATTGGAAATTAGTTTCTTTTGTTGTAAAAGAAATCAAAAACATCCAGGAATACGTTTCCCAAGTTCTGTTCTCATGCTGAAAAATAAATACAGTACAAAAATTTTATGTAAATTTACAACAGTATCAGAATCCTGCTTTATTGCTGTGTAATGGAGAGTAATTAAAGTAATACAAAACAGTGACTGAACTTACATGACTTGCGACTTTTGTAAAGGGACACTAGAAGAACTAATTAGAAGTGAATAGACTAGCTAGTGGACAAACTAGAAGTGAATGTCCTTTCATCAGTCAAGACATACATCTGAACACAGATCCAAGCAGCATTTAAGTAGATGGAGTGGATGAGAGGTCACAGCCTTCACTGACCACAGCCAGAGCGAGTCATTCTGACCTCTCTTTCTCTCACTCTCCTCCCCAAACATTTAGCACCACAAAACCCTGACAGAATCTATCTCTGGCGGTCTGGTGACAACATGAGGTTTTTAAAGAGGCCTTAAAACTTTCTGTGCGCAAAAGGTATTGTTTGAGCAAATACATATTTAAAATAAAATGTAAATAGTTACATAAGTTAACTATTTTAATCAGACAGAATTAGTTATTTTTAGTATGGAATTCTAACACTAGCTTCCTGTAACTGCTGATCATAAATTAAATAAAGATTGAAATAAATGTATAGATAGACATTGACCTTCTGGATGTTAAGTTGGTTGTTAGTGCAAGTCAAAACGACACATTTTGCTCCGTTTTGTATTGTTTTTTTAGATACAAATCATTGTTAAGCCTCTTAGGATATCTATATTGGTACTAAAATAGAACGTGCTCACTGTTAGCCAATATTGTCAAAAATCAATAATAATATATGTTAATTAATTAATGCATTTCATTGGTGTAACAACTGCGACTGGCTTATCTGTTCTATTATTGCAGGCTTTGGTGACATATAGCAAAATATGGGACTCCTAATGTTATCCGGAGTAGTTTTTTGAACGCAGTCTGATCATCTATCATTCACAAATGAAAAAAGTATTATCTGGATGGAATTGCTATACACAAAATGCATTTGATATAAATTCACACTATTCATTTTATATAAATCTGATGATCATTTGTAATAGAAACAGTGAAGTCATTAAAAAGGATAGAAATTATGGACAATTATCTCCAATAAATGTTGAATGCAGAGCCAATAATTAGGTCATTGCATAATGTTTCTGAAAGAGAGGTTGCAGAAAAATAGACAAAGGAAAGAAAAAGGGTGTGAAACCACAGAAAATTACAGGAATCAACCTTGTTTGTTTTAAAAGGAGCCAAAGGCTGAGGCAGAAACACCTGAAGCCACAGTCCAGAGGAAGCGGTCATTCTGTTCTCAAACTGTTTGTGCTGGCCAGCAGGTCGAACTCACAACAGGATGTGTTCCAGAAGGACAGAAAAGCCTGGCGGGATCGCTTCACTGCACGCTCGGCTTGGAGAGCTTTTATTCGCAGAGAAAATGACCTGTTTTGTTCTGCTGTTTGCTGGTGAATTGGCTGTCTGGCTGGCTCAGAGAAGCTGAGACCGGTTGAGGTGACGTGGTGCTTTTTTCTGCTGAAAGTGCTCTCCACTGTGCTGCCCGTGTCACTCTGACATTTTCTGGATGGGGGTAAAAGAGTGCTTCGCCTCTTCAGCAGCGCACCGATAATTGCTTTCTGGTCACCGTAACATGACCAGGCAAGATGAAGAGCAAGGTTTAAACATACACACTCTTTGTTTTGCTCCCTTTTTGCAGTATTTTTTTTCTCTCAAGGCACTGAAGAATCCATTCACTCCAATTATGAGTCTACTCTAGGGCATTAAGTACTTCTTTTAAGACATTTTCATGCTGTTTCATGGTCAAGGAGACTTCATGGAACTCTTACGGAACTCTTCAGGCATTCTGTATACCAATTTAGCATTGATTTTTTTTTCTTACATCAACCATTTCCTGAATTTTAAAGAAAGCAAAGCAAAAGGAAAGGAAAGAAACACAAAAGAGATGGAAAATCTTAAAAATTGTATTTCAAATAAATACATTAAAAATGTCAAATCAAAGAATCAACATTTTGCCAATAATACTAACAATAATAAATAAAAATAAATAAAATACATTTCTGTATATAACATGTTTTTGAGGATCTAATAAAATAAATTTGTTATGCATTAAGTAATGGTTAAGAATTTCACAAAAACAAAGAAGACAAGAAAAGAAAAGAAATTAACTTTATGTAATTCAAGCTATCAAAATGAGTAATATATTTAATTTCATATAATATATAAAACTAAAATAATTACAATAAGCGATATCAAATCAAAATCACGCTCATGAAACTAAACATAATAAACCTGAATAAATAAATAACATAAAGCCAAAAAAAATGAATTTTAGCATAAAGAGCATCTTATATAACATTATGTAACTATTCATTAATAGTATTATTATTATTTAAACGCTATAATAATAATAATAACAATAATAATAATGATAATACAATAATACAACAATTGATATATATAATAAATATGGAAAAACTAAACTTGCTAATGATTCATTTCTTTAAACCAAGTAGTTAGGTATATAATTAAGTTATAGTTAAGTTATATAAGTATTGTCAATAAACTACAAAGAAAACTCCCAATGAAATGCGATAAGTAAGATGGACACATTAAACCATCAAACACAATATTATACTGTACACAATGAATACTTTCATCGTTAAGTGTTTGTTCATGCTTAGTTGATGCTTAAATATATTAAATTAAATACGCTTATATATCTTGATTTGTAAGTTATTTATACCTTAAGGCCACTTAGCCACTTGAAAATGACATATAATATAAAATGTTAACCAAAAAGGGTATTTGAAAGACTGAGAGACAGTTATGTCAGGTTAAAAAACTAATGAAAAAAAAAGAATAAAATGGACGCAATTGTTTAAATAGGAAGAAAGTCAATCAGATAAAAACATATTTTGTTGGAAAAAAAGTTATCAAACAAACAGATCATCAAGTAGTTTGTGTCAACGCTGTTCCAAAATCTGAATGGAAAAAAAAATGTCAGAATTCTCTAAATTCCCATAAAACGTTCTATAAGTTTGCCTTCATTTATATGTTCGGTAACTACTCCACAAACACAGCTGGCTTGCATTCAACAGAATGCTTTTATATGTTCCACTGAGGCTTCATTAAGAAGAAAGCAAGAGGGAAACTTGTTCCTCAAACATAAACCACACTAACACACTGACTTAAGCAACATACATACAAAAATAGTGAAACACATGCAATTTAAAAACAGAACTTACAACCTCATGAGAATAAAATATTCTTACACTTTGATTAATTGGTGTCTATCTGCTAGCAAAAAAATCTTGGAATTGATCGCATTTACATACCATTTATAATAACCTGGGCTTCTTGATTTTTGCTCTGTAAATGTTTGTGGCTCTGGACTTCATTCTCCATCTGCCTGATCTGTTCTTTCGCTGCATGTAGACATGACCTCAGGTTTGGCACATCGATCTCAAGCCTCTTCAGTTCCCCTTGTAGCTTATCCACATCATGCTTTAGACTAGAGCACTCTGCAAATCAACAAGATCATTGATCAGACTAAAATGTAACAAATAATTAGTTACTAACTTTGTTTTGTTTTGTTGTAACAGTTTTAACAAGCATACCAACAAGAGTTCAGGTGGTTGACACTGAAATTCTTGTCAAATAAAAACTTTTGAAAAAAAAAGATAGGATACAAATAATTGGTTAAAAAACAATCACAAATCCCAAAATGTAATCAAAGCACAGAGATGCATTTGATTATGTTCATTGAACATCGCAGGGAGAATAGTGCAACAGAGGTGAAAACTGTTGCAGAGAAGAGCACAATTTTATCCTACAGTATTTCTACATAATTTTCAGACAAATGACATATTCACTGTCTTTGTGATCCTGGCCATTAAGGGCATCATCACATCATTCAGTCTATGTGCATTTATATCAAATCAAGCTGTTTTGAAGTCTGTTGGGTCACAGCATGGACTCTGACAATACGCATGCTAACTGCAACACTCAGACCAATAATAGCAGCTTAATGGTTACCTGCTACATAGGGGCCAGGGTATTGAATGCACTCTAAGAAATGCATTAGAACTGACAATAAGTTGCAGCTTCAAAGATTGGTATTTCCTGACTCCATACTTCAAGATTTAGCCTCATCAAATAAACAGATGAGGTACCTTGTCAATCTCTATAATGTAGGCAACAAGTTACAAATCTGTTGTCGTTTTTCTTGCTTTTCTCTACAGTCACCATAACTTTCCATGGCTGCAGCTGCATCACATCCGATTTCTCACACACATAACAGGACATGAACACTGGGAGAAATGTTAAAAACTTAATGAACTCATACGAGTGTGATTTTTGTGCTACTGTGTGTCTTTCTACAGAGAATAGAGTAAAAGTGTCCAAAAATACACGACTCATACTAGAGACCAATCACACACGAGCTGCACATACGTTCTCGGAAACCACAGTTGATATCTGGTGGCAATTTATAAACAGTTAAGATGCACTTAACTAACATTTAGTCAAGTATTTAAAAAATTACTTATTCTATGTAAAAGTTATATCATTTATTCACTTTTTAGTAGTAATCAACACTTTGGATTCTACTTAAATACTTGATTTTTTTCACACGGTTTTCTTTGTAGACTTGTTAAAACATGTATTTGCCTGTTAAAATATAGCGTTCATATTTTTGAGCAGTTACAGGTGGTTGTGATTTGATTCCCAGCATTTATAGCTCTGCAATGATAAAAAAAGAAATAAAACATTAAATTTTTTGTAGGATCTTCTATAATGACTATAAAAGGAATATCCTTATATGGGTTTGGGCTCAGTCCCCAATATTCCCAGTCCCAATAAACGCCCCTGCTGCTGCACGTACAACAGCTGATTCATAAATTAAAGGGAAATCAGTAACTGTGGATTATGGATGATAGAATTTGGTAAATGTTTACCAATTAAATTTTGGTTTGTGGTTCGTAACCCGTTAATGTAACTAATGCAATTATTTTCTGTCGTGCCCCCCCGCGCAACTATAAATAGTATTATTTGTCTTTAAATTTGTACACCTCTGCATATCACAGTATCCTTATTAACGTATAAGAGGAAAAATAAAGAAATATGGACCAACTTACAACAAGGATTAGCTTTATTAACTGTAGCAGAAACGATTTAAGGTGCATCTGAAATGTAAAAAAAACATTAACTCCTAAATAAAACTATAAATATTGTTTGACCAAGATTGCTGGCAATATTCGGCACGTTTTCGCTGAAAAATCTCAAGCAGCTTTTCAGCGTGATTGGGGTGTTATGTCTTTAAGTGAGGCCTTAATTTATTTGGCTTCATGCTCTCCGCCACCAACATTTTTAGACTCGGTAAGCACACCTGTCTCTCCTCATCTCCCACCGTAGACACAGTGAAGCCAAGTGCTACAAACGCGTCGTCATATTTCCTCATTTTAGCTTTCGGAAGACTTTCGTTTGTCTTTTTATCTCCTTCTCTCTCCGCCTGACTTCTACACTTCGTGTCTACAGTTTATACTCTGCCAATGAGTGCGCCACTTCCCCCTAATGCAGTGGAGTGGTATTGCACTTTATTCCAGAACAGTTAAAAAAAAAAAGCATGTTCTCCAAGGTCAAATGTGCCCCCCTTGACGAAGCTCTGTCAAACAGAGGGCTTTCAATTACTGCTTAGTGTAACCAAACAATTTTACCAGTCCAAACATAGACAGTGTCACAACATGTGAGAAGTGCCTAAAGGCAATTCCAAAACCTTTGTCAGAGTAGTTTACTGTATCAGCTGCTGTTTTTGTATGAACCAGAATATTAAGCTGCACCTCCATGTTTAAAATTCTGAATAAAAATACAAGAAAATAGGACACGTGAAACACATGTCTTCATGTAAACATATTACTTCTTCAACATTTTTGAACAATGTTGAAGCATGTCATTTAAAACAGTGGTATCAATAATTTATTTGGGGACTTCAAACCAGGTACAACAATGACTCGAAAAACTAATAAGTAACCCTTTTCTTGTTAAAACCAAATTAATTTGTTAAATTTACATTCTTCAGAAGACAAAGACCAGTGTGTGTATGTTAATATCTAAAAAAGTTTTCCGGGGTGTTGTGACACTGCCAAGAAATAATTTTCAAACTGACCCACATGTAAAAATACATGTAAGTACAGTTTTTATGCTTTCAGCAGCACCATATGAAGAAAATATTAATCCTATTGGATATTATCTTAAGTCTATCATCCCATGATGATCCCTAAAATGTACCCAGAACCAGATGAGAAAATGATCTGCTATTTTGAATTGATCGTCAGCATGTTTGACACCAGCAATGAACAAAACTTCCCATCACTATTTGTTATTTTGTTGTTTGTTACTAAAAACCTCAGATCTAAATGGTGCAAATGATTGTCTGAGAGGAACTGGAAATATTGTGGATACAAAAATTGGCCATAGCTTAGTAACAAATTACACACACACACACACGCACACGCACACATGTGTGTGTGCGTGTGTGTGCGTGCATGTGTGCGTGTGTGTGTGTGTAATTTGTTACTAAGCTATGGCCAATAATATATATTTTTTTTTTTAATCATCATTTCAAAAGTGTCAGATATGTTGTAGGCACTACATATTGAATCAGATTATCACCTGAATTATCACACATCGTGCCTTCTTTCCTTGCACATAATTTAAAATTGGACTGGCTAATCGACTCTAAGGCTGTGTTTTTTTCTACTGAGTAGCAGACAAGTTGTGAATTTTGGATAAAATTATGACACCCACATAGTTGTTGTTTTTTCTTGCTACTATCATGTCTCCACTTCATGTCTCATTACTATAAATGTAAAGCAGACAGACAGGTAAAAGCATATAATTGTATAATCCACACCCATTTTAGTTTAGTCTTTATCTACACAGCATGCACATGGACAAACAGCCCCTAATGAGGTGCAGAAGAAGCATTTACTGAGGAAATGACTTTAACGGAACCATGTAAAATACATGTTTAGAAACATCTCAGCTCAAGCTGAAAGACAAGTAGAAGGGAAGGAAAACCAAAGACAAAACCCTCCCCTTAGGCTCCTGTAAACAAAATACCTGTCTGTTGGGCTCAAAGTATTCTAGGCTTTTGTACTCATTCACCTCTCAGTGACACACACCTGTTGGAACTTGGCAACTTTGTAAAGCATGCAACTAGAAGAAGGAAGGTTGTTCTAAGCTCTTCGCAAACATCCTACAAGGTGAATGAGAGGTGAATACAGATGACGGGTAGAGAAAAGTGGAGCTATTCTTAGTTAGTGACACATAATAAGAATGATTTGGTGCGATGCTTTTAGAAATTTGCATTCTGAGGTTTGACCCAAATATCCCTACGTGAATTTTCTTTGCATAAATGTGTCAATGTGACTTGTTAAAAATTAGCTCCACATAATAGTTTTTTCTCTTTACTTTCTCTTAGCGATTGAATGATCACTGCCCAGTCAATTCTATGGGCATGGTTTTTTTGTATTATTGTAATTCTAGGAGTTATTGAACTCAACAAAATGTTTATAGAGATTGGTACATGGCCAGTGGGTTTTTCCCCTGCAGCAGGAGCCTAGCTTCAGTCTTTTCCACCATAAGCTAAATCCATGTGCAGATGTCTGCTCTCTTCTGAGTTAATATGTTAAAATACTTATGTATGTGTGTGAATATTGTGTAAATATTTATTTAGAGTGTATTGTGTGAACTGAACTGAATCATTTATTAATCTTTATACAGTACTTTCAAAAGGGTCTGATATGTAGTATGTACTATATACTGAATCTAAAATTCCTTCATCACTGTTTGAAAAGTGATGTACAATAAGAAAGTTTGATTTGAATTTGGACTTACTACCTGGTACAGCAAAGCAGAACTATTCTTAGTGAGTGACACACCACAAGAATGATTTGGTGCAATGTTTTTAGGGATTTGAATGTCAAAGTTTGATCCAAATATTGCTGATGATTTATTTGCATCCATTTGTCATTGTAACCAGTTTAAATTTAGCTTCACATCATTGATTTTTGCTCTTTGTTTTCCTAATTATTAATTACTTTCTAGTTAATTCTATTCTACATGAGGTTAATGTAATTAACACAAGTTTGGGAGAAGCACTAGGACAGCTAGCCTAGTACGCTTCTCAAATTGCTCTCCACTCATGCTTATGATACGATGCAATTATTAAGCAAGAGCGAACTCTTGAAATTCTATAACCTCCACAAAATGTTCTAATGTGATTGGTTCGTGGTCAGTGGGGTTTTTCTCTTGCAGCAAGAGCCTAGATTCAGTCCTTTCCACCATGAGTTGGGCCCACGCGCAGATGTCTGCTCTCTTCTCGGTTAATATGTTACAATTTTAATATACTTTAAGTTCAATGTGTGTAATAAAGCTAATTAGTTTGTGTTTTGGTAGGGCTGGGAATTTAATGAGTTAATTAGATTAATTAATCACTGAAAAAAATAACGCCTTAACATTTTTAACGCAATTAACACGCGCCACCCACTACAGGTATATAACATTACACAATATAGATATGCAGCAATCTAGAAACAAAATTAAGGAGATACTAAATCAAAAGGGCAAAGAACTGCACGGCTGGCTAAATACAAAAGAGCCATTGATGAAATAAAATTCATTTGCCTATCATTGAAGAAGTTGTAGTTTGAAATACCACCTGAAATCGAAGCATGTTTTAGCGAGCTCGATAGTCACCTCACCCCCAGCTGCGACATTCAGCAAGCTCCGCCAAACCACGCTGCCTGAGACAAGTCACCACAAATTAAGTAAGTAATTAAGTAATCATTAACAAATGCAATATCTAAATAAATTGCAATGGACAGTAGGTCTGTTAATGTTGGGGAAGACAACAGGCTTAGTGATGCATTTAGAATCGCTGCATCCGACACAAAATACACACTACCGTTTGTGTCAAAAATGTCATATAATGTAACCTAATTGGTAGGTTTGTATTCAGGCATTGATAAAAATCCCATGACCATTGTAAACTATGTTATAAGCACCATGTCATTAATTAGATTAGAAAAATCGAATCGCTTGAAAGCACTAGTTTTTAGCTGTGCAAAAGAGGGAGGCTTTGTTTATTCGATGGCCACCGTCCACACCATTAAAGGTATGCAAAGTGTTCATTTGTTAAGTATTTAAAAATAGTTTTCTTGGTCTAGTTTGTGCTCTATAAGGAGTTTTAGTACCACGTCTGTTATGGGGTTTTTTGTGCAGCAATATTCCATGTGCATGGGAAGACACGAACTGTACCCCATAGTGTGTGATTTGATTATCTGTATTATTTTCATTATTGTATCTATATATTCTTAGATTTTCTTGATATTGTAACTATATTTGATGGATATAAAAAATAGAGAAGTTATAATTGAAGTGGATGATGTAAGAATGAATGTGTAGCTCACAAAGGTGTCAAACTGAATCTTTAAAGGGCCAACACCTTGTACATTTTTCCTGAGACCTTGCCTAAACACCTGATCAACCTAATTAAGGCTTGACTGAAAGACAAAGGTCTGTCTGTTAAATAAAAATGTTGCAGGGTGTTGACACCTCTGGTGTAGCTATTGTGAAGTATGTTTTATTTGAGTGATATTATATATCAGTGGATCTGTGGATCGAATGGCGACCTTCCAATCACAAGTCGATCTCCATATCCACCAGACCACAACTGTATGCATTATTTTATTATGTATACATAAAAGGTAATTTCCACTATGAGCCAGTGCTGTGCACAGATGTCCTCTCTCCTCTTGATATGTAAAAGAGGAAGAGGCTGTTTTTATTTGCCTCCCTCTTGAATGTTTGAATCTCATCTGTGTGATGTTTATCACTGAGTGACCAGTGTACTCATACTACACACAGAGATAAATCATAAAGTAAAAAAGTACATTTAAAATTCAGGATTTCTTACCATACTGACATTTCAAGGTGAAAAAATAGGCAAATAATTATTCTGGATATACTCATACAGATGTAATATTAAACAGCATGTTTGCATGACTTGAATATGAATGAAACTGCATTCATCTTTTGTTTTGTCTCACTGAACAATGATCAATGATGAAAAAAAAAAGTTTGTTAGTAAATATTTGTCACCCATTTTAAACATCCTAAAATGACAACTCATGTGCGTTTGGTCAAGTTTTCATCATAACAGAAATATATTTAGCTCGTCATCAGCTCAATATTGCCACAAGACAAAGATGCGTAAATGAAACAATTTTGTTATCTTCGTAATCTTTCGTTAGCTATACAACACTGCTAAGTACAAAACTTAACAGTCTGTTTGGTGCTCCATAAACTTTACTGTATTTTCGAGTTTTCGGTTTTGTTTTCTCATCATTTCAAAAATTGGCCATTCCATGATAAGGTGTTTTTAACTTGTCCTTTACAGACTCTACATTTGGAACACAGTTCTCCTTCAGTAAAAAGCTCTGTGTAATTCTTGTATTACATATTCAACACCTTGAAAAGATAACTTGCTCTCAACAGTTGTCTGGTTTGTGGCATTGTGTATTTAATTGTGGGTGGATTTCATGTTGATTCATTCAGTAAAATAATGTGTTGTTTTAAAAAAGTGGCTGTATCCTTATGAGCATGACAGAAGTAAACATAATGATCAAAATGATCAACTGAAATTGGAAAATAAATTGGAAATTTTCACCACAGTAGTGTCCTCTGAACATTCATTGAACACCTACAAAGAGTGAGGAGGAGACCCAAGAACAAAATGTTTAACAATAGTTAATAAGCAAAAATCATCCATGCAGAAAGCTAACATTACCTATTGCACACAAACTCTCTCTTAGTCTCTTTTCTGGACAAAACTTCCCAGCTGTTTGGACAGAAATGTGGCTCATTGATGTGTGTGCAAATCCCCCCCAAAATAACTTTTTTAAATCCATCCAAAAGTTTTAAACACCTTAGACCTCCACTTGCTCATGAATAGCCCTGGTTTGATGTTTTGAGATATGGAAAAAAACACAACTAATCCCATCAAAGCAACCTTGTAAGGACTGAGTGAATAACTTTTATTTAGGGAAGAAATGCACCAGGAGATCTACCAAAACATGTGTTTGTTTGCTCAAGCCATTTTTACCTAGACTATTTTGAACGAGGGTCAGTAAAAACAGGATTTTCAATGCAGTTAACATTGAAACTTGGATCTGTGCCAACGCTACATTATCCAGCCTCAACTCCAGAACAAGTAAATGTAATATTTTAAATGACCATAAATATCTACCTAAATGATCTTATAATAGCAATATTAATAACGTTGGCAAACCTTTTCGTATATTGCTTCCACCAAACGTGCATTATGAAAAACACAGAGAGCTAAGCACCGCCCAAAACAGTTTTTTAGGTAAATCTTTTTTAGGTAAAAATTGTGTTTTTTACAAAACCATTCATAAATATACAATTAGATAGTTACAGTTTTTACATATATACTGACAGAAACTAAATATCTTGGGTTGAATTGCCATCTAAGGTCTCCTTTTAGTTGTTGATTGCCTTTGAACAGAAAATGCTTAATGTGAATTTTTACATGTCCTTCATCATGATTGTGATTACATGTCATGGTTAATGACGGTTGAGAACTCACCTTTGCTAATAATTACCTCTCATCAACTCACTTTTCTTCAGAGAGAAAGAGAGAGAGAGTGCCCAAGAAAGCTGTTAGCACAGAAAAAATTATAAGCAGTAAGCTACTGTAAGCAGCAGGGTTCAAAATGAAAAACATTAAATAAAAATAATCAATGGTACAATGGAGATGTTTTCTCTCAATATCATGTACATAAACTTGAAAACAAACACATTTGAATTTTCCTTTTCCAGTATAAATGATGTAATTTATATTAAATAAAACAATAAGTATGGCTTTTTGCTATGATGACAGACACCATTCATATTAGATCATAGAGTACTTCATAGCGCAACATATTAAGTACATAAGTGTCTTTGTGAAGGTACTTTCAAAGTGATAACATTTCAAACAATGTCCCAAATGTCTCCCTTCTTCTATTATCATTACATCGCAATTATTACAGCACAGTGGGTACAGCGTGCCCTACATCTGCCGGTGACTGAAATACATCCAGAGGGGCTGAGGAAGATTGTGTTCCTGTTTTAAATTCAGACCATGACATTATATAATATGATATTCCAGCTCAGAGTGTTCTGCGCACAAAGCTCAGATTCTGGTCTTCCTCTATCCGCTCAGCACACAGGTGCAGTCAAATAAACAGTTTAGATAGAAAACTGAGTTGTTGTTGCTGTGTGCATGTGGTTAATTACCTGCATCTGCACTTATGCAACTCTGCTCTATCAGTGCTGTGCTGTTCTCCCAGACATCCAAAAAGTGAGTGAACTTCTTCTTCAGAGTCATCAACTCCCCTCGGGAGAACTGCATTAGATCTACAGCTTCCTGGAGAAGCCTCTGCTGCTCCACAAACCTGGATCTGATACACATAAAAAGAGCAGGCTGTATTAGAATCAGATTGAGTAACGATAATACTACAGTTTTCCACTACATTACAGTGGAGCTACTTCTAGAAGTCTCTAAACACAGAAGATCATTGTATAGAATACAACATTTTGTGAAGTTTCCGATATGTTGACATTTTAAAAATATGAACTCAATCTGTCAATCACATTTGCACATGGCCTCTATAAAATGGTTTTGTTAAAATTAGCCATATTTTTTGCCTTTTTTATAATTTGGTTTGACTGCTCAATGCTAGATTAGAAAATGTTTCATGCTGGTTTCATTGTAGTTCACCAACGTCCGAACAACTATTTTACCTCTACACTTCAAATCTTAATCTTCGTTTTAATCAATGTTTTAAATTTCAGTTTTTTAATCAGTTTGATTTTATATGACTTTTTTATGCTTGATTTTATTAAATGTACTTTCTTTTTTCTTTTTTTCCAATGTAAAGCACTTTGAATTACCCTGTGTAATGAAGTACGAAGACTCAAAAATTTATCAAATTTTATATATATCTCCCCTGCTTGAAAATACTTTCTTTATATGATTTTTTACATTTTTATAGCCACTGTATATACAGTATATTCATAATTACTTTTTTTTTTTACTAATTATTACATCTGTTAAGCCTGGTGGAAAAAAAGTCAAACAACCAAGAAGAGTCAAGAACAGTCCTCATTGTCAAACTTTTTTTGTTGTTTTTTATTAGTATTTTGATGTTTTTTTCTATGGAAACTTATATCTTTATATTTGTTTGCCCCAACAATAATTACCAAAGTCTGGATGATTCACATCAACCAATAAAACAATGTACTAAGTATCTGATGATCAACTAAAATGTAATGAACACTTGAAACACACTGCCCTTCAACATTAAAGAACACAAACATAATTTGATATAAAGAAATGAATGTGTTGGTGTGATATTTGTGTCCCTGTTAGGTCTAAGCTGATTTTTATGAGCTCCTTTTGATATAATTCACAAGAGAGACAAACATAAACACATTTGTTAAGCGGCCGTTTCGACATTATACACCAGCTATGTGATGGAAAGAATTAGATGGACACATTGCCTCTGAACCTTCTTCCTCTATATCATTAATTCTTCATGAAATTGGCTGCGTCCAACATACTGTCTATCTAGTCTTTGACTAGAAATTCTAAATGTTCTGGCTGAGAGAAAGAATAATGACTTTGAACTTTTACTGTGTCGGTTCAGCTGTGCGCCTGCCCTACATCAAGTCCCACCAGCATTACATCATCATCGTGAGACAGAGGCTGATAAGAGTTGCCAGAAGACTCACTGTGGATAAACAGGAGATTGACTACACACAATAACACACAAGAATGACATCTCATTCAGCAGCCGCACACCATATGCGTATCTGTCCCTCAATCCTGGCTTGTCACCATGTAAACAAACATACACAAAAACACAGTCATCTCCTGTCTGGGAGTCATAGCAACAGGTAAACATGGTGGTGTTTGGAAGAGATGTGAAGACAGACGGAACATTAAAAGAGACAAACAAAACACAAGGTAACACGACGGAAGGGGATCATGGGAATAAACTTTTCATAACAAGTAAACAACAGATTAAAGAAGATGCTTATTATGATCAATAACATAGCAATGAACAAGCATTGAGGAGATAAAGTGGAATATGAAGCAAGACACCTTACATGCACACATCTGCTTGCAATATTCCATTTATAGAACACATTCTATGTGAGTTTGTGAATGTGGAAAGGTTTGCCAGCTCATTCCCTGCATGACCCATTATGCTTGCTGTAGTTACTCACTGTAAATAAAGATATAAAGGAGCATGCAAACTAAAAAGAGTCAGATTTTAACAGCCATGTATGATCAATTCTAGCAGCAATGAATAGTACATTTGAAGAAAAAAAGAGTGAGGTAAAGTTCAAAGCATTTAGTGTCATGAGCACAGTGGGGACACAGGTTTGCTGTATTATAGTCACCAAAAGATTTTTAAAACTGTACTCCCATATGATGTGAAAGACGTATCCAAGCTGAAAATCATTATGAATCTTAAATCATTTTGTATTAAGTACAGATCCTGCCACAATTTGAACGTATGTATAACTTTCAGTCTCATTATACAATATGTGAGAATTTGACATAAGATGAAATTGATGCAGAAGTTTCTCAGTATATACTCAGTCCTTACTTCATAGTCAGTGATGTGTGGGTTGACCCAAAATGAAAACTTGAAAAGATCACCTTTGCCTGTGAGCAGCACTTCACATTCACCTGTACACACTCTACTGAGCAGCCTTTATTCTCCGTTTCTGTTTCATTCTGTGGACTCAAATTCCATGTCAGACTCTGGTTCATATAAGGCGCTGTTACATCACACATAGTCGTTGTCAGTCGATTAAGTTTTCAAACAATAACATGTGTTTCAAGCGTCGCTAGTTGTTTTTTTTTTGTGCAAATCGGACTAGCTTGAGAGGCTAGTCAGTAGGGGCGTGCTGATAGCTGGTCTGTGGGAGGGAACGGTGTAGACAGTGTGTTTTTGCTGGGCCAAAAATACGAGGTTATTTAAGAAAAACATTGCATTTTAAATGTTATTAACAGTGGAGTGCAAGGATAGAGGGCTCAAATTTTGATTCAAAGTGATATAACAAGGGCATAACATGGGAGCTTTAAGTGACAATTTTAACATTATTTGTTATAGAATGGATTTATGTGATTGCTGTTGTGCAAAGAGATCTGACCCACCACTGCTACATAAAGTAGTGCACCAGTTTGGATGCAGCCACTGTCATAGCAATTGCAGTTCTCAAGATATTAATACCTTCAATCATTCACAGCTGTAATCCACCAGGTACCATCATCTCATGCTATTTCAGGTATTTATTGTTGCATCTTGTTTCTTGCACTAAATGTGCTAGTTTTCTTTTCTTTTTCAAGATAACATTCCTGCTAAATTTTTAAAAATATTTTTTAAAAGCTGGTTTTGGAATTCAATGTTTTGACTCCCTTAATGACAACAAGCTCCTCAACAATGAACTTGATAGACAACCATTGCAAACTGTTGTCAGCCTTTCCCAAAAGAACATGTGCTTGTGTCATTTAGGCAGAAATCATTACAATGACCGACCCCATTCTTAATGAACCTTTATCCTTTTTATCTTCTATGCTTTCTTCCTGTTCCTTTCCACTTTCACATTCTCATTTCACTCTCAATGTTTGAAGTGCTCTGGAGTGTGTCTGGGCAGCACATGCTCTAGGTTTGATGTCTGTCTGTGGCCAGCTGCAAACTGGTCTTACCCCTACTTCACAGCATTCCTTGCCTGTCTAGTCTCAAAGCCATTACTTCTTCAGAAAACCTCTTTATTTCTCACCTCCTATGTCATCACCAAAACTCTCTGAGAAATTATCATTATTCTAGGTTCTTTTCCTTACTTATGAATGAGCATGGACTTCCTGTCTCGTTTATGGTCCTTCTCTGTCTCTTTTCTTTTTTTGAAGCACTAGTCTTGTTATCAGGCTGTAAACTGTCTGAGCGAACAGAATGCTAGACCTCACGCTACAATGAGTTTGCACTTCACACGCACATATCTAGCACACAGACTTGAATAAAAAAAATAAATACAGTTTGCACACAAGAAAAACATCATTATGGAGAATACTTTAATAACTAAAATATTTTAACAATGTAAAATCTTTCATTGTGTCTTTCAAGGTAGAAAGTTTATAAAAAACTTCTAATAAAATATTGCAGAGTACAAGGATAACTTACCAAGTTCAAAACTTCCATTCATTAGTCTTTTTTACTTACCCAGTGTCTATCTCCAGCTTAAATTGAGAGAAATGCAGGTACACCCTTGACAGTTCACAATATGGCATAATGTTCATGCTCATATCCCATTTTGAAACAGCTTATCTGAAGCCATGAGAAATGGTCTGGAAATGGTCTGAAGCAAAATTAAAATCTTTTCAATATTTTCAATCATTGTTTTGTAAGAAAACATGTGTCTGACATACCTTAATTTAAGGTTAACTTAAAAAAAATCATTATAGTAATAGTCAAAACTATGAGAACTAATTGTAATTTTGTGCCCTCTGAAAGCAAATTGTTGGGAATTTCTTTGGAAATAAATATTGGCTTTTTTAAAGGCTCAGAATTAAAGAGGCAGAAATATGGGTTAACATATTATGCTTAATAGTGCTTTCTAGCTTTTGATCACAGTTTATATGGGCAATAAATACACAGTGAGAGTGAAAGATACACTTTTATCCTTATAAAGTATTACTAAATATATTAGAGGAACACACCAGAGTACAGTTTGTTTTTCAGAAAAAAAAAATATGCAGTTCATGGAAAAGCACATTTATATATATTTTTTGTTGGTGTAACACAGAAAATTTCACCCAGCGAAGGTTAGATATTTTATATATATATACGATGTGGAGGTGAAGAACTGCCCAATGCAGAGCGGTATGTTAAAAACTGAATAATCCATGCTCAGCCATTGTATATCTTGTTTATGCCATGATCTTTTAAGTTATTATTTATATCCGAGCTGCAATAAATGAGTGGAAACTGATGGATTTTCTCTCCAATCTTTTTTTGGAGAGAAAAAAAAAAGTGGTGCTTGATGCTGGGATGTCTCAATATTATGTTGTTACTACCATTATCTTTGGGCAAAATTTAAATATTATCCAGGCTTAATTTCCTCTGCCGTACATAATCGAAATGTAACTGGGGTTATTTGTGTCTGTTTCACTGCTTCTCTCTCCTGACAGAGAATAATAACGTTATGTTAGTCATGTAAGTTATGGTAAAATTAATCCGATTGCACTCCCCTCAAGAATAGACGAGACAAGGCTGAATCCAACTTTTCAACAGGCTGGTAATAAAATCTGGGACATATAAAAGACATCCGGGACAAACATTAGCAATAACGGAATGCTTTTCTGATTGTATTGTTTAATCAGACATTTTATTTACCTTTAGCATAACATAGCGCTGCAGGACATCTATGATGCTCACTAGCTTCCTACACAAAAAGCAAAATAATGGTTGATTACTCAGTTTTTTTTAGAATAACTATAGTTTATTCATGATTTCTAAATAAACTGTGAAAGTGTGAAATTTTATTTAATAGGCAAAACATTTACTCTGGCGCAAGCAATTCCCTCTTCATAGTAGGTCCCACATATATTTACTCACCGTATTTTAAAATGGAATAATGCATCCTCAGCTAGTGTGCTTGTTGTATATCACTTATATATATCAATAGCATACTTCAATCCATACAATGCATATTAATAGAGAAAGGAGTATTTCACCACTCCAAGACATGTCAGATTGGTGCACAAATAACTAAATGCCTTGTGACTACATGCTCTGATTGAACACAAATTATGAATGTGAATAAAATTACTGTATGTCTTTATTTAAATATTCTGATACCTTGGCAAGCTGTTTTCTGATGTAAAGCCCTTATCAGGAAAAAAAACTTTATAAGTCAAACTTTGACAAAGATCAAACAATCTAAAAAAAGGAAACATGGCAACTTACATCTTTTGGGAAAGCACTTCACGAGAAGATCATGAAGATTATGAAAAAAAAGTTGAAGATGAAATGACAGGCTCGATCATAATCAAAATCTTCTACAGTCCAAGTTTTGGCCAAAAATGTACATACTGCACCCGCAATACACAACTTCTTGTAGATGGTAACAGAAAAAATTAACAGAAAAGATTTCAGGGACAATCACATTGGCTTGCTAGCTGCCCCCATCAGCTGTGTGAGACTGAGTAAAAGTGAGCATTTCAATAACTTAGAAACCTGTTAAAAAGCTAGATGGAAATAAATCCTTCACACAGATCAAGTTCATGGCTATATAAAAATGACCTGGTCTGAGCAAAATTAGACTTTCTCTACAATTTAATAATGTACAACACTAATTGAAAAAAGATTTGATTAGATTTCATTTGTTCTCCAAATGAAACACATAGTAAACTAACGTGAATAAAAATATAGCAAATTTTGGAATGCAATTAATGGATACTTAATTTTCCTCAGACCATCTCTTTGCAACAATTAAATATGCCAGACTCTTATATTCTTACATTCCCTAACCAAACCAGGTTAAGACCACTTTTTTATAAAGCACATAGTCTCAGACATCACACAAGTGGAACGCTAGTTAAACGGAAGATGAGTTTGGCTACAGAAAGTTGGAAAAACATCAAGATTCCTGAAGCTGTGGTTGAATTGGTTTAACTCATCCGGATTTCCAGTAGTAACGAGTGTCGTGTTTATGTTCGTTCTGCCTGGAAACAATGTAGTGGCAAGAACATTGGATATCTGCATTTGTTTTCCATTCCCAACTATTTACTGCGTGTTTTAGGTACAGATGCGGATGGGGGCTCATACGCCATAGTTGTTTTGGGCTAGTGTCTCTCATCTTCTGTGACTTTTATATATTGGTTGCTTGTCATGTCAGTCAAAAGGCCTCATGGACAGGTCTTGAACAAAAAACCTGCCAAAACCCCCTAGACTGATTGGAAACAGAAAAAATGTTTTGTCAAAAATAAATGTAATGTTGACAGTAGCACAATATGACGGTAGCACAATTCCAATAAAAGAGTTAACAAAAGAAATGTCAGCAGTCAAAAGTGGGCAGGGGCAGGAATTTCAAATCTTTAGCAAAACAACATCAAATTCCTCATCTCCAAAAATAAAGCAGGGTGTCATTAACAAGAGAAATTAACAGTGATATTTTTAGACAATTGAGGAAGAGGATAAAAACTACAAAGAACAAAAAAGCCCAAGAAGTGGTGCTTGAGGTACTCCACAAGACAAATCGCTCAGTAACTTGGACCATGCCAGTGTTTGTTGTGGCCAAGATAAAGACATGCAGATAAGTACAGGCTCCACTGCCAAGCCTACCAATCACAGTAGTGATTTTTGGGGGGCATTGCAACAGGCTATAGCAGAGGGGTCCACCCCTACATTAAGACTCTTCACCTCAACACAAAAGTTTAAATCTAGCTTAAGCAAAGCCAGTTAAGAGCAATGCCACAAATCCCTACCTACTCAAACCGACAATATCACGCTATTGTAATCAGAACTCTCTATGACCTCCATTTCAAATATTTTAAGTTTGTTGCATCGTTATCTAATCGTAGGTCAAAAATGGCAAGAATTATCTAAGTAAGTTATTCCAAAGCTGTCCAAAAGATTACGAGCGTATGCCACATACCAGTCAAATCATTGTGTATTTTGATTAATAAAGTTCATAGTTAAATGTGTAAATGAAGTATGAAAAACAAATATTTTTAATCAGAAAATCTTATGGTGTAGTATGTAACTTATTTAGAACCTTGGTTACAAAATGAATTTGGTCAGGGTTTGTCTATAGCAGATAAATCACTTTAAGTGTGTTTGAAAAGTGAACATATAATTTGACCTCATCCCAATTACACAAATTTATTTTTGTTTTCAAAGCGTTATATTTTTGCAATAGCAAAAGTAAAAATAACTTGAGCTTATTGAAACTCAATACCCAAATAATTATGGTGTTTAATGAATGTTTATCTACTAAATCTCCTATTTCATTAGGTGGTATTTGTTTAGTTTTTTCTTTATTTACTATATCAAACTACTTTTTTTGTATCGATAATTATATTTGTTTAGCTCACTGGTCAGCTTGTTGTTAAAATGTGCTAAATAAATACATTTTGCTTACTTAAATTGCTATAGTAAGAGATCCATAAAGCTCTTTTCCAATATTTTTTTTACATCCAACTTAGTCAATTTAAGTGTTCTTTGGTGGTTCTCCTTCCTCTTTCAGCCTGTATTTATAATTTTACCCGTGCCAGCAAACTCCCCCAAATGTCCTCACACACGCACACTGTTGTTTCCCATCTGCAGAACTCTTCCTGTCATGGCGTGACTGAGGTGTCTACTGTAGCTTCAACACACGCACACATTCTCAAACTCAATGAGAGCTGCTCAATCTATTGCTATCGTTCTTTTGTCTTTCTGAAGCCATTGTTCCCTCATTTCCTTACCTGAGGTGCAGGCGGCAAGCTTGCTCCTTTTCCAGCTCATTTTTCAAAGTATTCTTGTTCAGCCGCGTGGTCTCCATCTCACGCATGATCTCACACAGCTGCAGATCAAGGGTTCTTGAGCTGGAAGTAAAAGAAAAGCAGGGGCATAACTAGAAAACACAGTAACTATATTGAGATTGCATATCATTTAATACAAAACTTTTGTTTAAAAAATGATTTTTATTTTACTTTTGTAGAAAAATCAAATGGCAAGAGAGATGAGAAAAAATTTTTCCTAATAATTTCCTATTTCCTATACTGCAGAACACACCTGGGATTTTTTCTTAACGAACACAAAGGAATTGAAACCCAAACCTGAAACAAATATCTATTGCTATTACATCATGTACGTTGTCTTGCCCCATTAATTCACCTGTGACATATCTTCTTATCAAAACTTAAAAATGTCTACTGATGTCACTAGACCCAGTCTCAAGAGCCTGTAAGTCGCTGGCTATAAAATAATTCGTTTTATTTCAAAAACCAAAGAATTTTGAGTCCTAAAACTTTCAGTGCTGTTTTATTGTTTCTTCACACCACAACTTCTACTGCTGGTTAGGGAGAATTTGTGTTTAGATCGTTTTGTTTAAAATTAAGCCTCAGGCAGGAAGAGAAACAGGGAGCGAGATTGTGTTAGTAAATTTCTGAGTATTAATATTTTGAGACCTTCCCAGGAGCAGACTCTTGGTATAGTCATTCATTTCATCATCTAAATTTGTTAATAAAAAAAAACTCCCAGATGTAAACATGTAAATAAATCTGTGCAAAAGTATTTTCATTGTGGCATCTATGTGCCACCAAAGTAATATGTTTTTTTCCTTTCACAAAAATGTGAATCCTTTTATAATTTTTTTTTAAAAAGAACATGGAGGCAGTGTTAACCTACTTAAAATATGTCCATTCCAGAAAAAGTTAAACTAAGTTTGGATACAGACCATTAGCCGTAAGCGCCTTTAGACCCCTTTCTGAGAATTAAAAGATTATCTTTTTTTAATCTCTAATAGTACACTATGCTGCCATCTGGCAAGAATTTATCTCGTTCGAATAAATTTAAGTATATAAGAAATTCAACTCAGAATATTAAAAGTGTACTTAAAAGGTCGCCATGAGTCAAAATTTAATTTAAAACAATCACATGAATTAATGAATTCTGCCACCAAAAACTAGTTCAGTTCAGTCTTAAACCAGACATTATGCACAGAAGATTGTGCTTATGTTTAAATCAACCTCTAAATTAGCTCAGTGTGTAAATAACCAATGATCACAGATCTGTTGTTACAGTCACACTGTTCACCTCCAAATTTGCCATAAATAAAATCATATTGCATTTTCTTTTTCCGTGTAAAAACTAAAGCTAGTAAACAACAACTAACTTTACTTATTTACTTACAACTCTTCATGTTGTAGAAAAACTACATTACATCAACATTTTTAAGTCCTTATTGATATACAGAATTTGACACTATGTCGGGTAGTTGAGATCCTCACAAAGAGAACAAAAAGTTGAGGATGTTCTGACTTTTTCCCCTGGACATCTTGCAGAGCCACAGCTGAACACAGAGATATATTAGTGAGAATGACTTCTTCACACTATTGCTGTCAAAGGAATCAAGCATGCTGAAATACAGCAAAGTCACAGATGGCTCTAGAATGCACTGTACCCAGTACTGTCTGCAAAATTACACACACTAAAATCTTGCAAGGACATGAGAGTCCCATTCCAGAGTCTTCATCACTTATTTAAAGGCAGAGAGAGAGCGGCATCAAACATTACATTCATCTTTAGATGTCTCTCCTACTTCCATTTTACATTCCCAACAGTCAAACCAGTAAATACTTGTGTTTTGTGAGCATTTAGAAAGCTTAACTCGCTTATAATCAAAAGATGAGAAAAAAATTTGAATCTGAATCTGAGCATGAATAAATGTTCAACTGAAGAGTGGAGTGATGTCATCTCTTGCTTTTGTGCCAGAACTGAACATTCCTTCTGGTTGTGGGTTGGTGCAGCAGATGTTGGCCGTGTTGTCTCTGAGCGAGGCCATAATGAGCGATGTCTGGCTCATTACCTCATAAGTTACTTCATCAGAATTAGAGAAAACCTCAGACTGAGCACAGACATTCGGCTGCCTATGAAGAGAATGTGTGTGTGTGTGTGTGTGCGTGGGTGTGCGTGTGCGCGTGCGTGTGTATGTGTGTGTGTGCGTGTGTGTCTACTAGGAGCGAGTTGTGATAATAGGTTGCAAATCCCAGACTAAAGAGGACTGTTCTGTTCTCTTGCCTTTATGATGGTGTATGCATGTAGGAGGCTGAGAGGATCATGATAACACAAGCAAGTGGCTGTGTGTGAGCGAACCACTGAACCGACCTGCTCTTTCTATTAATGTAAGATTGTGTGGGAGGCTGAGTGAGCGTGTGCATCCGTACAGTTATCTGTAAGTGCATGCAGTGGTGAATCACTTTAATGATTTTACTCTACTTATAGACCTTAATGATAATAAAGCAGTGGCCTCATTCGACTTTCAAGTGAGATGACTGCTGTCTCTAGGCACAGCTGAAATAGATCCAGATAAGCACTTCTTGTATAGACACTTTCTGAGTCGTGCTATAAGATCTCCTATGATTCAACCTATGGTTGAATGCTCGGCTGATACAACTTCTAGTGCGAGCAACCCAAGTTAGACTTTGGCTATGTATCAAATTGCATATTGTCTCACCTACTGTAGTCTGCTATAGACAAAAGACTCGACTTGCATGGAGGCGGAGCTTCTTGCAGAGCTGAAAATTTAAAAAAAAGGCTGACTGGCGAGAGGGTTTTTGTTCTTTATTTATATTACTTTAGAAAGTGGATACCAGTTTTGACATGGTCGGTCTCATTCTACCAGAGCCTCTAAAGATGCACACAGTTTGGTGAAACGTCCTCTTATCACTCGTATCGTGCCAATTTGCATGAAAGTATGTTTCCCATAATCTTAACAAGTAAATTACTGAAGGCACAATAAGTGCAGATACCAGTCGTTGGAGAACTTCCAGCATCCTCTTTTAAAACCTGTACCAAACCACCTCTCACAATGAAAATCCTTCATATTCCACATGGCTTTAACAGAAGACACCATACCATGAATAACTCTGTTATCCTGTAAAAAAGACAACCATCATTTGTTGTCTGTACAAAAGCTATGCCAAAAAATGTGATCATATTGAAATTCTGGACTGGATAAAACAAAATAAAAGAAACTAAACTACTCACATCAAAAGTATGAATTAACTCTGCATGATCACCACTGAATAATGTGCTCACAAGTTAGAGAAAACAAAGGAAAGATTATAAAGGGGAATAAATCAAAGGTGAAAACCAGGTGTAATGAAAGATCAGACTAGGAAACTAGGAAAAGTTGGAAAACAAAAATAAAGCAGGTGCTTCCAACATTGACAGAACAAACCAAGGATGGCCACATCAAGCCATGTGATCTGTACAATGTGACTGGCAAAGAAAAAGAGGGGCAATAAAATAAAAAGTGCTAAACAGAAAACAAGGTATAACCCAAAACCAAGACAAGGACTGTCAATTATCTGTTAGACAAGAATTTACTAGTTGTTATATGAAATACTGCACTTAGCCTCAACCAAGCATCAGCAATGTGTGTATACAAGTAATTGTAGCACAAAATAGCAAACAACATCCAATTACTAAGGAAATCTTCAATAAGCTAAACATAATAGTTTTTCTTTTTTCATTACAGACTGTTCCCTGCTTTTAAGAAACCAACGAGAACAAATACACTGTGTGAGAATTATTAGGAAAATTAGTAATTTGACCACATCATCCTCATTATGCATGTTGTCTTACTCCAAGCTGTATAGGCTCGAAAGCCTACTACCAATTAAGCATATTAGGTGATGTGCATCTCTGTAATGAGATGTGGTCTAATGACATCAACACCCTATATCAGGTGTGCATAATTATTAGGCAACTTCCTTTCCTTTGGCAAAATGGGTCAAAAGAAGGACTTGACAGGTTCCGAAAAGTCAAAAATAGAGAGATATCTTGCAAAGGGATGCAGCTCTCTTAAAAGTGCCAATCTTCTGAAGCGTGATCATTGAACAATCAAGCGTTTCATTCAAAATAGTCAACAGGGTTGCAAGAAGCATGTGGAAAAATCAAGGCAGCTGCCCAGATGCCACTTGCCACCAGTTTTGCCATATTTCAGAGCTGCAACATCACTGGAGTGCCCAAAAGCACAAGGTGTGCAATACTCAGAGACATGGCCAAAGTAAGAAAGGCTGAAAAACGACCACCACTGAACACAAGATAAAATGACAAGACTGGGCCAAGAAATATCTCAAGACCGATTGTTCTAAGGTTTTATAGACTGATGAAATGAGAGTGAGTCTTGAGGGCCAGATGGATGGGCTCGTGGCTGGATTGGTAAAGGGCAGAGAGCTCCACTCCGACTCAGGCACCAGCAAGGTGGAGGTGGGGTACTGGTATGGGCTGGTAAAATCAAAGATGAGCTTGTGGGACCTTTTCGGGTTGAGGATGGAGTCAAACTCAACTCCCAGTCCTACTGATAGTTCCTAGAAGACACCTTCTTCAAGCAGTGGTACAAGAAGAACTTTGCATCTTTCAACAAAAACATGATTTTCATGGAGGACTATGCTCCATCACACGCGTCCAAATACTCAACAGTGTGGTTGGCCAGTAAAGGTCTAAAAGGTGAAAAAATAATGACATGGCCACCTTGTTCACCTGATCTGAACCCTGTAGAGAACCTGTGGTCCATCATCAAATATGAGATTTACAAGACCCCCACACCCACCGCTCACTCACAACCCACCTACGGACGCATCGGAAGCACGGACTCACGGGACCCCCACGGGAAGCCTCTCGAAGACACCGGCACACCGCACTGCACCCCGGCAGTAAATAAAAAGCCCTCCGGGGGTGTGTTCACGACAACTTGTGTTTGCCTTTTCACTCCGCCCGGCTAAAATATATATATATATGTATATATATATCTTAAGGCAAAGTAATCATTCAAGTTAAGTGTAACCCACATCTCATGCCAACAGAATTTGCTATTTCCACTTCTTTCAGTATTGCTGAAGCCCCTGTGGGCTTTTCATCCCACTATTGAGCAGATCTTCATGCGAACGTGAGGTTTTGATCACCCGTGTGAAGCTGGGGAGCATTAGGCTAATGAACACAGAGCAGAGACGTGACTCATGGCCACATTCCCGATCAGTTGAGAAGTTCAAAGAGCTGCTATTAAAATCACTGTCACTGAATGAAGCATGCTACTGGGAAACCAAAAAGCAGACACTTGAGTAATAATCTAAACATTTGGAACATATAAAGTAGGGATTGCTTTAATCATTTGAAATGAAGATGAAACATTTAATGGTCTGGCTTATTTTAATAATTGCTGAAAGTAATAATAGACATAACCCGCCATTTTGGAGGGGCAACAATACCAAATAGGACTGCACGAAGGTGTCAAAAACAGAAAGTGTCTGGCCTAATGTGAAATAAAATGTTACCAAGGTTAAAGAGGTCAAAATTTGACCAAAAGATTTGCTAAAGCCAAATGTTGCTATAATTTCATAGAATTTCACAGATGTAGAAAATCGTAAACTACTGGTATATGGAATTAAATCACTCTCAAAATAACTCATTGGTATTTGATTTATCCGAGTGTAATGTTCATGTCCCTGTGCACGTTTTAAATGTATCATGTGTAATTTTGTGCTATTGTACAAATTGGATTAAAAATCTGAGCACAAGACATTCCCAGACACTAATGCACAATGACCGGAACATTTATGAACAGGAAATGCACTGTAAAAAATAGACCATTACTCTCACAACTGCTTACCTCTATCAGGTGATTTATGGTAATCAGTACACAATACAGTATAGAATACTGTAGAATAATTCTACAGTTAAATCCATTTAGAATCTACCATAACCCTGTAAACATGATATATTCTTAGAAAATCCCTTGTGAAGTTATAGATTTTAACCGTAATTAAACAATACATTACAAAACATTATTTATTCTTGGTATATTCTTAGTATATTCTTAGTCAGTTACTGTACTTTACAGGTATGTGTTCACAAAAGAAAAAAACTAAAGAAAATTTAATTATCTGTATTTTTCTCAATCCTAAAGTTCTTTGTATTTTGGTTATGTCCTCATGACATGTACTGAAAAACATTAAGCCATTCATACCAACTTTGAGGTGGTAAACTAAACTGCTATTTTATGTCTAGAGAAGAAACAATCTGATGTTACTGAAATCAAAAAGAATCCCTTTCATTACCAGTTGATTGCCTTCCTGGAGGCAAACTGAGGTCACAAAATGTCTGGATGATATATGGAAATCATATGCATCACTGTGACACTCTCCTATCCTATAAACTCACAACAGCATGCCTTAATGCCAGCCTGTATTATTTCTTCTTTGGCAGTTCAGCCTGCTGTTGCCTTTGCGGTTGTCATCACTACCGTTGAAAAGAATCTTCAGTCACGGCCTAAAGATAAATCTGTGGCCTTTGCTTATTTTCCCAGACACAAGTTTTTCCAGAGCTTATTTTTCTCCACAAGTTGCACAAGCATTTCAGACACATTTTCTGTGTATGCGGGTGAGACAGAACTCTGGGTTTGCATACACAAAATATCCCTTGCTTGTGTGAGGAAGATTGCATGCAAACAGAAGCACAAGGAGTCTGGGTTTAAGGTAATGAGAGTAACATGATGAAAGAAAGGAGAAGGGATGGGAAAAATATTATCTTCTACTGCTATACATTTTCTTACAGGAGTGATGAATATATACGAATAGATGGACAAAAATAAGTGAATTAAATAAACAAACTAACAAGGAACAAAGAAAGTATAAAAGAATGGAATTAAATAGATAAACAAACAAGGACAGAAGGAAGGAATATATGTGCACGAAAAGCAAATATAATTGCAAATAAACAAATAAACTTGCAAATACATAAAGATGGAATAAACATACAAACAAACACTGAACAAAAAAGAAAGAGTAAGGGGCAAATAAACAACCACAAAAGTAATAAACAACACAAATTAATGTTGAATGAGGGTGGAAAGTTTACTATACTTTAATATAGGTGTAAACTGGATATACTACCGAGTTACGCTATACAGACAAATGAAAAATATAAATTAATGGAAATATTGGATGAAAAATGGGGAGACACAAGATACCTAGCCATATATCAAAAATAAAAAAGCCAAAAAAAGAACATAAATATGCATCAAAGTGGAAAAGAAGTTAAACACTGAAAAAATGCAAAAAGTAGAAGCCATAACAGTATGACTCAAATGGGAAAAACTGAAGATGTGCTAAGTCTTTGCTGTCTTTGATTTAGAAATAACGCTTTATGAATATCCCATGTGATTTCAGTGGTCAATTTGCATAATTTGTGCTGACTCAGGGCAGCAGCAGAGCAGGAAAAGGGCCTGTCAGTTTCTGATTGCTTGGTTGCTAGTAGTAACAATAGCTGAAATAATCTAATACATTTTTGTTTCACTCTATAAGCTTTCTTTGTATAATTTTCAAATGATCAGTGACAAATGGAATTTGCTTTCTTATAGGTGACAGCTTTTACTTTTCTTTCATCTATTTAAATACAAAATACAATTTGAAAATGGAAACATGCATACACTTTGAATTGGAAAAAGAACATGAATTTCTCACTCACTAAAATGACTTTAGTGACAGAAGCAATCAAGCTGTGCCAAACTTGGTAATATTAATAACACCAAGTTATTAAACAAGAGAATCTTGTAAGTCAGTAGAAAATTTCATTAAGCACATTTCACAGTTTGAAATATTGATTACAGACCACGAAAACCCACATAGCTCCTATTCTTCTTACTTTTAAAATAGGACACTGTGGCTCAAGAAAATGTTTGTCTGTGTTGCCGTGTTATAATTGAGTCCCTGGTGCATCTACCAACCCAGAAAAACCATGAGCCAATAAATACTAGTCTTTTTATACAAGTAGAGCAAGAAAACTGCAATTTAGATCTTTGGTAAAGTTTTTGATGTTCAAAAAAATGTCTCTTATTGACTCTACAATAATAAAAAAAAAAGTATTCCAAAGCTTGCTAGATTGTTTGTGTGCAATCGTATTTATGATTTATGGATGCAGAAGAGCATGTAACTTCACAAAGAGAGTCAGGCTGAGCTGGTCTGGTGCTATTACTCTCTCCATCATGCAGCATATAGAACATGATTATGTTAATGTCTTGTTTTGATCTTTGCCAGCACTTGCATTTGAACAGTGGATTGCTCTTGTCTGTTAACATGTAAATAAACATTCAATATATGCTGCAATTGGATCTTCAAGCATGTACCAATTTCGTACAACATAAAACATTTTGTGTCAAAATTGATATTTGGTTCTGGGTCATGAACATGTGTATATGCTTAAAAATAAGCTTTTTAGGGTTTTTACACATTTGATGATAATTTGATAACTATTTTAACAAAAAAAGTGCTGTAAATGATAATACAAACAACAGGCGCTAAAGACAAAATAGCATGAGTGCAACCTCCAATTAGATTTTTTGGTGGTGGTATTATAATAGTAAAATATTAAAAACTGCATTTTAAAAAGTAGCTGTATATACTGATCTCTGGAGTTTTCGTGCGTTAGCGTTTGAGAATAATTACTTCAATAGTGTGAAGACTAATTTCCATAATCAGCACATGAAACACCAAAGGCTGTTTATCATCCATTTCCATTTCTAAAAGACGCTTTACATTTTTGCTCACAGGCTACAACTCAAACCACACTGCAGTACATGAAAGGAAAGAGTTGGGGCTTTTCCCCGCTGATGTTTATAGCAGGGCTGATTTAAATGATCACATTGTCATTCTAATTCAGAAAAAAAACATCATATACAAGCCTTAGTGTCGAATTTCCACTCTTCATGCTTTTCTTTTAAACCTACCAGATCCCCTGCAGAGGTCTTTCACAGGATTGAGGCAGATTAGTCTATTCTATAAATCCAGACCTCATCAGTTTCCATGCATAAATCCAACCTTATCATACATCAGTTGATCTTTTGACCCTGTCACTCATCTGCCTGTTATATGTGAATCTGACATGCATACTGATGCCCCCCTGGGCATTTTGCGGCCTGATGAGAGGGCTTTAACATCGTTTAGAGCTTCTTTAATGATAAAACACTAATGGGCTCTTACTTAAGCCCAGGGGGTCATTCAAATTCACACACTAACACATCTAGCAAGACTACTTATCAATAATGAAAGAGACCATTGTGTGACCTCTGCATGAACTCAAAGAGACATGTAACAAGAATGGCTTCACTGACTTGAACGTTACATAGCAGGTGAGTAGAAAAGAAACATCTGTTATGAAACTTTTGGAAGATATTTACACATACATGTGTGCATGAACGGTTTAAATGTGTCATATGTCATATGACAATTCAGTTAAATCAAAATCCACCTCTTGGTTTTGTAAGCAACACTTAAATATGTTTCTGTTTAACATTTACTTCTAAAGGTACATTAATATGGTTTGGACTGTAAAATATATTTTTAAAATGGGTTTAGAAAAAAACTGCTTATTTCAATCAATAGGGTTTGTGTTGAATTTCCTGTATTTTTTCTGATGTGTTTTATAGATGACATGGAGACATAGAGAAAATCTATATTATGAACACACAAATGAGTTCATAAAAATTAGTTTAACAGTAAAAATTCAAATTTCAAATTTTTCAATATTCAGATTGGTTGTTATATAAGGTACTTGCAAAAACAAACTTCAGACAACCTTAAGAAAAACTATTATTTCCTTTAATTTACCTTTAAATGAATATCGTTTACGCTTTAGTGAAACACTTCCAACCCGGAAACTTTCCTCTCCCTCTGACCCTACTGGAACAGCGCACTCCGGTGTCGTGTCCCAATCTACGAAGTATACACCCTTTTATGGGTGGGCAACATGAGAATTAGGGTGTCCCAAACCATAGTATACATAAAAAAGTGTCAGAGCGGTGCCCGGATGTATACTTTTTCCAGTTAGATTCTGAAGTGTAGATCGATGAATGCTCAACCAGCTAATATTACCCACAATCCACTGCACTAGGGCATTTTTTTTCGTGGACCCTAAGAAGTGAGATCAGATTGTAATATGACTAGTTTTTAAAGAAAAAGCACATAAATAAATAATAGCAATATAGAGAGTGTTATATTTATTATTAGAATAGCTTTTACTGAAGAAATGAAAAAGAAGGAGATTCTCGTCTCACACACTAAATGTATGTACGTTTCCTTTTGAAAATGAGAATCTAATTTAAGGGTGCAGTCTAAATGTTTGGATTGGGAAACAGCATTGGTGTTCCAGAATCTCCTCGTTGGCAAATTAAGCACTAGGTTTACATCACAAAATAATCTCTCTGCCATACTGCTCACAATGAATGATGACAGGTAATTTTATATTACAAAACTCTCAAAATTCTAATTATCAACATGCCTTTTTTCATCAGAAATCATTCTGTAAAATGTACATTTATTAGAGAAGTTTTTAAATCATAGATTTAAATCAAGCACAGAAAGGGCAGCTCAGGTCCTTGTACAGGGAAGTCAGGGGAAAACGAAAATTAATAAAAAAAAATGTATTATGAGTAAAACTGAAATTAGCAGCCTTGGATGTTTTCAGAGAGTTTGTGATGAGCAGACGCCACAGCTGGGCCGTCGGTCTCCATTAGTCAAGGTGAGAACAAAGCTAAGCACAGCTCGGCCCTTTCAACATTCATATCTCAAAACTAATTGAAGCTGTCAGAAATTATTTTACAAAAACAAAAGCCTTGTCCATCACAGGCAGTTCTTGCATATAAATTAGCATATAAATAATGCCTCAACTCATAAAGCATGTTCACACTTTCATTTAACAAGAAGAAAATAGCAGAAGAATAAGCACAGAATAACCTAGGCTACACAAGTAAGTTAATTTATGTGCTTTCCACCTTTTGTTTTTTACTCATTTCTGATAGTGTTTTAAATGTATTTCCTCTTGCAGGGGTGAAAAGTGAGAGGAGGAAATAAACACCTACGTATTTACTGCCCTTTTCCACATCCTGTGGCAACCCCATACAGATATAGTGGCTTTATTGCAGCATGCTGAATATATAAATTCAGTGCATTTTTATTGCAGCTGTGAAACATTTGAATCATGCAGAGATGTAACGCTATGACAAACATAAGATCTGAACAACTGTGTGATGCTCCCAGAGGATGTTAAGAACTGTCAAACCCTGGCTGATTTCATGCGAATAACATGACAAATCTAGATCATTGCAAATGACATAAAATGACAAAAAAACATCAAGATAAGAATTTAAAAGCTTTAACTTAAATCTGCTAGGTTAAAAAGTCCACATGCAGCACTACATGAATGTTGTGAATCAGACCACAAGTCTAATCAGAAAGCTGGACTGAGGCTTTCATTCGAAGCCAGCAAGTATGCCTGTGCCATTCTCACAGCTCTGTCACAGATGTTGTTGCCAACTGAACTATCTGCATCTACCACATGCCATCTTTCCCATGACCCACTTACTGCCGTCTCACAACTGCCTGTTCCACTCTGCAGCTTTTAGCTTTACTTTGTGTCACCTCGAAGAGTTCAACAGCAGGTCGCAAAGTCTGAGACAAACCGTAACACGACAAGGCCTAGAGCTGCTTTATGTTAATAGAATAATTTGGCACCTACAGAGCAAGCTGTGCCCTATTTTTATAGAGAAATAATTCTGAAGGAAAACTCATGAAGAATTACTGGGGTTCTCACAACACAATATTTTATCACTTAAAAAAACTTTTATATTCTAACTGATGTCATTGAAAGAGCCATTGATGGTCACCTGCCCTATATTGGTTCATTTGAACTGTTACTAAAAATATATTTTAAGAGTTTGTGAAGGAAGGTTATCTGTAACAGGTGAATGACAAGAAAATGGTTTCTTTCAAAAATAACAGCAGCAATGTGTCAAAAAACTAAAATATCATACAAAACAAGTCACTGAAACTGAGACTCTGCTATGCAGTCATATTTAAGAACATAAGTAATGAAAATCTTGTTTTTAAATTAATACAATTAAACCAATATTATTTGAAACTCAAATGATGCAATTTATGTAATTAAATAATTCCACCATAAATATCTATTATTGGGTATTGATTTTTATTTATTTTTTGGCTACAACAAGTTTATTTATGGTTCCATCACTTTGTAATGCTTCCAATCATACCAAGAAGAGATGCTCAACACATTTCTTTAAAATAACACACAGCAGACAACAAAGGGGCAAATAAGGTATACATAGAACAACAGAAAATGTAACCGCTAACATTACCAGTAAAATAACACACCAACATTCAAAGCACAATTGAAAAATGAAAATGTAATGTGAAAACACACAGCTAAACAATCAAATAACACATGGCTAGGTAAAACAATATGGAGGAATTGAGGAATATGGAGGACTAAACCCAAGTTCCAACCTCCTGCTTTCCCTCTTAATTTGTAATATGAACTGACTTAAGTTCCCTGAGAGGCTGCTTGAGGCTGACTCCAGAAGCAAGCAAGTTCTCATTTGCTCTAATGTTAAAACTGACCAACTTTGGAACTGAAAAAACATGTTAGGTTTGTTGATTCAGATCACTGGTTAGATCTTCATTAATTCTCTGAGGGGGTGAATTATTTAAAAATAATTGTTAAATATATATTAAATTTAAACCTTCAGCCAAACAGATGTCTTCACTACACCTGGATACTTTCATGGTATAAACAGTCAATGACTGAAACTGACACTGAAAATTGAGGACTATCTAAAATTTAAATAAAACCAAAAGGGATGCAAAAACTAGCACTAAAACCATGAACCAACATTGACAAATATTTGCATTTTAGTTCAAATCAACAACTATTAAATAGAATTATATTTAACAAGTTTCGTTAATGATTTAATGAAATCATTCATCAGTGAATACTTACTTTCACTGCAATTTTATTGGTTCCAGGTGCTTGTTTACATTAAATAACAAAAACAAAAAACTTCTTGGTTTTTAGGTTCATGAACCAAAGCTTTTGGAAAATGTGTTTGTTTGCCTTTAATTATTTAATTTGGCCAGGTTAGTGCTGTTTTTCCTGTATTATTAGAGTGTGACTCTTTACTGTTTACTAAATGTGCTTTAGAAATCAAATTTACTAACATACTTTATTTATATTTTTAAATCTGACCCTGAAAATAAGTTCCTCAGCATCACAAACCCACTTCAATACACCAAAAGTTGATGTTTCAATTTCCATAGTTATCTAATTTACCTTGGACATTAGCAGAAGAATATATCAGCATGGAACAAGCAAACCCAAAAATGAAATCTGTTCAATTTTCTCCAGATTTTAGAGGCAGTCGACCCAAATACGTGCTCTTCTGCCCACTGCTCTGTCGTGTCAAGTGAGGAATGTGCTGGGTATGAATGAATCTAGAAGCACGACTGCTGTGCTGTTTGGCTTTTCGCATGGGCTAGTATAGAAAACAGAACCTGCTATTATTTTCAGCAGCAGCGGGAGAGAGCGCACAATCACTCCCTCGCTTTGCACCTCTCTCCTCATTCTCTGAATAACCATGTGTGCTAAGCTGTGAAGGTGTAGGTGTTGAGAGATTTATTTTTAAGGGTATAGTGATATGATTAACCCTAGCATGTGCGTCAGTTAGAAGAGAGGACATTTGCATTTACTTCTCGCTAAAAGTGACTCATAAAGGAGATAACAATTTGAGATATGAGGAAGTAGTAACACGAAAGCATATATATGAAGCATATATATAAAAAACAGCTCATTAAAACTAAAAGTGTCTTCACGTTTGGGGATCAGAATTATTTTCACATTACATATTTCATTAATTAAATTGAATTAACTATGTTGTTCTATTTAAATGAGTTTTAATGAATCATAAGTGACTCAAACTGGCCCGTTTGCTCATCAACTCAAAAGTGAAAAAATGTGAAAGTGACCAGTTGGCCAGATTTGAAGTGACCCAAACCCGGAAATTGTGCTCTGCATTTAACCCATCCCAGTGTACACACAAAGCAGTGAACAAAGTCACTTTGAACACACATCCGAGCAGTGGGCAGCCATGGCTGCTGCGCCTGGGGAGCTGTCGGGAAACTGGTGCCTTGTTCAAGGGCACCACAGTTGTGGTTGTAGAAGATGGGAGAGCAAGTGTTTCACCACTCACGCCACCTTCAACTCTTTGTATCTTGTGGATCAATTCCACATGATACCATCTCTACTATAAGTAAGATGTCTATTAATCAGACATGGATGACTATGGATCTGAGGAGAAACTGGACATCTCGGTAGTGATTAAACCAAAAATATGAAAACTCAAAGCAAAAAGTTGTGTAAGGAATGCGGTTTATTTTTTTATTTTAACCCAAACCCTTTATTAAATACCTGCTTGAATAATCTATATATGGCTAATTTGACTAAACACTATGATGTTCAAAAGTTTAATAACCATATTAAAGGTGTAGTATTAAAAAAAAAAACACAAGCAAAGATAATGTCAAGAGGCATTAATGAATCATGTTCACTATTATCACTGACAACAGCAGTCCAAAGCTAATATTCCTGATTGAAAAACTAAATTAAAGTCCAGAAATAATATTTAGTTTGACATTTCCTTTCGCCTATAGTGAAAAGCTCATCATCATCAAGGTTGCCAATTTCATGTATACACCTTGACAGAAGTTGCACGGACCTATGGGAGGTCTTATTCAGAACGTGTAATATACAGATGACTTTGGTTAACAGATATTTTAAGCATGTAACATATTGTTTCAAAACTACTGTGGATGAATTTACTGAAATAATTACGTCATTAGATTTTTAATGTTTTTTATTAGTTCAGAATTAGGAATTGTTTTAGACCAGATCTTCCTGTTCAATGGACTGCATGCTGGCAAGGTGATTAGCAGCAGGCCTCCTCAACTCAGGATTTCTTTTCTGAGGTCTTTTGTGTGGCGGTGAACCTGTAGTCAGACATTTCAAGGTCTGGCCACATTGGGGTGAATTATATTCGCTGGGGTCTTTGCATTCCTAAACCACAGCGAAAGAAACACCCAGCTCGAGGGAAATAGAGATGTAAGAGAGCTCCTTTATGTTTAGTAGCACAAGGGAGCAACGAAAAGTCTCTGACCAGAGGGTGTATATCACAAAATCTGTTAAACAAACCTTGGATAGCTGTAGCAGGGTTCCTGAAATCAAAGTTAACGTGGTTAAACCTGGATGTACTCCTGATATGTGTGTTTCAAAACTCCCAAGAGTTAGTTTAATCTACCTTTGCTTATTCATCAACAGTTCACGCACCGGCTCAGAGTTTTCCCGAAGGGATGGCCGAACTAATGATATCTCATGCAAACCCGAGGCTTTAGGGAAATGTTGCTTGTTGGTTAAAAACACTCTGTCAATGGTTAACATGAACACTATAACAGTCAACTCTAATTCCATAACTCCATCCAGTCAAGTAAAGAGTCTCAGGGTCATCTTTGATTCTACTCTGTCTTTTTATGTTTACATTAGTTCCATCACCCACACAGCCTTATTCCACATTAGAAAAATTCACCTTATCTCTTTCCCAGAAATCTATTGCTGTTCTAGTTCATGCTCCCACCACCTCGCCTTTAGTCTTCTGCAATGCTCTACTATTTAACCTTCCTGCTAAATCCCTAAAACTCCATAAACTTGTTCAAAATGTCACCTCCAGATTGATCACACAAACACGTAATGCTGAGCACATTACTCCAGTCTTGCAACACCACTGGTTACCTATAAAATATCCAATTTATTCTTAGAGAAAAGGCGGAGGAATCAGGTTCGTATGATGGGTTTGTGCATGTAGCTGGTGCTGCCACGGTGCCGCCATTACATAAACCGGTCTAACGGGTTCATGTGATCCACTCTGTATCTTGGGTCAAGCAAGGCTTTACTGTTTTAACGCCACTCCACTATAACAATACAGATCACTCTGCCGGTGTCCTGCATAGCTTCGCCTAATGTCAGACCAGGCCAATATGGCAGCAGCAAACTTTTTTGATTTTCGCCGTGCAGATCTGTGTAGGCCTGTCTGCTGACATTGATTGGAAATTAAAAATGAATCGTTGAGCATGACTGACGAATATGGTGGTCTTACCTTTAGAAAGGCATATCGTGTGAAAGATCAAGTTCTCCTCATGTGTATTCATTTTTCCCCCTCACAAAACATAAACACTTGAAAATAACACAACTGAATACTATGTATCTCTGTATCTTGATACTTCTTTTTCTTCTTCTTTCGGCTGTTCCCAGTTTAGGGGTCGCCACAGCAAATCATCTGTTTCCACCTAACTCTGGCCTCAGTATCCTCTACTCTTGCACCAATTACCTTCATGTCCTCCTTCAGCACACCCATATAACTCGTCTTTGGCCTTCCTCTTCCCCTCTTGCCTGACAGCTCCATCTCCAACATCCTTCTACCAATATAACTACTTTCCCTTCTCTGCACATGTCCAAACCATCTCAATCTGGCTTCTCTGACTTTGACTCCAAAACAACCAACCTGAGCTGTTCCTCTGATGTGCTCGTTCCTAATCTTGTCCATCCTTGTCACTCCTAAACTGAACCTCAACATCCTCATCTCTGCTACTTCCATCTCTGCCTCGTGTCTCTTCCTCACTGCTACAGTCTCTAACCCATACATCATACCTGGTCTCACTAAGATACAAAATTAATCTTTTCCAGGGTGGCCTTCATATGCTGAATGTTTCGTACGTCAAAGCAAGTTTTACATGTAAAATGCCTAATCTGTTCCAAGACACTCCGAAACAACACTAAAATTTTTAAATAACATAAAAACCACATGAAAAAAAAATATAATGATGTAATCTTTAAATAATAATAAAACAATAAAAAATAAAACAAATAAATGAAAATAAATGAAAAATAATAACTTTTACCTTTCGAGTGAGTCGATGTGGGGAAGTGGCAGTGGAGATGTTAGCGGAGGAGAGCCAAGACCATAAAAATACACTTTGCTAATAAAGCAACACAAAAATATTCACAAATTTAGGACACCAACCCAAACCGAAAGTGTGCATCAAGAGAGATTTTCCAGGGAAGATGTCATGGGCCGTCAGGGCGTATTGGGCATTCATCAATAGGAGAGCAAGAAAACTACGCACAAACACACTGACCAATAGGAGAGGAGAACATTTGGTGGCATGTTGAATGCGGTCATGCGACGGCAAATGTTGTCTTATGCCCAAATTTCATCATCACTGTATTTTGACATATAATACTTTGACAATACAATAGAAAAAATACAGTTTCTTGCCCATTAAATTTTAAATAACAAGAATTGTAGAGGTAAAGAGAAAACAGAGTCTATCTTCATTCAGAAAAATCCCTTTAACTTAATCACAAAAAAAGATAAATGTATAAGACTTTTTTGGGGGGGTTCTTTTTCCTATATGCCCTCTAACTAAATCTGTCACCAAGAAGATTGATATAGAAGCTTTAGGTAAGTGGTGAGGGGTACTATAGGAACCTGCATGAACATAAAGATCAAGTGTGTGCTATGCAGATGTAGGATTTTCTAGATCACTGAATTGATAAATTCTGGCCTGTGGGTGCTTATCCACTTTACAGCAGGTGACATAATGGGTACCGAGAGCAGAGAGAGGAAATTCAGAGGTATGAAATCACAGCTGGGAATGACAGGTTATTAAATTGAATGTTCTTTTAAGGGTTGGTGGTTTAATTTTGGATTAAGTTTCTTTTTGGTTGAGTGAGGTCTCTGCATGAAATGAGTGACTGTTATAAAAGTATGACTGGGAGTGCACCTTATATGGTGCCATGAACGAAGGTCCTAAATCCAGTTCTCTGTTATTGAAATTAATTCATGAAGAACAGTTATTAGCAAAAGTTAAGCTTAAAAAGGAACAATTAAGCTCCGAAATCTAAAACACCATAAAAACATCAAGCAATCGTGATTGATGTGAGCAGGCAAGGAACTCACGTTTCCTGGTGTTGAAGCACAGATGTTTTCAGCTCCTCCAGATGAGAATGGGCTTCTCTGAGCTCATTTCTCAAGGTTTTCTCTCTCTCTGCACTTCCTCTCTGCAGTTCCAGTTCTCTCAGCACTTCTTTCAAACGCTCCTGCAGATGCTGGAACTCGTGCAGGATCAAGTAACTAACACCACAGTAACGGCAGGCTTTCTCTGAGTGATCCATCTGGCGACAAACATATTAATACAAAACAGACATTCATAATATAACATTTAACAATATATCCATCCTCCATCAAATGTCAGTTTCCTATCAATTGAAACTCAACTACAAACCAACAGTCATGAAATCTATGTATTCAAACTTTACTTGACACAATTATATGCAATCTCTTTGTTTATGGTTTTCTTTAGCAAGCGGTGAAAAATATCACAGGAAGGACATCAACACAATGACACTGAACATCCAGGGAGGCATTCTACAGAAGACGAGGAGATGACACAAGAAGATCCAGGAGATGATGACGACAGAGAACAGGTATGAAGGGGTTGGCTCTGTGTCGAAATCCAACAAGAGATGATTAGATTATGGTGAATGCATCAAAGGAAGTGGGAAGATGGGAAATGCAGTCTTTTAAGGTTAAGTGTGGGAAACATCAATAGCTGACAAGCAAGGGGCTAAGTAGAGACAGGTGGTGTGAACATGACTAATAACAAATATGCATCAATGGAGAACATAATAACTGAAAAATCTACTAAATATAAACAAACTAGGAATTTGAACAGGGCATAATATAAGACCAACTGGAAACAAACTAAGAACAATAAAACAACTTAAATTAATGAAAACTGACAAAACTCAGATTTTGACAACAACTGTTTCCCATAATATGAATTTGATTAAAATCAGACACACTCCATCCATCCAGTCAATTCGATAATTCAGTTAATCCTCAAAAAAGTCAATTGTTATAGTGCTCAAAAAGATACAAGTAAGATTTATGTATCTTGATTTTGATAATACAAATTCCATTGGTAATGAATTCAGCAATTTTTTTTGTTTACAAGTCATATATTAAATAATATAAATTATGGTATTTTCTTGGCACCACTGCACCAACACAGAAACGATTCCTTTAATAGTCCATAAACATAATAACTGACTGACTGAATCAAATATTTTTTACTTTTGTTTAGAGCTAAATTTAACTTGTAAACAAACATTTATGTAGAAAATTGCAGATCGTGTTGGATCTCTCAAGATAAACTTACTAAACGGTCACAGACTTGAAATGTAATTTCTTTTTGAATCAGTTTCAGTTTCTGTTAAATTTACGGTAAGTCAAGGGGTTTTATTCGGGGTAGGTTCAGCTGGGTGCTCCAGTAATTATTTGGTCTGTATGCACTCATTCTCACTCAGAAAGGAGAAGTGATGTATTTCCCTTTACTCAGTATAATTTACCATCAAGACAGTGATCAACACATTTGCGGTAATCTCTCACAGAGTCTTGAATCTTGCTTAGATTCTTCAAAAACACACAAAAACATTACAAGGCTTGAGGAGTTTCACCCCGTCTTGGTTAAAGCCTGTTGGTGATCCTGCTTACCTAACTGTCTAAACACATACATAACACGCAATCCTCTGCCTCCTAGAGAAATGTGGACATTTGCACGAAATCTGAAAGCTCTGGAATCCACGCCTATTCTCTGTCACGCATACAGCCTATTTCAGAGATGAGCACATACCACGCATAGGCTCTCACACACACGCACACACACACGCGCAAGATGGCCTGAAGGAAGGATGTCTGCCACCAGTTGAAATGTGCTCCCATGACAGTGTTGGGCCCACAGGAGGACCACTACCACTGGCACTGACACTTTACTTAGCACTCAAACACACTTACATACACACACTCCTTCTCGCGCACATGCCTTTTTCTGGGAAGATTGGATCCACTGAAAGAAAGTTCTGGTTCTACCTCGCTTCTCAGGGGTAAACAAAAATCTCTTAGTGTAATCTGTATATGAGCAATGTTGCAGCAGTTCTGGGGTCTCTAAACTGGCTTCCAGAATAGTGTTATTTAATGTTTATACATTGTTGAACTAATAATGCAATGTAGCATAGCTATCTATAGGTTGTTGTTTTTTTACTTAATCAAAGGAATAAACATTGTAATTCCTGTTTACAAGTCATATAGAAACTAAATTTCTAGATTTAAGTGATGTTACGAATAAATAAAAGAATTGGGTTTGTTAATATCTAAATGTAATTTGTCGTAAATTGGGTTCATTACAGAATAAAAACAAATATTCCTTCATACACTGCAAAAAATGCACTCTTGGAACAAGAAAAAAAAACCTCAAATAAAGTTAATCTCTTCCTATATCAAGCAAAAAAATCTGCCAATGGGGTAAGCAAATTTGACTTGGCAAGATTTCTTAAAATTAGAAAAAAATTCTAGCTGATAAATAGACAAAAACTCTCAAAACAAGACTTTACAAGTTGTAAAATTGCACTGAAACTAGAATATTTCGACTTGTATCTTGTCTCTAGTGGTCTTAAAACTAGACAATCTAGTTTTGTCTAGTTTTAAGACCACTAGTGACTAGAAACAAGTTGGAATATTCTAGTTGCAATGCATTTTTACAGCTTGTAAAGACTTGTTTTGAGAATTTTTGTATTTTTTTTAAGATCCAACAGCTTATGTTATCAACTAGAAGTTTTTGCTAATTTTAAGAATTCTTGCCAACTCAAATTTGCTCGCCCCATTAGCAGAATCTTTTGCTTGATCTAGGAAGAGTTTAACTTTATTTGAGATTTTTTTTCTTGTTCCAAGAGTGCTTTTTTGAAGTACAAATCTCTTCCATCAACGTTTGAACACAACTGGATGGGGTATTAAGGTTTGGGGTATTGATGATTTATTTACGGTGTAGATCCTTTTTCTTATTTTTTTTCACAAACATTTGAATCTTATTTCAAAAAATCAAATGCTCTTACCTTTACATGATCTAGACTAGAACTAGATTTAAGATTTTTTTTCTTGTTCCAAGATGCATGTTTTTACCAGTATTTAATATTGGTTTCTTAAAATAAAATATCAATAACATTCTTGATATAAGAATATGTTGAGTCAAAAATTCTTGTTTTAAGATTCTTGTTTTAAGATCAGTGGCAAAATCGGCAACTTGTTTCACATAGTTTCTTAATTCAAGAAAATAAATGACCAGAATAAGATTTTTTTTCTCCTCAAGAAAATATAAGTTTTATTTTCTCAAAATAAGAAAAGTAATCTATACCAAGAAGGATTAAATTAGAAAATTCTTCCTAAAATAAGAAAATCAAGATTTTCAATCTAATTTTAAGCATTTTCAGCTTTGCTTAAAATTCATTTTTTGCAGTGTATAAATTCAAAACAAATTTCTCTGGTCTGTTGTTTGTTTAGTGTAAAAGTTTATTTAACTTTATTATTAAATAAACCACCCTCTAGGGAATCGTGTTCTATTTTACCCTATGTTTTTTTTTCTTGGCAGCACTGCAACAACACACAAACAATTCCTCGAAAGATCCAAAGACAAATAACTGACATTGACCAAATCATAGATTTTTTTCATCCCTGATCATGAACTTGTAGAAAATTTTCATTGGGGTACGTTCAGCTCGGTGTTCCAGTCATTTTCCAGTCTGTCTGCACTTATTCTCACTCAGAAAAACAGAAGTGATTACGTTTTTGATGTGTTTTCTCATCATCCCATCTCTCATCAATCATGTCTTTCCCTTTACTCAATATATTTACCATCATGACAGCATTCAACAAGGACTCTAATAAAGTCTTAGTTAAGTTATCAGAATTAACCTGCTGATGCCAAATATAAGAGTTTAAAGAATGTGCTTTCACTATCATTATATATCCACATGTAGCATAATCTACACTAAACATAAACTGTTTTTTTAAATGCCATTTATGTTCACATTTTTGAAGCAGTGTCATGAGGACAGCAAAACCTGAGAATTATTAAAGTGGGAGACAGAATTTTTTTTTATAGGTAAAAATTAACTTGATTTACAAAGTCCCAAATCTAATGACAGCCTTAGTGAGGATTGTGTTCTGCTATACACAGTCAGTGATTAAAGGACTTTCACTAAAAGCACTAACTGCATACTTAAAATATTTCATCACAGAACAGAGGCCCAGGCTGCAACAATATATGGATCAGTGTTGCTGACACCCTCATCTTTACATTATGGAGCACTAAATAAATAGACACTTTTGGTAAAGACTAATGAGAGAGTTTTTGTTTATCAAGGACATCATTAGTATTTTAGTGTGAGCTGCTTTGCCCACATATCAAAGAGAAGAAACTGTGAGAAGAAAATACAAACTAACAAGAAAACTAGTTTGGCAGCTTCTGATTTGTGGATATAACTTTGGGGTTCAACTGACATCTAAAAATTAGCATACTTTTTGCATAACTTCAAGTGTACAGAGGTTTTTTTTTTACCTGGGCTTGAGTGAACGCATGAAAAGTGGTACCAAAAAAATCCCTAGGTGTACATGGGCATTGTCTTGTTCTCTACCAGATAACTTTATGAAACAACAAAGTAATGCTTAGAAAGTGTACATAAAAAACAGAAGTTTAAATGATTTGAGTTGTTTGCTGAGTCTAGGGGAGAAGTTCTGCACCTTTATGTTACAAAAAGCTAAAAAATTATCTTCTCTTACCATCACTTCTAAGATTGTGCAACTCATTTTTACTTCAAATGATCTACAGCAGGTGCTGGTTATAGATCATGATTGAACAAAATAGGAATATAGAGGGTCAGCTCTATCTCTGTTATTGTGCTGCCAGAAGTAGGTATCAAAGACTATTTAATTAAATTATAATAATTAAACTTCGTAATCCAGTAACCCTATTTAAACTAAAACCAAAACCCATCTATTTACATGGCCATTCACATGCTGAACAATGCTGTGTCCAACAAATCTTAGTTTAACTCATTACTGCTTTGCTTCTGCAAAGAATCTTTTATTACCAAAGGTAATTTTAACTTGCAGTGATTAAACAAAATTTGAGGTTTTGAATAAATTATCAAGGATTAAATGTGCAATTTTGTGTTTTGAGTAGGCTTAAAAAAAAAGATAAAAAAATAGTAATAGTGCCTTTTCTAGGCAAGCACGTTGTGTCCTGCCTAAAAGTTATAACAAGCATTAATACAATAGCTAAACGCATTTGGAATTCCCTTAAATTCCCTGCCATTCATTAAAATTTGAAACTTTGAAACATTGAAACAAAGAAGCCAAACTGGCCTGTTTAAGCCTATTGAATTGATCCTTCCAACAGCTCCTTAGGACACACTGAATTATAAATATGATTCCTAGCTGGGGTTGGGGTAACAGCAGAGGTCATATCAAAGAAAGCAGCATCATTAATTTAAGTGATACCTTTCTGCCATCACCAAGCGTCATGGGTTATCATCTCATGCTCTCCTTTTTTTCAAGCCCATCCCTTGCCTCCCCTCATCTGCCCCCCAAATCCTTTGTCAGAACTGGGTCACAGTTTCAAGCACGCAACAGCCCCTCCCCACCCCACCCCCAAATACCTTGGCACAACACCACACCCCTCAGCAAACAAAAGTATCAGCTAGGAACATCCTGTGAGAACAACAGCTGAAATCTCCTTACTGATTTTAACATTTCTAGGTTTTATTGCTTTATATTTAATTACAATAGAACTAGAACAGTGAGCTAAACACTCCTGTATTAAAGGAAAGTATCACAAAAATTCCAAATTGACATTCCAAGACAATGCTGCATAACACCAGACATGATTTAAGAAAAACTGAGATTTCAAGATGCTTTGCACTATTATAACAAAATTATTCTTTCAATTAGTAACGATATTAGTTAACAATAATATATTCTGTTAAGTTCATCACAGACTAAGAAAATCATTGCATTTAAATGACACCTAGGTACTAATTTCCGATGTAATTATAATTTTTAATTGCTCTAATTCACAATTTTAAGGTTTTTGACAAAAAATCAAATGTGTTGATTTTGAGTTGAGAAAAACTCATTGTTGGATTTAACATATTTTATTACGGAACAAATGCATTTGAATGACCTCAAACTAATGAAGTTTATTTGAATCTGCTTCAGCAGAAATGGATTTGTTGAAAAAAAAACTGAATCAAAATATCAGTCATTATATGATTATGAAACCCAAACATGTATATCCAATTACAAATTGTAAATAGTTTTTAAACTAGAAAATAGTTTTCTATCACTGTTGATAGACTATAGTCTTTTTTAATTAATATGTAAACATAAGATAAACTATACGTTTGCGATATTGACCAAAAAAATCTGTTGCAAGGGCTAATGTAAAGGATGCTATAAATCTCACTGCTGCCTCGTAGTGTTTTATCTTTTCTAATCTCCAGCTAGCCATGAAATAGTTGATGGTTTTGAGCAAGTTTGGTTGTAAGATTGGAGTATGTGAACAAGGGGTTGCTTCGTGACTGAAGCTTTGTGTATTTTCATGGAGATAAAGACCCCCTGTGGTGCTCACTGTACCAGAAGGCAATGCTGCGTTTTTCATCTGGACCCTCAGTGCCAACACATTACATGACAGCGCGACGGCAGTCCGTGGGGGAATTGTGGAAGAGGGCGTAGATTAGGGCTCGGGGCAGAGAGGCTGCAGACGATGGCCTTCCGCCAGGCATGGCTGAATTTCTCGCCTGGATGAGTACTCCAAATTTCCCCTTTCCTCTTCTCCCCCTCGCACACTTCCTCGCGTGAAAAGAAAAGAAGGGCAGTGGCCAGAAAGAGTCATATTTGACCGCATGTTGATCTACAGCCCAATGCACAAAGTGTCAAACAACCTGGAAGTGATGGGGTGGAATGCTGCCTACTGAAGCTCAGTTGAACAAACGCATAAAAATACTCTGTGGCATGAGTATTTAAAAAGGATTCATCCAAGATCTATCTTTAAAGTAAATTTATGTTACTAACGTATTAACGCATCCTGCTATCAGTAAACATTGTCTACTGTGAGTCATTCCCTTTCAATTTCATATTGGCCATTGTTAAAATCAAGCTCTGTTAATTCTATCTTTCATTGTTACTTACACTCTAATTAGGGTACAGAGGGTTTGTTAGTGGCTATCACACCTTAAATTGGGGGTAAGGGATGGTTAAATAATGAACAGGGTGCTAGTATTTTGTATTGCATCACACTTAAAGCATAGGACAACCTCTTGCTTTCCCTATCGATGTATGATAGTAAGTGATAGAACTGCAGTTCCTCGAGCGGCAGCTTGAGGCTGACTCCAAAAGTGAGCAGATTTTCATTCACTCTAGTGTTAAAACTGACCAATTTGGGAGCTGAAAAAATTTTTTTTACACCCTTGCTGCTGTATTGTTTTTTATTCCTTCAGCCAATCAGATGTCTTCACTATGTTGATGTCCCACCTCTGTGGACATGTTTTCAAATACTGCACCCACTCTGAGCCTCTTTTAAATTGGCCAGAAACTCTGTCCATGTTTTATACAGTCAAGGGCTTAAAGGTGCTGCATGTAGTCATGTAAGAAACAATATTTCCATTCTAATTATTATTTCAGAAATGGAAAACTCTGTCTGTGTCTTCTAAGACTGATTGGGGGTTTTTCCAATACAGCAAAACGTCAAACAATCTTTCAATTTCATTCCACACTAGATGAGTGCTTGATACACAACAGAAGTGAGGAAAAGGTGTGCAGTGGAGGGAGCTGAGGAAACAACTCTATCATACAAGTGAACACGCAACGAGTGCCACCATTATCCCCCATGTGTCCCAAAGGCAGAATACATGTCTGTTTTTGTCCAATTCATTATTTAGAGAGCAGCGTAGCCAGAGAGGCACCATAGTGAGAGGATCTCGTTCATTTTTCTTGTCACAGTAGAACCTCTTGCCATGCTAGCATCAAAAATGAATAAAGAAAAGGCTGTAGATAATAAAACTAGCAAATTTAGATAAAAGCCATGCATGGAATAAATGGATTAATATTTTACAAAAAAGATCACAAGCGGGAAGGTCTAACTGCTTTTAATTACAGAACAGGGCTTTTTACATTGTCGTTTTTATGGTTTGAGTGCATCATGACCTCTTTAGGGCACAAAGGGCTCTGATATTTCAGACGGAATGAAGACTGATCTTCTCATATCTCCTTCGAGCTGCCCTGAGCCCACTGGATCACACTGGATCAAACTTCCCTCTCTGTCACGCAGAGATGTGAAGTCTTTTTTAATCATAATGGACTACAATAGCAACCACCTGAGAAGCTATGCAATTACATTCACACAGTAGGGGTTTCATATCTGAAAACGGTCTTATTTACCTGTTGTATTTCTAAGGGAAGTGGATATGAGGGGGCATGAATCTCCATTTTCTCGTCATCAACTTTCTCACTGTGGATTGTTTCTGTAGGACACACAGCCAAAAAACACTGAAAAAAAGACTACATGCTAAGATGGTTTCTGATTGTTAATCTCTTCTGCCAAGTTCAGACTACATTTCTAGCCCTTAGGTTTGGCAAAACTGGTTTTGTGACAATTAAAATATCAAAGAAATTACCAGAGACAATCTGTGACACCTGTGAGATATTTGTTTGCAAAGGTATACATTAACTTCTTTCTGTCACAAAGTAGAGTCCCAAAATTCCAGATAAAAAAAACACATTTTAATAACAGCATTTTAACACTATCTATTAACATTAATAGCTGTTATATTTTGCTACCAATAGCTAATCATATATGTAAAAAATTAAGATTCAAATAATGGTTTTGAGCCTATCTGAACATAGTTTGAATGTTTTAATTGTACTAACAAGGCACATTGACTTGATATTTACATATTGTATAATATAAATAAAATTACTAAGAGCAAACAGCAGTAGAAATTATTTATTCTGGATTTTCTCTGGTCCACAGTAACTGATTAATTTGTAGATTCAAATTGTAAAAAGTAACAGGATCAGACTTTATGATATTAACTAACATTGACATGTATGTCAAATAAATTCACTTAACATTTAACATAACAAAATACCATTCCATCCATCTTCATGTCGGCTTTATTCCCTTTCGGGGTCGCCACAGCGGAATGAACCGCCAACTCACTGGCATATGTTTTACGCAGCGGATGCCCTTCCCTGCCGCAACCCATCGCTGGGAAACATTCACACACACATTCACACTTTAACACTATGGGCAATTGTTCTTATTCAATTCACTTATTCCGCATGTCTTTGGACTTGTGGGGAAACCGGAGCACCCGGAGAAAACCCACGCGATCACGGGGAGAACATGCAAACTCCACACAGAAATGCCACCTGCCCCAGCCGAGCCTAGAACCAGCGACCTTCTTGCTGTGAGACGACCGTGCTACCCACTGCGCCACCGTGACGCTCAAAATACCATTCCCATTTTGCATTTTAAAGTTATTAATTACTGGAACGTTTATATCAAGTAGTAACTTTAATGTAATTACTAACTTAGTAAGTTAATGTTAGTTAATGTAATTACTAACATATCTAACTTTAGACTTTAATGTTAGTTGCACATAAATAATAAATTAATACAATAAACATGGAGCTATTTTCACAAAACAGAAACCCAATCATTTATATTCCTATTTTAAAAGGTCCCGGGCTAGCCTTAGACGTCAGTCGAACCGAAAAAGCTAACTGTTAGCTAATTAGCGGCTTGCTAATAAGTATATTTTTTGTTATATTTAACATAACAGCCTGATAAAATAAACTAATTTTGTAAAGAGTAACCTACCCATTGCATCCATTTGTTATTTAATAGCCAAAGTTCAGAGGTTCAAGTAACTGTATAACATTAACAGCCTTGGTCGAAGCAGTCCTTTAAGTGAAAACCCGGCGTTGTGTTGTCACCCAGACGACAACGTAGTATTTACGCAAACAGCGTAGACGCCAGAAGGCTCTTGAACTGTTCAGCCATTCAGTCAGCTGAGAGTGAGCGTGATTCGCTTCCCCTTCCCACGCAATAGCAGACTACAGTTTATTCCGGGCTTCTGCTTACCAAGGAGTCCTCACATATTGTTATTTTTTCAGTTCTCGGCTGTGAAGTGTCACACACGAGATTGGCGTGGGGTTTGATCGTGACCGTGTAGCTCAGCTCTGTGGGCGCTCGTGATGTTGATCTGAGATGGATGAAAAATAGGACAACTAGGCTGCGAGGGGATTTTAAGATAAAATCCTCGAAACCCCGACCTTATGAATCTTTTAACGCTAAACCCAGAGAGACACGCACAATCCGAGTTTATATTCGAGCACTTCCCGTTCATTATCTGTGACAAAACAGTCATTTTCTTGAGAGTGTTGGCTGTTTATCATCTCTCGCGTGTCGTGTAATGGCCATGCGCCCGGGGGAATGGGAAGCTTGATGCAGGCACGCAATGTGTGTATGGGGAAGTGTGGAGTGTAAATAGAAGCTTACTCAAAGGGCAAGTCTGAATGAGAGCGTTTGCGTGTGTTGGGTCATAACCGAGAGTGTGCGTGCGATCCCATGTGCGTGCTGAGCCATTAACGGCGTCTGTGCGTGGCAGTGCGGAAGAAATGGGCAGAGGAAAAGAGAAGAAAAACTATGACTCGTTTTATTGATTTGTAAAGTAAGCTTCTCATGTGTGCTTTGAGATAGGCTATGTGTGTGTTGTGCATTTTATTTTGGCAAATTTTATGTGGAAAAAACTGTTAAGCTTGTTTTGGTCTTGAATGGAGCAGTGCTTTTGATATTTTTTCACTTAATTAACCCTTTTTGACTTCCACTTGTGTACATATTCGAGGGTAATTATACTGGTGTGTGCGTGCGTGCGTGCGTGTGGAAACATTGACTGAATAGAAACACCTTCTTTATAATATCAGAAAGTTTGACTGTAGAATCTGAAGGATTCAAAAGAAAAAGAGAGCACGGTTCCTAACATTTATTCCGGAAAATATCATTGTTTTATTTGCTTCCGAGAATGATGGAAAAGACCCAAAAACGTAGATACTAAACTCTGGGAGGGAGACTAAACACATCTGGACGCATTAGTGAAGAGTTCCTATACATTGTCAGTTAACAAATTTTAACTGCATTTTGTGGAATTATTTACTTTTTTTGGCATTAATACCACAAAAAATGCTTTCATTCAGGTCAAGTTTCTAACCAATCAATAATAAAAATCAGACTTTTATAAAGGTACAACATGGCTAGGTTTGGCTCAACTTGACTCTCCACAGATTGGATTGGTATTTTCATTGCCTTTCAGTATCCGTTCTAAGTGGGTGAGTTTTAGACACGTCACTCAGCAATGTTGGTCTTGTTCAGCTTGCTTGGTGTGTGGTTAGAAGTGTGTGTGGGCGTGTGTGTGCTTACATGCATGTGTGTTTGCACACAAGGAATTTTCTGTGGTGCACGGGAGCAGTCAGTGCAAACAACATAAGTAAAGTAGAAGTAAAGTGCACACGACTAACAAAACAAGGCTATTAAGGTAGAATATTATATGCAAACAATTGAACAAAAATATATAAAGTGTAGTGTTAAGTGTTAAGTGCAAGGTGATGAAATGTGCGAGAGTCCAGGTGCAGGTAACAGAGTGGGATGGTGGAGAGCTATGAGTTCAGCAGACGGATAGGTTGGGGAAAGAAGCTCTGTTTGTGCCGTATCGTCCTGATGTTAGTGGCTCTGAAGGGTGGCCAGAGGGCAAGAGCTCAAAAAGATGGTGGCTGGGGTGAGTGGGGTCCAGAGTGATTTAGTTTGCCCTCTTTCTAACTCTGGCAGTGTAGAGATCTTGGAGGGAGGGTAGGGGACCGATGTTCTTCTCAGCCATATGAATAGTTCTCTGAAGTCTACAGATGTTTGCTTTGGAGGCAGAACTAAACCAGACGATGATTGAGGAGCAGAGAACAGACCCAATGACAGCTGAGTAGAATTGCCACAGTTATTCAGACTGAAGCAGAGAGCTGCTCCTCTTCCTGTCTGTACGCAGGCACCTCGCCGTCCTGGACGAGACCAATGATAGTAGTTTCTACCACTTTTTCCACCGTTTCTACCACTTGCCACGGTGCTGTTCATCATGATAAGGGGAGAGTGTGCGGAGGCCTTCTCCTGAAGTCCACTAGCATCTCCACTATTTTGAGGGTGTTGAGCTCCAGGTTGTTCAGACTGAAGCAGACAGCTGCTCCAGTTCCTGTCTGTACACAGACTCCTGGAAGAGACCAACGATGGTGGTTTCTACCACCATTTCTAATACTGCAGTTTGGGCAATTTAGATTTGCAAAAAGTTGATCGCAGACACCATGATGTGCATAAGGGATATTCGCTATGCTGTGAGTGTAGGGACTTAATGAAAATGAAAGGCTTTTGAGCAATTGACCAATCAGTGATTGTAAGAAAATAGTAAGAAAAAGAAGCATTTTGGCTAGACTGAGTCTGCTTTGTGGAATCTTAATGGCTATAAAAGAAGTTCCTGTCCTGGGTGCAGGAATTGTTACAAAGCCTCAAAAAGCATGCTAGCTTGAGATGAGTTGTGCCATACCATTACAAAACAGCTCAGTGGAAAAGTGTCATTTGTGTAATACAGAAAAAGCCCTTACCCAAAGTGCTTATACACACAACTTCATATGTCTGACACTATTGCTTTTCAATAGAAATATAGCTTTCTGGGAGATGGAGAATAATCACATTGGAGGGTACTTAAAGTTAGAGGGAGAGGCATGATGTTTTGGATTCATGTACTCACTTAAAGCTTTTCCACTGGAGTTTGGTAAAGGCACAACTTGGCTTGGTACATCATGACTTGTTTGCTTTTGTGTTTCCACCAACTTCGAGTATCAGTTCTTGGTATAGACCTCAGCTCCAGCAAGGAATTTGGTCAGCTTGGTTCTGATGTCCTCTGATGAAAGCACGTTTAGCATAGCACAGCTAGAGACCATTAAATCAGATTAGACAAGTAGCATTTTCATACCAGAATCATGTTTTACAATCTTTTGCTATTTTGCATACATTTCAAGGCTGCCAATTCAATATCTATGTTTTGCAATATGTAATGCGGTGCACTTAACTAGATAACTATGTAAAGTATAAAAAATATGTAACACGGCCATAAAAATGTAGACTTCAAAAGCTCATGTTTTCAACAGAAAAAAACACAAAAACTTATAACTCTGCTAAAGGCACTGGTGAGAAAATATTACAGTCTGATCTGATTAGATTATTTATGGTAAGCTATGCGAAAAGTCACATTGCTCAGGAAAACAACTTAATATAGATCCCAGAATGGCAAAAAAATACTGTATTTATTTTTTCGAGAGACTTGGAAAATGTGCCTACATCCGGAAAACAGAGTGTTCTTTATATATGAATATGGATGTATGTTGTGTATATTTTAGTGTATATGACCTCATCCCATTTATTAGCAAACTGACTGTATTATTTTTCCACTATGTGATTTTGATCGGAAGCTGATTTCAGAATCGATAATTTAAAAAAATATGAATTTTTTCAGTACTTGACATCCTTTGTTACTTGAAAGGCTTGAAATAACGTTGCTTACAGTAATTTTAATGGATCTTAAACCTCATCATTTTGATGTTCCATAGAAAGAGACACTTCAGGAAAGCAACTTGGCAAATAATCTATAAAAACAGGACCAAAGCATCTGATACTTTAGCTTTAGACAACATGCCCCTTCCGAACTGAAACGCACCTCTAAAAACATTTACAAACTTTGCCCCCTCATGTTTTCCATTCCAGGAATGGAATGCAATGCATGTATTTTCAAGTTTCAGGTTGCTTGAATTGGCAGTTGTTGTTTTTTGTTTATTTACACATAGACACAAAGAAAAAACTAGAGAATACGTAATAAAAAACTGTTGCTAAATACATTTGGGAAGTGGTGAAATCCAAACATAACATCAATCATTTCCTTTATTCAAATATACAAGCTAATAAAAAGATAGATAGATAGATAGATAGATAGATAGATAGATAGATAGATAGATAGATAGATAGATAGATAGATAGATAGATAGATAGATAGATAGATAGATAGATAGATAGATAGATAGATAGATAGATAGATAGATACATAGATAGATAGATAGATAGATAGATAGATAGATAGATAGATAGATAGATAGATAGATAGATAGATAATTTTCTACATGCATAGTCTTATTTGATTATTAGCTGATCTATAAATACTTTTCTTTGTGATGTTTTTAAGAAGTATTTTGAACAGCTTAATAACTCGTTGTCACACAATGTTGTTTACGTGATCTATATAGCAATATATATGTAGGACATGTGTCCCTTTGTGCCAAAAATAGGCATGCTTTGATTTGTTGTTTGTTTCGTCATGAATTCAACTTCTCAGCTTTGCGCTCAGCCCGAGGGATTTGTGCCTCCCAGGGAACATAAACACCAAATGGTCCCTTCGTGCTGTCTGCACGCAAACGTGTGTTAACCCAATCTTGCAAATCAATTAAGTTTAATGGCCAGTGTGTCGCTTCCCATCTCGGGCCATGCTGGAACCGCGTGACCGCTCTTCACTTCTCCATCTCGAGCACAGGACACCTGACTTGGGATTACTTCAAAAGAAGAATCTTTAACAAATACACCGTATACGAAAGCTTGTTTTGCGTATGGTACACTCAATTGGCGATATATCCGCTTAACTTTGATTTCCTGAACAGAATGCTTGAAACACGCAGTTCCAGGACATGAAGCTGAAGCAGCAGCTGCTCGAGTGTGTAGAGGAGGAAGAGATATTTCAAAGAGCCCTTGTGAATCGATTTGCATGTGAAACGCAGCGGTGACCTGGTTCCTCTCACGGAAGCGCGTTGTGTTACACATTTGAGGGGCTGATGTCGTGACTGATCCTCGCAATATCAGTTCAAAAGCCGCTGCGTCTTTAATCAACGTAGTCACGCACCAAGTGCGAGGGGCGTGGCTTAAACGCATTCGCCACACCTGACATTAATTTATCTTTAAGTCACTCTGCATCACAAGCAAACGTTTTCTAATTCTCAGCCCTGTTTTTGATATTCTTTTCAGACGTCGACTCCTTTTTGTCTTCGATAAAATTAGTTGAAAACCAACAAGTCAAAGGTTTGTCATAATAAGATGAGATTCTTTCCTCTTGTAATGCTTCACTGAACGAATGCACAGAGTTCGGTATCATGTTTATCTGTATTTTGTAACGTATCTGACGTGTATGTATATGTCTAAGCTTCAATTACAAATATATATTTTTAAAAATTATCTTCTCTTTCAACCACCATTGGTTAAGCCATTTTACCACACTCAAAAGACCTAATTGAATACTATGAAAATAATTTGATTTTGTTTTACTTCTTCATTTTAAACTCACCTGTAACCTATATTTTGAACCGGTTCATTCTGCAATATGAATTATTATTTTCTTGCATAGAGTCTGTCTTTATTTTTATTTACGTAAGTATCTGTGATATGCTAAAAAAAATAATTACCTTACGCTATGTGAAGTCTGCATCTTTGTATCTTCAAATGCACTAATAAAGAATTAAGAAGATACTTTTGGCAAAAAAAGTTAAAATTAATGAGCCTGCTTGGGATCTATTTATATATATATGGGCAGAAATATTGTCATGACAAAACATTTAAACAAAACTATATTCTTAAAACTCTTATTCTATGTAAATCACATTCAAACGAGTTTAACCAAATATATTGCACAAATTATTTCACAAATTATGTTTGGACTTAAGCACAAAATACACCTTACTTTAATATACTGTATTGACTTCTATTTTTAATTATTTTACAAATAAAGAGGATGTTTTGTTTTGAATACCCTTTTGTACATAAATATTCTGCCTTGTTTTGTTTTTTGCCTTGTATTTTTGACAATGTATTGTTACTCTGTGTACCATACTCTATTGATTTCTTATCATTCCTTTTGAGACAAAAAACAAGAAAAAATTTCACCTGATTGATACAAAATATTTGATCAAAACATTGTCCTTACTGTGGTTACGGCAAGGAAACAATATGATGTTTATGTTTTCCTTGCAGTTACAAAATTTCCTTGAATATAAAAGAATATAATAATAAACAAAAAATATGAGTACATTACCATTTAATAGTACATAAATTCATCTTTTTTATTGGGAGCTCAAACCGAGAATGGATTTTGTGGGGTTAGCAAATTATTCAAATCATACTGAAAAAAATGGAGGGCAAATAATGAACTAAAAATAATTTTCTGTATCACTTGATAACATCTCAAACACATTGCAAACAGCTGTTAAAACATCAGGTCTCTTGGCAAATTGTCTGGTTTAGGTATAGCCATTTATTGTTGCGTTTTTATCGGAAGGAACAAGTCTGGTTATTCCCAAAAAGTGCATATTCTCCACTGATGTACACTTTTGGTCTGATCAGATAACCACTCTTTATTACCATATAATAGATGTTTTACAATATCACTGGCCGTTTATCGATTGAATAAAGATACAGGATTTAGATGAAAAACCAAATCTGGTTCCTTTGATCTAAATCCAGAAGTTCTTGCTTTAAAAGCAGAAATCCAAAACCACAGAAAACTCACAGCAAAACAATACCTTTTAATGAATATCCTGACCTTGAGTAGTAGACACAAAATCATCATATTCAGAGCTTTAACAGTGGTGTAATCTATATATGTGTGTGTGCTTTGATTACACCACTGTATATATATATATATATATATATATATATATATATATATATATATATATATATATATATATATAGTCAGAAGTTACATTGTGTCCTCAGGTAAACAACATTCCGATATTGAATTGTTAACTATAATAGAAAATATTTTGAACATACTATAAAATATTTAATCAAAAAATACTTTTTTCCAAAGTTCAGTATGGCTCCCAACAAAATCTTCTTTCCACTTAACAGCTATTCATTACAAATTATATGTAACAGGAAATGTTTTCCAGCTTTGTACTAAACCAGAACCACATTTATCTTTTAATGAGAAATTTCCTACAATTTAGTTATAAAACGTTCTTTTTATTTGCATTGTAATTAAGTCAATTGTGAAAAAAGTTAAAACGTCCTACATCTTGAAACTAAGCATTGTTAAATGTTTATTAATGTAACTTTGTAGCTCATTTATATTGTGTATCATTCAAAGCCAATTTTTTCTGTTTCTACTACAAGATGAAAGCTAGCTAGCAATCAATCAACTCTGAGCTAAGTCTGAATCTCTCTTTGCTTAATTATATTAAGTAGATCCCGAATAAACCTCCCCTTCTCCTTTCATTTGTTCTCGTCAGGGATTTGAAAGAGGTCCAAGGCAGACCTGCTGCTATCTTCCTCTCCTTCAACTGTAGCTGTTCCAGTGGGCCATTCTCCAACCAGTCCACCCAAATCTGATCTCTATCAGCACCTCTTTGTGAGGTTATCTCCACCAGACCACCCCCGAGGAAGGCGGGAATGGAAAAACAGTCCTTCTGGCCTGAGAGAAAGATTCTCCGGGAGACGACAACCCTCAGATAATTGTTCTTTCTTAGGAAAACTATTGTATGGATGTTTACTACTAAGCTCGGTGAGATTGAGATTGTGGAAAGAGGCTAATCAACCATTAAAGTGGGCAAAAGGGAAGATGAAATGGATTGATTGAAGGTGACAGTAAGGAAATTGTGGTGTGTGATAAACATCTTCCTTGTTAAATGTGACAAATGGATAATAAAAGAGAGGTTTCAGACTGCTTCTGGGAATTACACAGAGCTGATCTTGTATCTAGACTCTTACAGCCTTGTGAGAAACCAATGAAGAGAGACAGATGAGCTTTCTTTATTGTTTCTGTGCTTTAGGAATAATAAGGAGATTTCTCCCAATCAAAAATTTAATACAAATTCATTTAACGTTTCACAGATTAAAGCCACAAAATCAATTATTTTTACTTTACAGAGCTCAAATTTACAAAACACACAGGAGTGCTTCATCACTCACAACCTTTAACTTCTGGGGATCGAACCAACAACCTTCTGATCCCAAGTCGATCTCCTTATCTGCCAGCTCACAAGTGCCCGAGTCACCAGATTTTGATGGTAAATCAAATGAACATTGATCTAAAGTCAAGACTCTACAAAGCAGAGAGTACTGCTGCTTTACTTACAGTTGTGTTCAACAAGTAGACTCTTCTATGTCAATTCAACAGAAGTCCCTCACATAAAAAAGTACATGCAGAAGTACACGCACTCACATACATGGAATTCCGGTGACGCAGGTAGTGTGAGATTTTGTGCCCTCACTGTTGCCGTGACAACCTGTCTGAACTTGCTCTCTGACAGTGGAATGAGCAGAACTCTAATGTGGGATCAGTAGAGCGGACGGAGATGATGTTGGTTCTTGTCACCTGTGTTACCTTCTTCCTGATCCCTTTCTTGAGCCCACAAAATTGGACTCAGAGTTGATGATTTCAACCATCACACTGATCAATAACTTTATAGTTGCACGCCAAAATAATGGTAGTCACTTGCATTCATCAAATTTCCGTTCTGTCAGTTTCTTAGCCTATACAGAAAAATTGGAGATGCTTCAAATCCTAATCTGAACAAGTTGTATAACATTACTTAAGTTTTAACAAAATAATTCAAATACTAACCAATACATTGTTGAAGCGAAAACATGCAGCATTTTTAGTCAGAGTTAAAGTTTACAGAGTTCAAGTTTGACACTGTGAGAGTTAGGACTAGTTTTGAGAGACAAAAAATCTAACACTGATCAGTGTTGTATTTTAACTGTAGGAGAGTAAAGTGTGCTCTTCTGGAGTAATGATTTACATTCAAGCCTTATGTCTCAGAAAAACTTGAATTTTATGTTGATTTTCCAGCTAATATAAAAAAACGTTACATGCAGTCTGAATGTTTTGTGGATGTAGTTCACATGTTTTTCATATAAATTGCTTTGCCTACCAAGACCATTGTAATGCGTCTCTTAGTTGTTAGTGGGTTGAATATGTAGTTAATATTGACAGTGACACTTCTTAACCATCATTGCTGATTTCAAATGAGCATCTGATCATTCCAACAAGTTTAGTCATAGACTTAAATTCAATTAACAGCATGCATAATATTTGTTTAAAATACTTTACATCAGTTATAGAAATTAAATGCCTCCCAGTATTGTTGTGTAAGAGTTGACTCTAGCCCGCAATTTAATTAAACAATTGGAATTTCAAAAATCTCTCAAATTTGTTAGTTAGCTCTTTGAGAGATGCAACAAGGTCCTTTACGTTAAAGCTACACCTCTAACACTCACCTCTATCCTCTCTCTCTCTCTGTCTCTCTCTCTCTCTCTCTCTCTCTCTCTCTCTCTCTCTCTCTCTCTCTCTCTCTCTCTCTCTCTCTCTCAGTTTTTTTCCCCAGATTGGTCATGTCTGGGAGCGATGAATGTAATGCACATATAACTGGGGCGTATGCATTCCAGCTTCCTGTTCCTTTTTCTCCTCCTCCAGGACCAATTTCAAGCTGAGTGGCATGTACACTGCCCTTGATTTATACCCCTCCCCTTTATTTTACCTTTTCCCTGATAACCCAGCATTTTCCAAAGCCTTCAATTGCTCCCGTCAGGAAGTGCTTGTCGAAGCAAACAACTCTGCTGCCATTCAACCAATTGTTCATAGCTATTTACAGGAAGAAAAAAATAAGGTTGTGAAATGTGTTAACTTTTAACAGAGGCTAAAGTGAAATTTACTTACTTTATTTACACCATCCTCCAGTCGCTCTCGATACAAACCTTGATCTTTCCCATTTGGCATTAAGAGTGGCTCAAATCTCGAAGTCTTCTCACATTTGCTCCACCTGTATACACTTGCAAGGAGCCTCATTTATCCACCTCCTTCCTGTTTCACATTCTGCGCTGGTTCTTCTCTTGCCTCTAATCCCCTGGAAAAAGATTTTCTGAGAAAAGTGGATAATCTAAAAAGAAAAAAAAAAAAATTTGAAAAAGTACCAAGTAAATATCATGGATATATTTACATATGATTATCATTTTGTGACGGCTAGAGCTCACATTACATATAAAGTGTTTAAGAGTGTGTGAATGAGCTGCCAACATTTAGCTGGGAACATAAAGAAGAGCTGTGAATTCAAAAGAACTTGATAACCCTTTAGCTTATTCATAGACCCAATATATCCGTTGGTCCAATTTAGTCTCCTATCATATTCTAGCATACACAAGAGCACATTCCCAGATAGCCTTGGCCCTAACCTTTCTGCCTCATCTACCCACAGCATGATCGACTCTAAAATCCAATTATAGAAACAGACAAGGGTTAGGTAGACTATCAAAATAAAATGCAATGAAGGTGATTTTGAAGCATGCAAATAAGTTAACTCAATGGGGGGGAGGTATCCTGAGCCTGACCATGCATAGAATACTAGACCTTAAATCCCCCTTCTTCAGGGCACAAAGAAGAGGTCATGTGGTGGAGGGCTGCTTTTAAGGTCACGCTAAGTTTAAGGCACAATCTCCTTCCCTTTTTTGGTATGCCCCTGTTGCTCTTGAGGGCTTATGGCAGAAATTTGAAATGATGAAAAAGTGAGCTGGAATGTTCATTGGTTACAGCTGGGCGTCATTGGAGCAATATGGAACTGGGTTAAGCAGGAAGTACAGGGATTCAAACACCTTATAGCTCTTTACGGGTTATTTTCTAACCCTTTACCATGAACCAAACTAGTCAAACATTTGTAATCAGCAATGGAAAATCATCACAATTATTTTTAATGCCCTCTAAAAACATACTGTTTTGAAAAGTCTTGGACATCACATGTCAACATCAATTCCCCTTCATTTGCTGTAACCACATCGACTGAGCCTAATTAGCCCTCGTAATTCAGTATATCCATCCATCCATTTTCTTGTCGGATTTCTTCCCTTTTGGGGTCACCACAGCAGAATGAACAGCCAACTACCAACTGGCATATGTTTTATGTGGCGGATGCCCTTCCAGCCGCAACCCATTGCTGGGAAACATCCACACACTCATTCATATTCAAACACTATGGACAATTGTCTTTACCCAATTGACTTATATTGACTTGTGTGGAAACCGGAGCACCTGGAGTAAACCCACGAGATCTTAGGGAGAACATGCAAACTACACACAGAAATACCAACTGACCCAGCAGAGGCTCGAACTCGTATTAAGTACAGTTATTGACTCAGTTATTGACACAAACAAGGAGATCGGAACCAGTCAATAAAACATACACATTTTTAAATAGGCCACAGTTGCTACGAGCTAACCAGTACAGCTAACTCTGCTACTCTGATTAACTGCTAGGCCAGAAAGCCTCATGTTGGGCCACAGGCATAGAGGCACAATTCGAGTAAGGACTAAATGGATCCGGTGTTACAAAAAACATTGGAAGAAACACCTCATGGCTAAGGCTAACAATGTTCAAACTCTGTTTATATACACCTTTCTCTCAAACCTCTGATTATTGGAGATTCATATAAACTTCCTATAATTCTGATTTTAATACTATGACAGGTTAGGTATTGTTTGGTGTAATTTGAAGTAAGACACAACAAATATAAATAGGATTAGCCTTTGCAACACATACTAGCTCCATAGAGATATTAAAGGCAAACATGCTAGCAGGTTTTTCAGCTTTATTCATAAGGATAAGCATGTGACACAGAGGTGGTATAAGGGGGAAGCAGTGTTAACAACCGAACAGTCATGTTAAATATGCTAATTTTAACAGATTTGATGAATGATGAAGGGATATTTTTATAAGTCATATTAGCTTGAGTGAAGTTGGAATCTGATGTCCTCTTAAAACATAGTCGCAAAGGCTATACTTCTAAAGATTGGCCATTGTTCATGTCAGAGTATATCATTTTTAAAACATACCTTTAAAAACATAGGACTTTTAAGAAACAAGGACATTTTGCAAGAGTCTAGAGGAGGCATGTTTAAAGTTAAGGGGTAATCATGAGCAAGCAAGGGTATCAGAACTGATTGCATATATCTTAATTTCGTTTTGAGGGTCATGTCCCAGCAGGTTGTTATCACTTGTTCAGCCTGAGGAGAGACCCTCCTGGTGTTCTCGTCAATCCCTTTTCAGTGTTGTAACTTCAGGACACAACAAAGTAAGTGGTGTGATAATTCCACTGGGGCATCCAAGCAGAAAAACAACACCTGGCTTTTGTGTAGGTTTCTTAAATGGGTTGTAAGGTGAATCGATGACATATTTTCCTGAAGTCCTGCACAACTATCAGGCCCTGAAAAAAAATCTTTCTTTGACCATTGAAATGTTTTAGGAATATTTTTAAATATATATGTAGATGAAAGCAAATATTTAATCAAGGACTTGAAAGGGTCTGTTGTTTCCTAGACTGGCCAGCTTCAGGGTGGGGAGGATGTTCCCTTTGCAGCCTCTTTTCTCTTTCTGGTACTCTGGGATTCATTAGGCATGGAGCTTAGAGACCCAGAGTACTCTGAAGGGAATTTGCAATCCCGAGAATGCTGTTGATGATGGAGCCTCAACCAGAAAGAGATTTTTCTTTCAGAGAACAAGATTTAGGAGTAACGAAATCTGATTTCGGCCAATTTAAGTGAAACGTTTAGGGCAAAGTAAATCCCTGACTTAAGTCTCTTTCATTTTCCTGATGAAAAGATCAGCTTAGACCAGCACTGGCTTTTCCCCTTCAGTTTAATGAGATAAATTCAGAGCTGTGTAGTCACTGGTGTCACACTGTTCATACTATTAAGGGTGAGAAATGAGTCTTTAACAAACTAAAAGATAACTTTAATATCCAAACTGTCCCTGATTTTTTTTTTCAAGACTATATAGATTCTGTACAATGGAACCTCAAATGGCTGACCTGACACCCACAATCCTCTTTGTCATGAACCTGATCTCCAATATTAATCCCTTGACTGTGAAGTTTTGAAAATGAGAAAGTAATTTTTTCTTGTTTTAAGCCATTCATAAAGGGAATCTAATACAAATACTGCCACAACAAATGCAAGTGTCAAACTCATCAGCAGTTAGGTATATTTTTGGTTGATTTAAGTAAAATTCATATCCAAACCAACATTCTTCCCAATCAACATACAAATTTTAAAAATATAACCAGTTTGGGGTATACTTTTTTTATGAATAACATACTTCATGAAATGGCGTCACGGTGGCGCAGTGGGTAGCACGGTCGTCTCACAGCAAGAAGGTCACTGGTTCTAGGCTCGGCTGGGGCAGGTGGCATTTCTGTGTGGAGTTTGCATGTTCTCCCTGTGATCGCGTGGGTTTTCTCCGGGTGCTCCGGTTTCCCCACAAGTCCAAAGACATGCGGAATAAGTGAATTGAATAAGTACAATTGCCCATAGTGTGAATGTGTGTGTGAATGTTTCCCAGCGATGGGTTGCAGCAGGGAAGGGCATCCGCTGCGTAAAAGATATGCCAGTGAGTTGGCGGTTCATTCCGCTGTTGCGACCCCGAAAGGGAATAAAGCCGACATGAAAATGAATGAATACTTCATGAATAAACACTTCAAATTTAGTGTTTGGAGCAATGTGTTGCCATTAAATAAACTTCTGTCAACTAAATTAAAAGAGCTGTTTCATTTCACTAATACATTACATTTAAAATGTAAAAAACAGTTCTAAAACATGGAATTACTCTATTGGGGTATGAAGCGGTTAAGAAAAAAAAGTCTTCATAAGAAATGTTTTTTAGATCTCTGTAGTAACTTACATTCACTTTTTAGTAACAAAACATTATAAATGTATGCTTCCAAATTTTAAGTTTAATTAATCATATTGCCGCACAAGAAGATATTTCTCAGGATAAATTATATTGGAAAGCAGATTAATGTTTAATTACAAAAAAATGTAAACTATACCATGCTATGACAGGCTCATAAATATTGCCAACCAAACAACATCTGGTCCCAGAATGAACAATGAACCAATGTACCTACTTTAAGAATGTGATTCAACCAGTCAGATTAGAGTTGGCACATGTCTTTTCCAGTCATCCTGTTTTACGTTTTACTCCAGCCCCATCCATGTCATGTTAAATGTAAGCTAACAACTGGAAAGAGTTGGAAAGGTCAGAAGCAAATCAGGGATGAAATTTTGTTAACCGAATGTCAAAAGGCATCACATTCCCTACAAGCATTGCAATCCAGGACATGTAAACAATCACTCTCACAGGTCAGAACTTCTTTCATTTGTTTTTATTTACTAGATACAATGACTAACATAAATAAACAATTTATTTATGAACAAAAGGCACACAGTTCAAATATAAACAAAGAGACTATATTTACAACTTCAAGCAAATAGCAAGTATGGAACGTGAATGGCAACAATAGGAACAACGAGTCTTTTGAAAAAAAAATGGGAAGCTGGAACAACAGCCTTGAGTCTGAGTGGCAAGTAATCGATGAACCTGTTATTAATGCAGCTCCCAGCTCATGGTCAGCCTTTAAAGCTACAGCTGAGACACCCCTCCATACATAATTCACACTTAACTGTCCAGCACAAAGGATGGTCGTCACCCACACATGTGAACACACATTAAGTCCACGTTTGCGCTCACAGGGGCACAAGATCAGGGTCACCCAGAAACCCTCATACAGTGTACAGGGTTGGAACCCATTAGTTCCATTCCGAGTGCCAGTGCCGAGCCTGTTTCGAGCTGCCCATGCCTGGAGTTGTGTGAAGATTCCCAGATGAGCAGCACTTCTCAGATGGCCACAGTACTGCCTACCTCCTCATACTGAACGATAAAGTATGGATAGCTCTGATCATCATTGAAGATGACAAAGATCTGCGGGTCCATCCAGTTGTCCACACAGGAGTCGAAGAGGTCACTTGAGGCATCTCTGGGATTCAGGGGTGGTGGTCGGCGCATGGAAGGGTTACCGACTGTGAACTTGCCAGTTAAGACTTTGGCAAGGAACATGTAGTGCACGCCATTAGTTGAGCGCTTGGAGAAGTTATGAGAATAGACCGCCTTGCGTGCAAAGTAGCTGCCTTGGCCGAACATAGTGGCATGCTTGCCACACACCCGAGGGTCAAAGTTGTGCTTGCAAATGCCCTCCACCACATCCTGAGATGTGCCATGGAACAGGTGGCGCTCATTCAGCATGCGGTCCATTTCTGACATCCGCCGTGCCATGTACTCCTTCTTCCTAAAAAGAGGAACGGATATTGATTACTCATCTCTGCCCAAACTTGTAACAAATCAGAACAAACAGGAAAGGAGAATTGTAAATATTAATCCTGTTCCCATTGGGGACATGTTGTCAAGTTTAAAATAGGGGGAAATCTAATCCTTGAGTCGAGCAAGGAGCAAGTGTTTCTCTAAGTGAGCTGGTTCTCTCTCTCTCTCTCTCTGTTATTTATATATGTCAAAAGTTCTCTAAAAGTTATTTAGATATGGCAATAAAAATCAGAATTGTTTTAAACAGAACATTTAAAGGCCTGACCTAATTACATATCCAATACATTTTCCAACTTACATAACATTACCAAATCATGAAACATCTTTCTGGTTTCTTATTTTAAACTGAAACATGTTAAGCTACAAGGTTATATGAACATTGTTAGTAAACCTTCTCTCATCTTGCAACTGACCAACCATCTATTTACTTATCATCATGTTTAAATATCGATGTAAGTAATGTTGTTTGTTTTATTATTAACAACAACTTTAAATGGTAACATTTGAAACAAAATTATTCAAATTAACAAATTTAAACAAATATGTTAACAAATTAACACAACAAAATTAACAAATGTCAAATAAAATTTAAATCTAACATCAGCATCATATGTTCCCCTTTTTAAACGAATGAAATCAATTTTATTTTACATGAAATCCACATTTCTTCATCTTTTGTTTTCGAAGAGTCATTCAACAATCTAACCTATTTCTTAACAATTACATGAGCAGCATAAAAGCTTTGAATAAATAGGTTCTGTTATCTGAGCCCTCCCCTGTCATCATGACGAATGGCAACAGAGAGGGAGATTGATCAAATGAGTGAACCCATTCGGCAAGAGGGCTCCATTAGCCCTGAGTCAGTGCCTCTTTGTTTAGAGCCAGGGAAACAGAGGCCATTCTACCTGAGAGAAAACCTCTAATCAGATGAGTTCTCACTCTCATGATGTTGGGCTAAATGACCTCACGTGACCTCATTCGCACTAGGTGGACCTCAGCCCTCAGGTTTTTCTTTGGCTTTCATCTCCTTTCAGATGTTTTACACCACTCCACCATTAGACTATTTTGTACATTCATTTACTGATGCAGGCAAATCCTCTTTCAAGCTTAGCAAAATACATTCTCTCTCCCATTTCTTTTCCTCGCTTTCTCAGCACAGTGGAAACACTAAAACTATTGTTCACAAGATCTTCACCTGCACACAAATATAAAAGCACCAGCCTTTATACCTCTAACTTTTTTCCCAGGCTACAACAATAAGCTGTTGCAAGGAACACTGGATTCCCAGTGAAGCCAGTTAAGTCAGGGTTTTACTTTTATGTCAATTTATCTTTGAATCGACTAATCTATAAAATTAGAATTCTGTTGCTGTAGCAATTTTTCAACACCCGAATATGAACAGTTGCTTTACAGGACCCCTTTAAGAAAAAAACCTGTTTTAGCCTTTTTGTCCTGGCTTGTAATAATGCATGTATAAAGCTGCTTTCGTCATTCAGAGTGGAATAAATTGTAGGATAAACACGTGCATACACTCATTAGAAACTAAATAATTTGTTCTTGACCAACTTAAGCATAAAGGCCCTTGCACAGGAAGGGTGATTTTAATGCGTTTATGAACAAGGGTGAGAGAAGACAAACATGAAGAACTTTGTTCCCTGAGAATTTTAGCAAAATTTTCATGAAGCTTGTCGCATATTCGCATTAGTATTATTGCTTTGATGTGTATATTACTATGCGTTAAAATCACAAAAGGGACACACATTGCTAATGCTAATGTGCTAGGAGCTTAAAAAGTAAGCATTTCCACACAACCCCTTGGATTTTTTTCTGCACATGAGATGTTGTTGGAAACCACAGACAGCATTCAATAACAAACGCTGAAATCTTCTATCACAGCAAGTTGTAATCAAATAGTTCATTAGTTTTGTTCATTTTTGTATTCCAAACACATTCTGAGTGGTTTCCCACAAAGCAAATTTTTATCTAGAGCTGCTCTGTTCCACCCACAGCTAGAAATCTTTGGCGTAAGTACACATGCCACACGAGCCATAACTGGCCCAGGTCTTACCTAAGTTAAACTTTTTATTTAATATCCTACCACATAAGAACATTTTCACCTCTGCTGCACTCTGACCAAGTTTGGACACTGTTTGCCAGGGCCAGAAAAATGCCAAACTTTGGCCAAATTATACTAGTTACTTACTGTTTGATTAATTAACAACTATATATTTTTGACAGAAGACAAATCTGTTTCAACTGATCAGATAAACAGACTTTAAATGTCCCTGTTCTGCAACTGACATCGCCTTTTTATTGTGGCTTCAGTAAAAGCTACTTCGCAGAAGCTGCTGGGAACAGAACAAGCAGATCTTTACACGTTATATAGTTATTGTCTTCATATTTTACGACCAAGTATCCCAGCCAACTTAATTGATCAGACCTGTTCTTCACCAGAATATAAACAAATGGCTTTTTCTACGAATACCTCACTCCTCAAAGGCATTTGTAGGAACTTGGAAAAATCCAAGGCTAGTCGGGTGCTATTGTTGAGATGGCACTGAAGCGATGCTTTTGCATACATACAGAATTCTCATGACTCAGCAGCAGCTCTTTTGGCCTGACTCATCCCTTTTTTTGACCTAGCAGAGGAGGACAAAACTTTATTTCTATTACCCGTCTTATTAAGATAAACGAGCAAAGCCTCTGCACAAGCACTTTATCCTCCTTCCCTTCAGTGCGTGGAGCAATTCTCACAAGCTGAGATCCCCTTCAAGAAAAACCCATCTGTTTCCCACCATCCCAAACATTACGTGAACATTGTATCATTGTTAACACCTAGCAGCGAGCAAAAATCTTCAAAGCCTCAAAGTGATGCAGCTATGTATTCTCTTTTAGACGTTTATAAAACAAAGGTCCACCCTGATAACCTTTTTTTGTCTGTTTTCAACCAGTTCATAAGCCAGTGTTTCCTAAACACAACTTTGGCCAGTCTAAACAAATCCTACAGGTCAAAGGATTCAGACATTGTTTGAGAAACTCTTTCCACACCTTTTGTATTTTTCCCAGAGGAAGGGGTTTTGGACACGGAGGATCTTCAGAATGCGAAACTTGGTCTCAGACACAGTCTTGTGGAAGAGGCTGTAGACTGTCCGGTAGCTGCGGTCGTCCCGGGAGACAGGCACCCGCAGGAAGTCTTGACTGTTATTCATTGGTAACCAAGTCTCAGGATATATTTTAGATGGAGTGTTTGATGAAGGAGAGAGAGGTTGGTTTCCCAAACTGTCCAATGAGGAGAGAAATGCTGAGGAAAGACCACCGAGAGTCCTAAAAGAAGACAAAACAATTGTGTGTAGTTATAAGAAAAGGCTGTAATTTTGGTAATTAGTGCATAAAACCCAGTAAGAGTTGAATTAGCTGAACTCTTGCTATTTTACAGCCTACTTTTGGCTTTGAAATAAAAAAAGAAGTGTATTTGAGCTGGATATTATCACACATTAAATAAAAAGTTTGAGGATGAACAATATATTCTCTTTAACAATGTTGAAGAGCCCAATTTAACAGACATTAGTGTTTATTTATAAAAGGCAAATACTTAATGTAAATTATGTTTTGGTTTTCATGATATTTTAATAGCCTATTGTAAAGTTCACATCATGTACACTCAACTTTGCAGACATTTTTTGTATGTTTTGTTTTGTTTTGTATCGGTCAATTAACAGTTATTAACAGCAATGGTAGTTAATGTTTACTAATTCAATTACTCTTGTATAAATTTAAACATTCTTCAGGAATTTCAATAATTAATTTGGACATATAAAATGTTATTGAACGAATTGTTAAATAGTCTATTCGTTTCGAACATTTATTCCAACCCAACTTTTATGTTTAACGAATGGGTTATTTGAGATCCAATCCTTAGTAACTAGTATTTTTGTACTAAGCAAATTCATCAAGAGACCATTATAATAACAAGTTCCAAAATTCTTAGATGCAACAGTGAAAAAGCAAGGAATAACAATAAAGCTAATAGTTTTGGAGATTGGCAAACACTTTTTGGAAAGTGAATGTCAATGGATCCTTTTAAAGAATGTCTATGTGTGGCTTATTCAGGTTGCTGCGCATTAACTCAGCTGGAACATGCAGCGGTTCAGCCAAATTGTCAATCGCACTAATGAGTTCCACCCTTATGCTCAGGACAGTGTGTTCCTGACGCTGCAGGACTCTTTCACTGGGTGGACCAGCATTGCAATGGGCTCTACCTGACAACAGGAGTCGACTGAAGGGATTAAGACAACCCATGCCAATCAAGAAACTTGAGTAAGAAAGAGCACTGGTGGATACAATGCCGGATGCAACCTTCAGACAGATATTCATGTCGGTTCAGTCACTCTTTCTTAGAACACTGTGTGTCGTTTACTCAGCTGTTCAAACCAATCACTCATTAAAAAAGTGCACATTTGTCAGATAATAGATAGAATAGTAAAAGATAGAATATATGCAATAGAAACATGTACTTATATAAAATTAGTGTTTTTGAGAAGGTACTACACCAGAAATAACTCCATTCCGCTCCAGTGGTTTTTAAAGTGAGGTTGTAGAATGTTTCTCATTAATAAAGCAAACAATAAACCTTTCTAAAAATGAAAATAAAATGTATTATTTCTTTACCCACATTTAATCAAATGCTCCCATTTTGACAGTCGCCATCAATGTACAAGTGCAGGATTGGCTTTAAATCACCTGCCTTCTGCCTGATCTTGGTTGATTCTACTGCACAGCACACTGCTGTTTCAGCTCCTTCCTTTCTCCTCTACCTTTCGCCTAAGTTCTAGATGGTCTCTGTCCCTGTACACCTTATATACCAAATGATAACAGATTTTGGATCTAATAGTACTTCCTCTTCTTGTGAGAATTATTCTAATCTAGTGCAGGCTTTCAGTCCATGTTCTATCTTAAGGTGAGGAGGAATATTATGTTTCAGAAAAGTGTTCTGGAGGAACAAGGAGTTCTTCAGGCAATTAAAATGAGATACAGGTTTTAGAGCTTTCACTGATGAGAATGCTGCGGAGTTCGATATGTTCTTGGATCGCAATGCACAAAATCTAAGATCTCTTGGGATTTCAGAAGACATCCAGGAAGAAAAACGTGATATGACTTTGTTTTTGAGTACTTAAGCGCTGCTAAAGAACTTGATATCATTTTCTTTAACAATCTATAAGGAAAGCATGAGATACTCACTGGAGGTAGGGTGTGAGCATGATGGAGGATCTGAACAGTGGCCGTTTTTTGATCTGCCTGCGGAACCCAAATACAGCGTTTTGCTGGAAGCCCTCACGAATGTTTAGGATGTACTGATTCTGCAGTGTGATGAAGCGGACCTCCTTCAAACCTCGACCAGTCGCTTCCTCAATCAAGCGAACCACCGGCTGTGAGGTTGAGAAAAAGAGAGAGAGACAGAGAGTCAGAGAGTGAGAGGAAATTAGTTTGACCATGGAAGGGAGAACAACAGAACACTTAAATGCGCTCAGACTCCCATTCAATTCATCTTGAGCACTGGTCGGAATGAATCCATCAGCGGAGATTTTCAGCGGAAATAAAATGCTTTTGTTTTCAATGGAACATTTATGTAATGTTCTGATTTTAGGCGCTTTGGAGAACAGGACGTCTTCTCCTGTGTATACCTGCCAGGTTAACTTAAGACAAAAAAACACACAATATGACTGCATATGTTTTCACTCTTCTCAGTTTGATACTTTTAGAAGTCCTTTAAACTATACCTATATCTGATCTAATCTGTATTTAATTTTGTAACAAAATCTACCTTGTTGGGAGTTAGAAATGTAACATTTTTCCTGTATAAAAGCTGAAATTAAAACAGTAAACACATTGTTACGTTACCCCATGTTTCATTTGATTAGGAGCTTTAACTCAAATGTATTTCCAGCCAACGGCTTCCTAACAACAGGCCCTCTAAACTATGTATTGTTGCATGTCCCAATTACGCAGTAAAGGAATTTATATGTTCAGAGATAAAAGAGATTTTTTCCCCCAATCCAAACACATCCTCTAGCATTGACATGCACACAAATATTAAAACCCATTCTAAAAAACAAAACATGTAAAAGGAACACTGCTACTTTGTTCGTATATCTAAAAGAACCGCTTAAGACAGCAACAAATGTTAAGCATTTCAGAGTAGCAATAACCAGACAATAAATATCTGAGACTGTTTGTTAAATCGACCATAGAAAAGCACAATAAAAGCACAAAACAGAAACATTATTTCAGGGCTTTTCAAACATGAAAACTAATCCTAGACGAAGTATGTAATGTACAGTGGCCGAGAGGTGCAAAACACATTACATGTTCCAAAACACTTTTACAAATTGAGAAACATTTGAGAAACCAGAAAGGGTAGATACCTATTGAGAACCAATGATGATTGGACGAAACTTTCATGAGCACTGCTCATCATGAGTGGCAGAAATCTTGTCCAAGTTGTCAGTTCTCAAAGTTTCTTACCATTTCCTGTTTCTGCAATGTGTTCAGAAATCCCTTTTACAAATTACGAAAACACAAATACATTTCCAAATACGTAATATCCTGTACTAATACTTTGAGTGATTTCAGTAATTGAATAAAGATCTATTTCTTATTACTTGAGTTAAATTTCTTCCATTTAGGGACAATACCTATAAAAATATTACCTTCGTATTTCCCTAAAACAATAGAGACATGTTGAATATATGTTATACCAATATATGAATATGTTATATATATATATATATATATATATATATATATATATATATATATATATATATATATATATATATATATATATATATATATATATATATATATATATGAATATATATATATGTGTGTGTGTATACAATTATTCTCATTCTGGTTAGTGTTCAGACTGTTCCGGATTATTATTTTTTACTCAATCAAACTAAATTTGCTTTAGGTTTATTTTCCAAAGTTAAGAAATAAAACATTTATCCATCTTCTTTGACATAAAGTATGTATTATTCAAACATTTGACATTTACAAAGACAAAACATGACACACAAAAATAACGGAGCCTCACCTCTGAATATTCCCTCCAGCCGAAGTTATCTCTGCAGTAGTATTTCCACACGGTCAGACAGTCGGGGGTTGGGCTTGTGTTTGTTGGCGTGGTTGTGGAGCTGCAGGGCGTGGACAGACGTCTGACAAGGTCAAACTCCAGGTCACAAACTCGCATGGCACTGAAGTCCAACGTAAACACTCGACTGCTGTGGATGAACCGAAAGTAAACAGAAGTTAACATACAAACTCAGTCGCATGACAGTCAGTACAGTGTTTAAGAACACACAGCTCGGATAATAACAGCTAATCAACTGTTCCTGAGCTGCTTTGAAATGAAACTACTACTTTAAGCATCTTTCTTGAAAACGATCAGCTCCAGACAGAGGGCGACGGGCGGAAAGGTTACCCCACAACTGCCCCCAGCATTCAGTATCAGACCCCTGCTTTTTAGACCACCCTCCAGGGGTACTGAACTGCTAATGAATGGCCACATCGATCACCAACACAATGAAAGTGGTCAGGGTAGGGGTGAAATGAGTGCAAAAGTGGCTCAAATGAAGGGCAAGTGACTTCTGAGTGACCCTGAACCATACCAGGCAAACAAATACTAAACAAATCTACCCTGTTCAGAGGTTTTTAATAGATTTTGTTAAAACTTGTCCATGTTTCAAGTCAAAAACCTTGCAAATGATCCATTCAATGTGAGAATCTGCATGGTCGGTAGCATTAATGCCTTTACTTATTAGAAAAAGAGGGAAAAAAGACAACCTACATGTTCACTTTTCAAATCTGTAGAAACATTCACCTAAGCAACCACTTAATCTGTCTGTCACACTCAAAAATAGCGCAGTTTTTCAAGTGAATCTCAACAGCACAAGAGAAAGACATGGCTCTGACAGGATGGGTGGACTGCGGCCTGAAAGACAGACAGGAGCTAGACTAAACACTGGAAGTCCTCAGAAAAGCAGAGAGAAGTTCTTAACATCCATAGAAGTACACAGAAAACAAAATGTAACAGCAAGAGGCCACTGGTGAGCATCAACGAGACTCAAGAACATGATCTAACAGATAAGACTAAATGTGAGAACACCAAGCAAAAATGAACTAAGCAAGAAGGAAGACATTGTACCAATAAATAATGCAATAGGATTTTGTCAAAGGAGTTCTATGTAGTTAATCATTACAATAATAATATTTTTTTACAAAAATCTTCAGAAACAATCCAATTTGGCATATATTTAATCAAAATTACTATTTATTCAAGTATGAAATGGCTTAATTTACAAAAGACATAATCAATATCCTATGCAACTTATAACATTTTGACATTTTCATAAATAGCAGTCCACTGCTAATTATTAATTAGTATTATACATAAAACTTTTATTTATATATGTTAATATATTTTAGCAGAATTATTTATACAATATACAATATTATACAATATTCTTTAACAATATATTTTGAATTAGGCTTATTTTTCAACAGGACCATAGAGCACAAACAGATGCATCATTAAAAAGATAGTTAAAAAAAAAATTGTGCGTTGGCAGTCAAAACTGTCATCAAAAAGAGAAGATGCCAAAGATCATGGAAACTAAGGAGGAATTTTTATTCCTTCACTGTTTGTGTCTGTCTCATGCCCATGAAATCATTCCAACAGACATCAAATCTGATCTAAAAAAATGCATGTCAAGCACGTGGCATTGAGTTCATGTGCACGTAAGCAGTAAGGGAGAGAGAGAGAGAGACAGAAAGAGAGAGGTAGAGAAAGATAGAGTGAGAGACAGGACCTAATGAATTGAGTCAGCAGATCATAACACAAACGCATGAAGCAGCCAGTCACACACACCCAAAACATGGTCTCCATGGGACTCGTACACAGTGGGATACCCAAGAAGTTTTCAAACCAGTCATTGTTAAAATTAACCATATTTTGTAAAAAAAAACATGTACAATCTTTATGTATGTGCAAAGCAAAATGCTGGAAAGTTGCAAAAAAGTATAAAAAGACACGTATCACAGAAATCCAAAAACCAATTTAAATAACACAACAATCCCCTCAAGCCAATGATGTTACTTTGTTACAAACTCCCACATCTCACAATTCCCACCAATTACAACAATGAAAATACTTGTAAAGTTCAAAGGTCAATGTGAGAAATGTCACTTTCAAAAATTATTATCATCCCAAGTTTTTCATCGTCAATTAACATTGGCCCGAGTCTCTCTTTCGTAGCGGAAGGCACACATTGTGTCCTCTCAATTGGAACGCCGTGGGCTTCAATCAAACACACCCAGAATCACTCTAAAGCCACTTGTTCGGGACAGCCTGTCTTTCACAGAAAGTTCCAGGCACACAAACACACATTCTGGCCTAGCATGTGGCCAACAAAAGTCAACAGATGGACAGGCTCTCCCCACATACTGAAACTCTGGACCTTCAGCACTTCTATCAGGCCGAAACACTAGGTAATACCAATCTGGCAGCCGATCTTTCATACCTTCATGTCCTTTAAAACATGTCAAGATGATAATGTTGATTATTTGTGGAATATTGAATACTGGATACAGCAGAGTTTTATTTGGAATTTGAGTATTATTTTAGCTTTAGTCAAAGAAAACAAAATGCAAATTTAATCAACAAAATCAACTTTAGGGTTAGGGAAAACCCATCAGAGTTAATTTAAGATGCAAAGGAAAAAAACACACATTAAACATAACATTTAAAATAAACCAGGCTTCTTTTAAGGGAAGGCAAAAGGGGAGAGAGCCATTTGGGCCAGATTAGCTTTACATTAATAAGTAAGTACAACGTATTCATAAAATAATTGAATCTTCAAAAAGAAACAAAAAAGTTTCAACTGTTCTACAGGAAAGTACAAAATGAATAAAGTTTTATTGATTCAAAACCATCATGTGAATCATTCAGAGTCATACTAGAAGCGCGACACAGACAGAAAGAGGAGAGATGCACACAGAAAGTGAGGGCAAGACAATTGGGACATGAACGACAATGCTCCAAAGCTGTAACAAAAAGTGCGAGAGAGTGTGATTCAGGCCAGTCTTGCAGTGCAATCAAATACCACCGTGCTCCTCAGTTCTCCTGAACACACTTGTGATGAGTTTCTATTGCACCACATTGTTCGACAGCTCTTTGGATTTTCGAAGTTTCATAATCACTGGGAATTCATCACACAGAACAAACACAATCTAAAACAACATTACCCACAATATTGTATTTGAGTAGGAGCATAGATTGTTAAGTGTGCAAAATAATTCTAAAAGGATCAAAATCCATCCATTTTTTTAAATGATAACAAATGATGGCCTCTTGCAAACAAGCCATTCTGAAACTATCATCCCATGCCATGAAATCAATTTTCATAAAATCCACAAAGCAACAGTAGTCTGTCTTTTAAAAAAAATATTTCAAGGATCAGATCATCTTGTGAGAAATTGCCATTTGATGCCCCCTTTCATTAAATGCCAACAAGCCCCAGAGGCCCATACAAAAGCAGTCTTGCATGGAGACACAAACCAAGTGAAGAACAAGTGGAGCATACTTCCCCAGTTGAAGCAGACTGAATCTGGGGTTAACTAATCAATATTACATAACTCTGTTTGACTTTCTCTCAAATGTCCACTCCTTGGAGTTAGATAGTAATAACAAGTTCTATGGTTTTTTTTCTGAGAAATTTTCTTCAGCCACTGCCAATATTCCACAAAGGACCTCCAGAAAGATGTAAGACTCAAATTGCTCATAAGAGGAGCTCTAATGATAAGTGGACATATCTGGCAACACAAAAATAACTTGTATTAAAACAATAGCCTTGAGAAAAATGACCATCCTTTGTTCCGCACTTAGAATCCATTAAAAAAGCATTAACAAATCTCAAGACCCTTTAAGGGTCTTGAACATACAAGAATGCAATTTGAACAAGACAGGGAAGTTAAGTGCAGCTCAATGGTTTGCTTAATTTCAATTCCCACAATGTCTGACACACATGTGTCAATTAATTGGACAAACAGGAAGAGTATAAGGATAAAAATGGGATTGGCTCCCAATTAACCTAATTTAAGTGAAACTGGTGTTCTTAGATTGCAAGAATTTTACTATTTAACTGTATTTTGCAAAACTAGTTTTGAGCAGTCACCATTAACTTTAATTGTAAGCTGAAACTTGGATTCATAAGTATTTAGAAGCTAAATATGAAATTAAGTCAAAGTAACCATATTAATTCATGTTTATTAAAGTACATTATTTTGTTTCATTCATCTTCATGTCGGCTTTCTTCCCTTTCGGGGTCGCCACAGCGGAATGAACCTCTCTGGCATATGTTTTACATGGCGGATGCCCTTCCAGCAGCAACCCATTGCTGGGAAACATTCACACACACTCATTCACTCTTTAACACTATGGGAAATCGTTCTTACTCAATTCACTTATACTGCATGTCTTTGGACTTGTGGGGAAACTGGAGCACCCAGAGAAAACCCACGCGATCACGGGGAGAACATGCAAACTCCACACAGAAATGCCACCTGTTCTGTGTAAAAGTGTTTTACATCTCGAGTTAGCCTTGAATGCTCTGTAGGCATTTTGAGCACTGAAACGTTAAGTGTAGTTTTATTGTTGCGTCAGCTCTTGTATGTGAAAATAAAAGGCATCTTTTGGTTCACCTGTCATTTAACTTAATCTATTGAAGCTGAGGACTAGGATAGTTAGCTCTAAAAAAAACAACATATCCCACACAATCTGAACACATATGTTTTCCATTCAGACCATGCAGCAATCCACCAGTGCAAACCCAAATTAAATTGAACCCAATCTAGGGTTAGGCTAGGAACTCTGTTGCTAGTTTCAATTCTGAGTGTTGCTGACTCATGCCAAGTCATCTGTGCTTAATAAAGCAGCAGAAAACCACTCAACACTGTCCGCTTTTCCCCTTAGGCCTTGCTGACCGAATAGTCACACAGTATTCTTCCTTCGCATTTATAGCAGATGCATAAACAATGGTTATCGCTATACACACACACACATCAACAAAACAAACAAAAGAAAACATACTTGATTAAACGAGGAGGCTCTTGACAACAGAAAGCAAGGAGCAAATTTAGCAGCCAGTTTCTTTCTGTTCCTTTTCTATGAGACACTTTGCCTTTGTACAGAACTCTCTGCTTGTACGATGAGGTACAATGTGAAAGGAACATGGCATTCTGGGATTAAGAAGCAATGGGTGGTTATAAAAGGGACTGCGCCTGGGGGCAAAGGGCTAAGACAACATAAAATAATAGAGTCCGGAGGATTCCACTGCATCTTAGAACAACCAGACCACTCTATTTGTGCACATTGTCAATTACGACATCATTCACCCATACGAAATTATCCATAACAAACCAGAAAACGTAGAGTGAGAACTAATGTGGCTTTCATTTCTCTACTTTTTAACAGACACAAGCAAATTGTTAGCTAGGGTTACCTTCATCTTTTCAATGCTAATCAAGGTATACGATATCTAGCAGGCTGTGTTTCATTCAAACACACCTGGCTACCCTACCTGACAAGCTAGCTTTCACACTGGCTCGCCTACACACTCTTTTCATATCCACACAAGTGTTTGCTTCTTTTTCAAGCTCGGAACGCTGAACCTGAGATGGCCACCTGTGCACCGGGTAACCATGGTGATTATTGTCCAACACGGGGCACGTCGGGCAGAGAAATAGCTTGTTGATGACAATAGAAATCCCAGTGCCCCTTTAAGCTGCATCGCAGACAGAGTGCAGTCACCCCTCTCTGATGGCTTCAATTCCATCCTTCTTTTTTTGTTCCTCTCAGCACTAAAAATAGCTTTCCATCTAGTAAATGAAGTGCAATGACTGATCCTCTATGCACTCATCATCACAACCCTCTTATGAAGCCACAGGGTTCAGAACACGCACCATCCTGAGAGTAGACGCTTGAGAGGACAGAAGGGTTAAACACAATATAGATACAACAAAAGGGTATGATGGAGAGAGCGTAATTAAAGGGTGCTGAGGGAAACTGAAGGCTGATTGATAAGCCAGTTTCACCTCCCGTTATCTCTCTTTCTACCTGTGAGGTGTAGTCATGGATGAGTAACCTGTTCTGCTCTTCCTGTTAATCCTGCTAAAGCACTGAGTCACTTTTAGGTCCCCTGACCCAATCGTCAGCTACGGTGACCATGACCTGTAACTGCCTGATGATTCATTGGCGTCGAGAGCTAAGATCAGTCGAAACACAAACACACACACAAACACAGGACTTGATTTTGTGAATTATATAGCAACAAAAACATAAACTCATGATCACTAACCTCATTACAGGACTCATTACAGGAATTACAGGAAGGTCTTCACAAAGTCAGCAAACTACTTATTTCAAGTATGCATGATTATTAATTTTCGAATTGTTATATATTCTGTGAGTTATACGATATACAAATTCTTACAAAGGCTGATGTAATTTCTTTTTTAAATTACTTTTATTTGTATACATTTCCCAAGTATTTCCCATACCATTCCAAACTAAACCAAATATCTATTCTATTATTTTACTGCAATGAAGGTTTTTGCCATTTTAAGTAAGCTAATTCTTGTGTCTTTGTCGTCTTAAAGGGATTTATTAGCTTAGAATATCTAGTCAATGATAAAGGTTGATTTAAAAACCTATAAAATATTTGACATTTCAGTTTTTGTTTAATTTGTCACTTGCCATTTGTGCAAAGGATTAATGCAAAAAGTAGTTCAACTCTCTTACAATAGCTTTAAATAAAATTAAGCAAATCATCACATAAAATAACTTTTATATCTTGGCTAATATAATATAGTATAGTATTGTATAGTATAGTATAATATAATATAAATAACACATTCTCTATGATACATACATCAACCTCTTTATCGCAGGTTAATATAAAACATAATATAACATTGAATTAAAGTTTTTTGAACCCCACACTAAAGTTGCATTCTACTGACGCTAAAGATTTCCTCTTTTGTTAAAGCACCAGATGATCACTGGTCACACATACCCCCAAAAAATCCAGTTTAGCTCTTTACACTACATATCTTAAACCTCGGGTCTGAAAATTTTCCAAAACTCTTTTGTTTTAGTAACCCACTGTTGCCACTTGACTGTGTTCATACTAAAATAGTAACAGTTGGTCTTCAGTAAAGTGAGGTATCTTTTAGTTGGCTTTTAATGAGATAAAGGCAGATATACAAGTAAGCTAGTCATTGACGGTCAGACATGGATGGTATTTAAGCAGACTAAGGAATTAGATGATTAGAGATCCAACTTAGCTCACGACTCACCAAATAAAAATCTATAATTTCATAATAAAACATAGTAAACGTAGTTTTAACCTTTTTTTGCCAGCCTAGACATTGTACCAAACCATAGCAGGACCAAACGCAAGAAAATTCAGAATCACCCTTCAAAATATGCATACTCTTAAACAGTGAATAAACCAAGATGCCTTTGTCGGAACTCAAAACAGGAAACTACTCACCAACAGTGCTAACCACCTCAGTATCTACCCATTACAAGATCAAAAGGGTTATTTAAACGTATATAGATCATTAACAAAACAAATAGGAGGAACTCAGTTTTGATGTTAATGTTGTGGATTAAAAATGAAAAGTACTACAGCAATGTGTGTGGGGTCAAACTTATTAATGATCTCCATTTCACTTAGTCAATCCCACTTCAGACACTTCTCTCATCATAGAGCAATTCTACACAGAAACTCCAACCAAAGTGCAACCATCAAATTCTGCTTTTCTGGGAGCCGAGTCAAGATTGTGCTGATGTTACAGGCTTCATAAACACAACCACAGTCAGTTCACATGAGAGAAAAGTCGATGAAAGGGTCAAAGCTGGGGGATGGAGGCAGCTGAAAGAGCAAGCAAGAGAAAGCAAATGCATGGAGTGTGAAGGATTAGCAGCCCTTAAAAACCTTGTGCTCCACTGAGCATGCCCAAAGCCAAGGTCTGCATTAGGAGTGGCATGATCCACACAAAGCGACCTCCAAATGACATGCTCCAATGATCAACCTCCAAACCGCCACCCTGCGCTCCACTAGCACACATGCTTCGCACCCAACTTGAAAGTTCCTGTACCAGATGTGGTTTGTGGTACCACTACAGCCGAAGCCTGTCCAAAGAGCGAGATGTTTGATATTTTTGTGCTCTACTGCCCCTCTTTCCCAAGCGCACTGTGTTATGCACTTCTTAATCCCATACACACAAAACAACTTACTCGTACATGCTCTGCTTGAGCAACCTGCATGCCTGCATTGTTCACACCCAGCACAAGCGTCACAGCCTGAGAAGATTTAAACAAACACATACACTCACGTATGCACCTGATCACACACTACCAACCAACCCACAGATAAGCTAGTCGGCTCTACGGGTGGTAAACTCAGCAAACAGATACTTGCTAAACACACACACAAAGACATGCAGCATGACGGTTAGGGTCATATCAGTAACGTATAAACGTCTCTCTATTTAACATGCAGCTGGTTTGAAAATGTGCATTTATCTAGACAATGCAGTTGACTGTTTTGCAGTCAAAGGTTTTATTTGTCCCCAAATACCCTTTTGTTGTTATTACACCTAGCCAGTACACAATCTGTTCCTTATGCATCATTCTGCGAATGAGCACGTCAATACTTTCAGTTTAATTTTCATTTTCCTTTTTGCATTTTCAATTGAGAATTTATGAATATAGTTTAAGGAAAATAGTTTTTAAAACCACAACTTGTGTTAGAATTAATGTTTCTGACTAAAAAGATTACTTAAACTTCAACAAAACACAGACTGTATGTTCATAGATTACAACAAAAATATACATAATATTTAAAATGTTATCAGCACAAGCAGAATTGATCGGGCAGCAGGAAAGAATTGTGTACTGACACAACTCTTCAAGTTGTAACTTAGCCTAAAGCAAGTCCTGTGATTGGTCGGTATGGTGGCAGAGCAAATACTTCCTGTGTAGCATCTTACATATTTGGAGGTCTAAAGCTGGGTTTTTAGTTCTGCTGTAAGTTTACAAATTGCCCGTTGCCAGACTATAGTTCTTTGCTCCATTGTGCGTAGTCTATCAATATTGGCATGCTCAAAATGCTACTAGCTAACCAAAACACAACACATATACTAACAAAGGACAGGTTATATTTACCTAATCTTATATTGTGAATATACAATTCCATAGATACATTTGTAGCTGTTGTAGAAGCACTTTCTTTGCACTGGTCAATAATCCAATGTGGTGTGCTACCAATGCTAACTGCTAGCTAGCCAAAACACAATTAAGAAAACAACGGAAGGTTATTTACTACATTGCCAAAGTTTGACTCAAGCATCCAGTGACTAATATGTGGCGCCAAGCCAAGAAAGAGGTTGGAAGCACTTGCTCTGCTCCACCTCGACCAAGCTTTGATGTAAAAACTTTCAAATGTATGTGGAGTGTTCGCAACGAGGGGTTATTTAAATGAGCAGCCTTCGCAATTCATGATTTGACAAACAAAGTATAGATTGGCATTCACGTTAACCCACAGGAACACAGTCTCCTCGCTGTTCTTATACATTCTTGCTTTATAGTTTGGAGAGACCGTTACTGTTTTTAATGCTGATCAGCTCTAACTCTCTGCAAAATCTGCTGGGTTTAAGTCACCAGTGTTCCTACTGCAGACAATTTAAATCACACTGCAGAAGCTCAGATAGCTTTTAAGTCCACACCAGAAAACTTTAAAAAGGTTTAAGAAAGTTTATTGCAACCCATCGCAGACAGAACAATTTAAGTACAAATGCTCTTGATGATGTGTATGTGAGGAGGCTTCACAGCAGCCAATGCCTACGGGCTTAAAACAAGTAAAAGAAAATTTGTAAAATGGATAGCTTATTAATTAATTTGGCACAACTAACATAAAAAAACGACAACACTTCTTTTAACCACAACACATCTTCTTTTAAGGTTCTTAAAACCTCAAATTATTCAAACCTTCAATCAAACTACTATTAGGTGTGACAAAGACAGTATTACTTGCACTATAAAGTGCAGTGAAGCTAGCTGAAATTGTACTAACTTCAAACAGGTAAAAACAAATATGTTTTACAATCCTGTTAAAGTTTTCAAATACTGTACTGTAAGAATACACACAGCTGCTTGAGATCTATTTAATTATTTTGTACATATTGTCTCTTTATGATTAACAAATGAGTCAAGCTTTGGAACAACTTGAGTGTGAGTAAATAAAAGAAGAAGCAAGGATGATTAAGATTTCATCTGTTATGTTGTAAAGTTTAAACTAAGCTTTGGCATTCAATACCTGTGTATTAACACAAGTATCTACACAAACTATTTATGTGATAAAGTGATGCTGTGTCTAAAAGTACCTGAAGTGTACTTTTTGTGATTCCTTTCAAGAACATTTTGTAACATCAGCCATTCCCACTCAGCACAAGACGACAACAACACATCAATTTAACTAGTTCTGAACCAAAAGATGTCAAAGACACATTGTTATAGACCTATAGCTGAAGGACTCCGCATGTTGTTACGGTATTTTTTTATATCCTTAGAAAACACACACTCAATAGTTAATAATTTAATTAATTGTTTAAGTCCAATGGTTTGCTCTGTTAAAACTGTTACATAACCAGACATTAAGGAGTGTGCTGATATTTGTATGACCTGAATAATAAAAAAAGACGGAACAGGACAGTTTTTGACCACTCTTTGATTTCTCAGCTATTTTTGGGATTCGTTAAAGGTGAAGCATGTAAGAAATGAACCAAAAGAAATGGACCTGATGTATCAAGAGCCCTTAAATAATTATGTTCTGTTCAAGTACTAATGTTCCTGAAAGTATTGGTATAAAGAGAATATTCTATGTCGCGTCCACTCTCTGGTTCTCCAATAACTTAAGCATGAATCTGGTTTGCACATGAGAAGAATTCAGTTCTATCACACTAAACTGCAAAACCTCATCATGATCTAAAAAACATAATAACGACTTAAAAAAAACAAGAACATATATAGGGATGCTTATGAAATGTGAAGATGGCTGAAATCTGCAAAGAATATGAAAGTGAAGCTGCAGTAAGTTAGGAACATTTCTCCTGAAAACAAAAGATAGCATCACAGCTAATTACTTTGACTAACTATTGACTTTTCTGTGCTGTCAATTAACACTATAAAAATAATTTGTGTCATGCTCTCTTTGAAAGCTAATTTTCCTACTTAATTACGGCTTTCCTACATATTACTAAAGCATATTCACAAAATACTGAACTGGGGGTTTTGCTCTTACTTTCTTTATATAGCTCACAATTAAAGCCTAAGAATGATTAAAAGACAAAAATCTGTTTAATTGTAATCGCTTGTCATGTAGCACACATTGACTGTATATAACAGGTAGCATAACTTGAGTGACCTGTTTAAGATATAGACATTATATAAAGATTTAAAGTTGGGCTTACTCATGGGTGGGCTTACTAATTTGAGAGCCACTAATGGATCGCTCAGGTTTTCTTCTCAGTATTTCATATACTCCAAATCATGGATTCTTCTCTATTTTTGGCTCTCCAATGGTGATGCTTCAACAAGGATTTTCACACAAGTCACTTGTGACGTCACACATACTACATTCATGTTTCATACAATCAATGTAAAAAAGCAATATGAACATCCTTCTAATGTCACAAGATTCTGGGTATAGACCTAAGTTAAAATGCTTTGTTATCTTCTAAAGGTGCTAAAATCATATGACCTTAGATAACAGACGTGTTATAGCACAGAAACTACACGGTTAGGATAATAACAAGAGTGGTTAAAGGATTAATCAGGTGACTTTTGGTACACTCTTGAAATTCAGAGGACTATGAGTCAGCATTTACGTCCCATCCTCACTCTTTTGATCATTTTTCAGCTGAAGCACAATTTGCTTCAAAAAATCAAACTTACACTTCTAGCTGAGAGGATAAATTTATCCTAGGCATCTTTTTCTCCACAAAGATCCCTAAGCCATCTCTCAAGTCTTGATTCCTAACTGTAAAACTAAACAGGTGTGGGTAGACTATCGCGTCTCACGCATAGTCATAAAAGACGTGTAGGCTTCAGTGACAAAAAATCCGGAAAACCATTGCTATCGTTCAGTAATAAAAGATAAGATATCTACAATGAATTTCTACTGTAATAAAGTATCTGATTGGCAGATGAAGTGTAAAGGGCTTTTCATTCTTCCTCTATGAGACCTTGAGGGAATAAATGAACTTCAGTCGACATCCTCGACTTCTCTTTTGTTGTTTCTATTCATAGAGAGAGTGTATAGGAGGCCAAGCAAATGCTGTCTTCATTCTCTTTGCAAGAAGTTTGCAAAAAGTTTCAGGGTGTACCAGATGCCAGAAACTGACAGGATGTGCACTTCTGTAGCCCCATACGGGACTAGAATGGAACTATTTGTTCAGACAATCCAGCCACCTGTCTTTCCTTTTGTCCCTCTCAGCAAAAGACACATAAATAAAAACTGTGATCGCTGACAGCTAATGTAAAAGTGTCTAGTTTACTAGATTGAACACAACAACAAACTCAAGATAAAACTACCAGTGCAGAAATTGGTACAAATGAAAAGTGTATATGACATATTTATCTCACTATTGTTCCTTATCTGCGGTCTTTGCCAAGAAACTCCCAAAGGATTTTAAGTAACCTTTTGATAACCACGACCCCGCTAGTAATGGTTTTGTTGCCAATGATTGAAAACAGGAATATACAATTAAATTGAAGGCACATCTTGGACCAATCCTTCCTAAACAAAGCATGGACACTTTATAATATCATGTTGCTAGTTTTAAATTAAACTGCAGTGGAAACCTTTACTTAGAAAGCTCTAGTAATAATGTTGTTTTTACAGATGATATGGATAACTCACTTGAGCAAACAGCTTGCGAGAATAAAGACGTTTACAACTAACCTAAATATCCTCATTGAGCATCTGACTAACCAAACAACTTCCAAAGCAGATATTTACATGAAAATTGTCCAAATACTTATCAACATACAGAATGTTTATAATAAAATGTTCGGAACAACAGCATAAGTTTAAACAAATAATTATTTGTTGAAAAAAAATATAAAATAAAAATACAACACTAATTTTCAAATGTAAGTTAAAGTAAACTAAACAAATAGTGCATTTCCAAAGTTCTTTACAAGTAGAGAAAAAAATCTGTCATCATCTACAAGTGTATCAAATGTTTATAGTCAATCAGACAGTAAGAAAAAGACAGTCGAGCTCACGCTAACGTTAGTGTTGTGAAAGCTGTTCGAAGGGTTGGTGCATTTTTTATCATCTGTGTGTTTTTAAATGTGGTAATTCTTAAGCTGAATTAGTAGTTTTGTTCTATGTTGTATTTTAAAATGATTGGAACTGATTGCAGCATATTTTAAACAGACGTTTTTGAGATGGTCCTAAAATGTAAAATGTCCTAAAAATTTCTTTTTCCATAGAGCCTCTGGGATTTCTCACAGAATTATGAACTTGACCAAAGAAATAGTGAACTTGACTTGCTGTCAGACATACGATAATCGGCACTTCTCTAGCTGGTTCAGTTTGGAATCTATAATGTATGTTTATGGGTAATGCGCATACGGTTTTAAAATATTTGAATCTAAAACAGATATCAAAACATTTTAAATGCAGAAGTCTATAATTGGCCAATCTACCCGATTATCAGCTCCAACAAAGCTATAGGTTATCAAAAATGACTGGCATGACAAAAAAAATGACAATCATCAGATAAAAGGGACTTTGAAGTATCGTTGTGTAATCAGCAATTGTATGCAAGTGTTATTTCTACAAATACTAAATCTCTCCAATTAACTAATCTTCTGCTTATTAAATGCCTTTCTGTAGAAAACTACAACCCTGTTTAAGAGAAAGAGATAAAGAATGCAAGAAGAATACACTTTATGAGTCAAGCAGATGCTGAAAAGATAGAAGTCAAGAGACCTCACCCATGTGAATAATTTCATGACCCGTCTAAAGGCGTTATCTCCATTCTCACACACATGCAAACACATACTCGCATGCAAACACCTAGGTTTCAGGTCACTCTGCCCTTAGTGCAAAGCAAGATTGTGTGACAAACACAATCATCTCACCCTCTACTGCTCCCATGGAGACCAAACCCTCGGGATCAAGGGTCAGATTTCTCACACACTGCAGCATAATAACACAAAAATGACAAAAATTCCATCCTACAACCAACAATGAACAAAGCCTCTGCTCCTGTGAAACAGTGCCAATCGGATCGGTCTGACCAGTGGCAAGGACAGAATTTTTCTGGAAATAACAAGCATCCAAGAAAAGATTCTGTACACAGTTGAAGGTCTTTAACCATGCTAAAGTGTCCAACAAGCCTTCTCTATCACACCTCTGCTACTGTTTAAAAACATTTGCACACTTTGGTTTTAATTTGTGGTTTCTTTCACCACCTTTATGAAAAATATGAATGTAAATGGTTATTTTCATTTTCACCTAAGTTTAATGTAATTACACAAGTTTTACTAGATTTATAATTATGCCACTTAATACTAAACTGGACTATTTTAAAAAGGACGCTATGCATATTTCAAAAGAACTTGAAGATCAACTGAGCCAAATATATTTAAGGATACCTGACTTATACTGCATTTGCAAATATAGTTAGCCTTCTTTTATTAAGTTGAAAATGAAATTTGAAATTAAATCTGCAAGATTTAAAATCTAATTCAAGATTACATATAACTGATAATGTAGCAATGATAAAGCAGTATGCATTTTACTGAAAGGTCTACTATATTTCAATTACTCTAATAATTAAAATATAATTACCATATAAAATATATAACTGCAATTGCAGTCATGTGAGAGTTTAAGAAACAGAAAAGTTTTAGTTTTTATTTAGCCAAAGTCTATGTGACAAAATTAATCGGCTATTTAAAAGTGCATCCACGGGTTTACATGTTTGTTATGACAACTTTGAATTATTAAAATATGGAAAGATTATCAGATTTTTAAATATATTTCTTCAATCTACACTTTGTTTAAATTGTTACTAAATTGTATTTTAATATTTATATATTGTTTTATATGCATACAAGGTTGGAAGTTCAACAAATAAATCATTACAGGACCTGTTGAAGAACATTTATTTTAAGTATACCAACTTTGCATCACAGGATTGTATTGTATTTATGTTTATTGTATATAAGTTTAAAAATGTTCTATTAAGAGCAAAAATATTTTGCATTTTACTGTTGAAAAATATAGATGAGAAAAAGTTTAAAATAGATGAATAAAATTGCACTTCAATTATCTTCCAAATTTGTTCAGCCAATCATTCAGTGCTAATTTAACTCTCTAGATTTTATAGTGTACTTTTTGTTCAGTAAACTTTCCTAATTAAACTTTGAGCATGTTTTTTTTATTTAGTATGTTAAATCTACATTTGACACTGGGGTAGTGTTTTTGTCTGTCCAAAATTATCACCAGAAGTCTGAATTTTGCTCTGCATATTAGTTCAATTGATTTCCACAAGGATTTTGAAAAAAAAATGTATTTATCAGAAACAAATAGCATTATGACTGGCTAATGTCCCCAAAATGCCATAGCTCTAAAATGATCTGTTGCAATAAACACCATCCTCCTCTCAACACAAGAAACACAAAACAAGGGAAAGACTGATTCAAGAGCTGTTTACAGGCTCTCGCTCCACACCCCTGGAGTACTAAAGTCAGCAGGAGGTTAATGGTCAGCTTTAGCAATCAACATGAAAGAGGTCACTGTGAGGCAAAGTTCTGAGAGCGCACGGCCAACAGAGACAGTTACGTAGGCATTTGCTCTATTAAACTCTGTTCACAAAGACCCTTTAATAGTCAGCTGAATGTCCATGATAAACCAACAAAGCAATCTTCCAGAAGGAATGAGAAAGCAGCTGTGTCACTCTTCTGCTTTGTCGTGACCAAGTACACTGCCTTTCACAGAGTGCTTTTGCATGCAGAAAAGACTGCTAAACTGGAGCCAAAAAAGAACTCAATCCGAGTCAGTCAAATCTACCCTAATTTGGTCCGAAAATGTTAACGTATGCAAACTGAAGCCTTTCAACATAAACTAGAGTCGCATTTCTTTAGTTCAAGCAAAGCAAAACTACTATAAATAGATCCAGGTCAGTCAAAGCTGCAACACTTTGGTTGGAAAATGTTAACGTGTGAAATAAAATAAAACGTCCATTTACAGAGCTGGAATGTGTGCGTGCACGAAAGCCAGTGTGGGTGGGGGAGCATGTGTATAATTGCGTGTCTCTCTCTAAACCTCAATTGTTTGTGTGTTGGTGTGCAAGTCTGCGTGTGAGCTCTTCTCTGTCTGAGCAGCGAGTGCGTGTGACCGGCTGAGCTCAAGCCACAGCAAGAGAGAGCGTGCACGTGTGTGACCAACAGAGGCGGGTCGTGTAAGTTCATGGCTTACAGCTGTCAGTATGCTTCCAGACGTCAACCCAGGCAGAGGAAGAAGTATGGTAGAGAAAAGCAATCTTTACCTAATCGACAATGCACACATGCTGCTGCACACAGGACAACTTCCTGTCACATACTACATTACTTCACTCAAAAATTGATGCTAGCTTTGGCTGCGGTAATCAGAACAGGCCCCTTTTTTCATTGCCAGCCCCTGCCTCGCACCTATTATGAACATTGCCTCTTCGCTTTACATGTTTTTCATAACTGTGCTTCCTTTTAGCTTTTGGCGAAAGCAATAATGACTGAAGCTGCTAATGAGGTTTCAATAAAAGTGGTATTTGCCTCGAGGGCTAAACCACTAGCACTTACAGAAACTTAAGTCTGACATGTTCGTTGTCCGGATTGCAGTAAAGCCTTTCCAGTTGTTCTTGAGAGTCGTCAGATATGCTCTGCCAGATTTGCGTATCTGCTCTGCGGATTTGCCAGTGGTAAGGTAAAACTGTGTGATGCTGGGCACAGTCGCTTCCATAGATGCATACGCCCTGGAGGAAATCTACACAAATGGATACAGCATCCCCTTGATGCGTGTGATACTGGAGCTGGGTCAGGAGTTCAAACACTAGATCCAAAGAGGCCTCCTCGCTTTTATCCTGAAAGATCTCGCCCTCTTTGATGGCTAGGCAATTTGCACCCTGCAAAGTCTCAGCAGTGTAGATGTCATTTAACTTTGACCCCGAAACATCGGAGGAGGGCACCGCCTCGTCTCGCTCCTGGGGCTGGAAGCCACTCTCATTAGTGTCTATCGACACTCGCTGGATTTCCGTCACCTTCTGTTCTGCCGCAAGCTCGCTCGCGGCCACATCAGCGTCCGTACTCTCATCCTCCTCTTTCAGGCACACCTGGCTAATCCTCGACTGCTTCTCCACCGCCGCAGTGCATATATTCCGCTGAGGTTGAGACGGGTTGTGAGGAACAAACACTCCATCCCCTGAGACGAGGGCATCGGAGCTTAATAAGGTGGTCAGGATAGGGTCTTCTAAAGCGCGTAAGCATTTTGTGTCCAGTTTTCTTTGTGTGAGTTTCTTTTTGAAGCAGGGCTTCACTAACGGGATCTTGTTGCCCAGTCCCATCTGCTGTTCTGTGAACTCTCTCGTTCCCATGGGCAGAGCTAATGCAGGCTCAGCGGTGTCAGCTGCCTCCTGCATGGTGCAGAAATCTATCCTCCACACCTATGTAACAAAGAATGAGCACATTTGTCACATTTGTGGCTTCAGTTTAGCTAGACATTTCTTACGTAAAATAAAGTCATGATTTTCTTAAAGAGTTTCCGATTTATATTCAACAAGGCTTAAAGACTAGTCATCAAGATAAAATACTAGCATCCCATTTTAAATTTATTTCCATTAGCATTTTTAGCACTTTTTAAACCTATTTGTAATCTGATCGCTTTACTAACTGGGTAATGCATTACTTCACACATCTTAAATGACAGATAATAGTCTCAGAGTTCCCTAATTTACATTTTAATGTAATGCTAGCAGAAAGACAGAGAAATCAGTCTAATGACTGCAATGTTTCATTACAAAACCAACCTTTTCGCTCTCATTTCTTGTTCCAAATTCTGTTTCACTTTTTACAACTGATAGAAATCAAGAAAAGGGTAGCCATTTATAAACCGATAACAAGTATATGACGCTAGAAAGACTTTCATATCACATCTATACCATTAAAGAAAAAATTTATGTGTTGTTGAGTAGCTCAGCAGGCTACACCTTTGAATAGACGCGACTCATTTCCATTTATAGATTAAGCGTTTCACCAAAATAATATGTACTCTGACGTTTATAAGATGACTTTCTGCATCATCATTTCCTTTTGTTACAGGAACGTTTAGTCCCTGATCAGTAAACTAGGCGTGAGCTGAAACCTAACCTTTCTCCTTTCATGGGAAGAAAGAGGTGGTGATAGAGAAACAGAAAGCACCCCAACAGTAATCTGCTCAAATGTGTGTTGTTAAAACAACACTGCTGTTTCTTCTCCTCCCAAACGAAGCTTAACTCAGCGTTAGTCAGAGAATGTATTTTTGTGAAGATATTTAAGGCATTAGAAAACTTGAGAAAAAAAACACAATTACACGAAAAGTAATATATTAATTCTGGTAAGGAGAAGAAATTCAGACTCGAGTTTGTTGTGTAAAAACTTGTTAAACTACATGGGTTAAAACGTAAGTAAACAAAGTATTACGTCATGGCGTAATAAAACGTTAACGTTACGTTAATTCAGCAGAGAAACGTCTGTTTTTTTTCATCCCACTGCATCACCATCAATCGACGGCAGCGATGAGGTACAAATCACTAGCACCCACACACGTCCCGGTTAAAGCTTTCCGAACAAGTGGGATTGTTTAATTACGCTGCTCCTTGAGATTAGAATCAGTCGAACTCGAGCCAAACCATCTCTTGGGAGTATTTTGATGCCTGCTCTAGATACGCGGAGTTGAGAGCGTACGTGCCAGCTGCCAAAGCCTGCTCGTTCTAGTTCGCACGTACCGCTTGTTTTAAAGAGACCACTACCCAATGCGGCGCCTTCTCATTCTACGACTCCAATTTCACACAAAGAGAGAGAGAGAGAGAGTCCTATTAAACAACACCGTGAATCCGCAACCTTTTCCGCGTACGCAGTGTTGAACCAGCGCTCTAAATGGTCCCACTCCACGTAAGTCGCTTCGTGAAACACAACCTACCAATTCTAGTTTCTTTCCAAGCGTACCTGTAAGACTTCCCGACTCCTTAACGGCTACCGTTGAAGCCAGTAGCCTGTCCCGGGATGTCCGCGTTCCTCTCTCATGCAGGACAGACAAAGCATTCATCCAGAGAGCGAAACGTTCTCCTCCGTCTCCGGTAGCATCTGAGCGGTTCGCAGCTGTTGCAGAGAACAAGCGCGATAAGACGGGCTCGACCAATCACATCCCACCGGAGCACAAAGGGGGCGGAGCCTTGGCGTCTGTTGGAGCGCAGGAGAGACATAAAACATCAGGAAGTAGTTCGGTACGTGCGCGTTTGGTTGTGACTCACTGCTGTGTTTGTGCCAGAAATCATCAGGTGTTGTAATTATATGATCGTTTCGGTAAAAACGCACTTCTGAATAACACTGAGAGTAGTTGGCTGACTCGTAATCATAGGGGATCCCTTTGAATGCTTTTCAGGAGCGCATGTTTCACATATCTTTAAATCCTGGTTTGCCAGTACTTAAAAATCAGCAGGCTAATAAATAGCCCGAAAAATGATGTTTTCTGGAGAACTGTTTTAATAATAACTAAGGAGGTAAACCAAGGGCGGCCTCCTGCTTTCGTTCTCGATGCATAAACAGGAAGTGACTGAACTGCAGTTCGTGCATAGACCGCTTGAGGCTGACTCCAGAAGTGAGTAAGTTCTCATTCACTCCAATGTTAAAACTGAACAACTTTGGACTGAAAAAGCACGTTTCCACCATTGGCTTTTTAGTTTAGAGCTTCATGGACACTTTGAGGGAGATAATTTTTTTTTATTTGTTTGTTTGTTTAGGATATATAAAAAATGTTTTAACCAATAAGACATTTTCAGTATGGCTATATACATTATGCCAAATACATTATGGCATCTGTGGATGCATTTTTTTATTATTGACCATGCCTGAAACTACAATTCAGAGCACATCATTGTTAAAACATCACATTACCTAAGAACTTAACGTTAGAACTTTACAGTTAACCACTTGATTATTATTACTAGCACAGTTAAAAGTAGTTTTAAGCTAAACACAGATTGTATATAATTCCCTCGACATATGCTAATGTAAACGTATGTCTAAATATGTGTGCATACGTTACATACGAATGTTATAAAATGTAAAAAAATTGTTTTGCTTTTCATAAAAAAAATAAGCTAAGCTTAAAAAATATCTTCATGCAACCTCGTTGACACATTCATGGTCATTTGATTTGACATGTAATTGAGTAGCATCTACAGTAATGTAAAGACTTTGGCTAATGACACATGCTTAGCTGTGTTCTTGGGCCTGCCCTGGTCACACCAACAATAGCTCTTTTTCAAAGTTTGTTTTAAGAAATATTACAGAGTGTTCTTTTGAATCCTGTTAGCTAACAGAGAACACTTGTGTTGTAATAATTGTATAATGACACTGTTACAAGGACATTTTAAAATAAATCGAAGCAAAGTATTCCATTGGGTTTGCCCCATGAGTTGAAAACCCCTTTAGCAAGTTCATCCTCCAGAGATCATGATTGAAATATGGTGAAATGTTACACAATATGTTAAACCCATTCTAGTTCAGCAACAAATGTTATGCGTCTTGACACCCTCCACCAATTGCACATGAACATCCTGTACAATCTAGGACAGCGAGTATATCCACACCTGCCCTGATCAAAGTAAAAGTATAGGCTTGTCAGATACAGGATGTTATCAATAAGATGTTAAAATGATCTCTCTTCACTGCACTCTGTAAATGCATCTCAAAGGATAAAAAAGACGCAGATGTATAATTTCATGGCTACGCCTCAGTGGCCAAGTTCTCATACCTCACCCAAAACATGTTCTTGTATCATGTGTATAGACATGTCAGTACGAGACTCTCTCACAGTTGAATCTGCAGGGAAATGAAGTGACGTCTGTGTGTTCCCAAAGAGCACTGAATAGTGCACACTCAAGCACTTCTCCTATTTGCACAAATAATAATGAAACTCTCAGTTTTGGTGTACAAAAACAGTTTACTTACAACTATACAGTTTACGAAAACTGGAGGTCATAATTACCAGTTACTGTTAAAGGTACCAGTAAAGTGGGAAATTGTGCTGACTATTGAAAATTCCTAACCAAATAAAACCTAAAATGTGGCTTGTTTCTGATGGAGAATGTCAGAGATGTGTTTAAAGGCTGAACATAATGAAAGAATCTGACACTAGAGGTCCCACTTACAAAACAGGTTTTTTGTTTCGTTATCAAGCAACATCCCCCTGAAGAAGCAGATCGGCTGAATCTAGAAAAATAGCCAGTTTTACTGGAATAAAAAAAAAATAATCTACACTTTTTTAGGGTTATTCTTATTCTACAACTCATCTTGATATAATTAGTTGTGATCATCTTTTTTTAATACACTACAGCCACCCTCAATTCTGATGACAGCTAAGCAATGCTAAACTAAACTGCTAGATCAAGAGAATGGCTGAACAGATTGTGTGAAGTACCGTGAATGCAATTTCGGAGGGAGCGATCAGATAGTTAGAGAACAATCTACAGGGGTATTCAATCCTTCTGTCCACTCCAAGATATAAAACCGTAACCACTTTACTTCCAATTTGACGAATAAATGCAAAACACAAAACATACGCTTTTGTTTTCTGGGCTAATTCTATGTAAGCGAACTCGTGAAAAAGTTCTGTTCAGCAATGTTGTCTTGATTTTTCACTGTGTGACCAATGAAAGCTGACTCTTTTGACCACATGTTCAGAGTACTTTAGAGACATAAAAGAGCAGTCGAGGGGCGCTCGAAACACACTCGAATCACGACAGGAACTAAAGCTAACGAAGTTCACGGAAGAGAATGAATAGTGAAAAAGTTTTTGCCCGAGTGTCCAGAGTTATTCAATTACTCCCATGAAGACTACAAAAACACAAAAACAAGAAATATCAGATGTCATATTATTGTCTTGAACTTTAGCGTGTCACTGTAGTTGCCCTAAGCCCCATCTAAGGGAAAGGAGCGTCATTGAATCAACTGAGGTTTGAAAGCCCCCGGCATTGAAGCCGGTAAGGAAATTATGTTTTTAAAAAGTTTGCATAAGTGTGTGACCTTTAGGTTTTGGTTTCTTCATGTTAGCTTCACCCATCTGGCTCCTTTTTTAAATGATGCACATCACAGAAGAAAATTCCTCACTTTGAATGATGTTGCAATCTATGTTGTTTAATTGACCAGTCGACGAGGCCCAAAAAGTAATCCTAAAAAACTTTGCATTAGTTGTCATTCAATTAATTTTGCATTTAATTCTATTACAATTCTTTGGGTTTCCTAAGGAATGTGTCAGATATACCAATCTAACCATTATACTCTCATATTCTGTTTTTTGAGCCAACTCCCCTGATAAATACAGTATTTTAAGACACAAAATCAAGCTATGAGCATCTCACATTCAAACCCAATCATTCCTAAGTCATCTTCACAATACCTTTAACTTCAACTTTTGAAAAGTTTCTCTTAAATATGTTATTTAACCTGATAAACCATTCAATTGAAAGATGACTGAGATGCTGATCCTGTAACCTAGACATTGTTGAGGATGTAAACATAAAAAAAAAGGAATAACGGCTTGAGATTATTTTATGGGGGTTTTTCATTACTGGGACATTGGGGGAAGGGGGGTTTAAAAAGAGATGGAGATTTTGAGGCAGGTGGCGGTGGCCTAGCTTTCTGTGGAGATTCATCCCAGAGAGGACAGGAAGGAGGGAACAATGCCGTGTTCTTGAGTGGCTGCTCTCCCTCCCTCTCTCTGCCCTCTTCTCTCATCTGCACATGACCAGGTCACCCAGTGTGCAACCACAATGTGCTGATCAAAGCCCTGGCTTTGAGCTGGCAGCCTCTTGTTGAGGCCACCAGGGATGCAGGAAAATTGAGGCTAAAGGTCACCTAAAACATCTTCAGAGCCAAAGTCATGTATCTGTTTTTCCCTTGACTGAGGTTCTCCTCCCCTCAGGGCTTTTACCTCTTTTTCATCTGCCTGAAGGTTTCTGTTACGCCCTGATCTAAAAACAGTTTCTGCAAACATCATTCTTATCTATATTTTAGTACACGAAAGAGCCAAAGACTCAGATCACTGCAATGGGCTACATTTTTCCATCACCAAAGAAGAGAGATGGACATGAGCCAACATGTTGCTTTTAGTAGCAGAAGAGAGAACAGGAATTTTAATGATCCTACAAAAACCCGCCCAGCAGGTTGTCTCACAAATGCCACAGATGTCTCTGAAACACAGCAGACAGAAGTGTGAAAAAAAACTTACCACGGCCTAAAAACTGCCTTTGGGTAATCAATATGAAACTGTCACGTTTTCATTGGGATCTTATGATTTATACGTAATGTGACAATCATAGTCACTGCTTAGTAAAGCAAAGTAAAGCAAAGTAATATAAATTTGGGAATGAAATGCGGCTTTCTTAGTGAGAAAAGAGGGTTGCATTTCCAAAAAAAGTAGAAATCACATTAGATGACCAGCACAAACCCAAATGTGGATGCATTTTTTATTTTATTAGATGTGGAGGCCATAGTTGGGGAACAAATAAAAACAATGAGGGTCTATTGGCCTAAAAGTTGGTTTGTCCTGTGGATTTCAAGGAACAACACTGAATCCCCAAAATTGTATAGTATATGGCAACTTTAGGTGCTACTTTCTTTGGAAAACTGCATCAGATCACATGGTTCTGGTGACACATATCAAGAATAGAGTCATACTAAAGTCATATTAAAGTATTAAGTTAAACGGATAATGGTAATGAATAAATACATCCATCCATTATCTTGTCGGTTTTTCCCTTTCGGAGTCTCCCCAGCAGAATGAACCGCCAACTATTCCAACATATGTAATATTCTACCATATGTTCCAGAGGATAACCTTCCAGCCGCAACCCTTTGCTGGAAAATATTCACACACACACTCATTCACATTCATACTCTATGGACAATTATTTTTTCTTAATTCACTTATACTGCATGTCTTTGGACTTGTGGGGGAAACCGGAGCACCCGGAGAAAACCCACGCGATCACGGGGAGAACATGCAAACTCCACACAGAAATACCAACTGACCCAGCCGAGGCTCGAACCAGCAAACTTCTTGCTGTGAGATAATCATGCTACCCACACCGTGATGCCCTGAATAAATACATGGTAATTCAAAATAATGTAATTGCATTATAAACACTGTCTGATATCACATAGTTCAAGTGGGTCTCAGATGCTGCATTTTAATGTCTTTCATGTCAATAATAAGCCTGTAAGTTTAACTTTTAAATGAAAGATTCATAAATTGAAGCTTATGACTCAAGTGAGTGACACCCTGATGACACATTCAGTGTCACATTGTGTCCATGGTAAACCATGAGCTGACTTTTGAGCTTCACAGCTTATCTGGTTCCTTGGTTTCTGTAGAAACCAACAAAGCTGTAAAATAAAGATCTAGACATTGACATCAATATTTAAAGACACTATGCATTGAATACGTTTAAAACTTATCACAACCTGCGTCAGCTCCTTAGAGATGCAATATCACCTTGACTTTCCTTTCTCCATAAACTGGAAAGTTAACGCAGCACAGTGAAAAACAGACACGAACATGAATCTGCTACTTTCCTTTCTCTGTAAACCATGAGCTAGAGAGGGTCTTTGCTTTCCTTTTGGTCCCTCATGTAAATAAGGGCACCTTCGTTTTGCTTTCGGTTCATGACTGGTCCTCATGATGAGGGTTATGGTACGAGAATCCCTTTCCCGTCATCTTAAAAGAATGTTTCTCTTACATCACTTAATGTTCAGCCGAATGTGAAATGAACACAGGTCACGTGTTGCTCAGTCAACAACAAACAAGCAGTATTCACAGTATTTGTTTGTTCGACAAATGGCTTCAGCTGAGGATATACTTATGACCAGCTTGAACTTAAAGTAGTACATTAGACTGAAAGAACCTACTCACTCATTCATTCTGGCTTCTGGAGCTAGAGTAAGGCCTTGTGCTGAACTACCCTACAAGTCTGAAACATATTTTTGGTACAAATCTAGATGTCTGACTCTAACAACATCCGTTAAGCAAGACACAAAACACAGAAAAGTGGTTTAAAGTGTATAACATGTAAAGTATATTAAACAAAAAGTATAGAAAAGTTGATTTTATGACATGTATGATTATTTATTATTTAAACCTTTTTAAAGTTATTTTTGCTTGGCTGTGCTTTAAGTGTAAAATTATTATGCACCAATGCAAAAGGCTTACTAATGCTTACAAATTATTTTCAAAAACGTGTAGGCTATAATATGACACTGGAAAAAACTGTTATTTTCCTATTGGAATTACAGTACAAGATTAAGGATTTTAACATGTAATAGTGTTTACTGTTCAGACAGTTTTTTTTACAGTGTAGGGGTTCAGAATGTTTTTAATAACGTTTCCCCAACACTTCCTGGATGAGAAACACATTCGTGGAATAGTGTGTAAAAGGAAACTCAAATAGCCCCAGAGGAGCAACAAGCTGTTGTTAATATTGTACCTGAGAGGTGTTGCCACAACAAAGTGTTCTGGTTGCTTCCTCTTCATGACCATCTCTACTAACTGCAAGCCAACAAGGAAATTATTCTGACCTTGCATTTTAGGGCAACAGAGCTGACACACTTTTGACTGCTTTAACAAGATAAATTGAGTGTTCTGAGGACAAAATAATCACTCTCCGACAGATCCTCTGACCTCTTATAAAAGATGCTCATCATACAACTTAGAAGTAGGAACTAATTAGAACAACAATCAGATGATGAATGGTGTAATTTAATAATAGTTCCTATGAGGGAACACCCAAGATGCATGTTAAGATTTGCAGGCCCAATCATAGTGAACAAAAAGCAGATGACAATTCTGCCATCTATTGGTTACTTCGAGTCAAATGAGGGTGAACAACACTAGAACGAGATTCTTTTTCTAAAGTGTCAGAAATCTTGAAAGTCATTCAAATAACTAAATGTATGTATATCAATTATATAAACATGTATAAATAATTTTATAAATATGTCATAAATGTCAGGCGATTTTAGATGCTTAGACAAATCTTTAATGATAATGTCATGACTGATAATACATGACTGATGTCTGCTATGTCTTTCTCAAAATAAATAAATAACTGCAGTAACTCTGAGATCTAGGACACTCCAAAAACAACGAGCAGGACACTTTTTAGTCAATGAAAGGTGAAAGTCTCTGGAGTAAGGACCATAGCTTTTACACAGTAAATATGCTCAAGCTACTGGCAATTAAAGTGTGTGTGCAACATTCAGCCCCTTTGCTTTCCCGAGATACTGAAACATCTGTTGGACAGATGTGAGCCTGGGTGTGTTGTTTCACCTCTTCTTTTAAGACTTGTAAAGGCCTGTATTGGAAGAAATGGAGAACTAATGTAAGGGTTAGGGTTAGGGTGTCTTTTTTATTTCCTTCTGTGTTCCAATGAATGTTTGTTTTCTTACCTTTTAGTTTTTTGTTGAAAGATAAGCATAACAGATATGTACCCATTTTTTCCATTTTTTATTTTGCATAGATGTACAAAAAATAAACTGTATCATTTCTTAAAACCCTTAAATCATGGTTTAGTTGCCAGATGTTAACCTATATTTGTTATTATATTAGGCTAGTTAATCCACATTGGGAAAAGATTATATTTGGCCACCAAGTAGGAGTTGCACTTTAGCTATAGTCACTTATCCAGTATAGACAATATCAATGTCTGTGCAAGCTAGCCCCTTCCACACCTTCACTACACTCTGGGGAGATAATTATGGACTCAAGTTGCTTCCTGATTTAACACCCCTCTTATACTTCTCATTGCCTACCTCTTTTACTTCTTTTTTTCCCTCAAACCTTTTAAACTTTTTTGTCATGTGATGTTATAATAACATCTACAGGAGTGTTGGCTTCATTTTACTCAATCAATCCATGTCAATCTTTATTTCTTGAGCAGCGTCAAACAGCCATGGTTTGGTTATGTATAAGAATAAAATACTGAAGTAAAAATACACAAGGATTAAAAGAACAGATCAAGTACAGCCTTAATTTAAAATAATCAGATAAATGCAATATAACACATAAAAGCTTGTGAGTATTAAAACACTTTTAAATATATATGTTTTTAGTTTTGCTTTACACACTGACAAGACAGAGATGGATAGGGGGCCAATGTATAGGGAACTGTAAAGGGAGTTCTGTACAGGGAGTACAGATTAGCTGTAATGTGCTCATGTTTTCTGGTACCGATAGGAAGGCAGGCAGCTGCAATCTGTACTAATTAAAGACTGGTTTGGTGTATTCGCACATAGAGGGTAATACCATAGTCTAAGTGGAAACTAATAAATGGTGGTAAGTAAAAAAAACGTTTTTATAGTGTTTTAATGAGATTATCAAATATAACATTGAAAATTATATATCTTTCAAACCTATTTATGGAATAAAACATGTCGATATTAAAATCATTTTAAAAAATATTTTTTCTAATAACATTTTGTTGTGTTGGCTGGTTTCTAATAGACTCCACAAAGAGTAAATTTGCATCAGGTCCTCCACAGTTCAGTTGAAGGTGAAGGTATGGGAACACATCATTTCAAGGACTTTAATGAGTACTTCGAAGATATGTGGAACTTAAAAAATGCAGAGTAAAAATAGACACAATTCAAAGCATCAAATACATTCACAGATTACACAACACAAGGTCTTTCTCCTCACTGTAGCAGGCACGGCATGTTCATTCATCTACGTCATTGTGCTCATGCCAAGCAACATTCATGAACTGCACTAAACAGGATACACAGCAGTTGCAAGGGAGTGGCTTTTCATTTTGTTGATTCAGAGCTAATGTGGCACAGAAGCTTTCTGTTATCGGCCACACCAGCAAAGTAAATCTGTCAAACATAAAAGGGGATTTTCCAGGCTTTGAATACATAGGTTATAAAAATAGATGCAAATTTGACAAAAAAAGTAGGCTTTTCACTGGTATATTTTATTAAGACAAGTTACTTATGCATTTCTGAACATTGTTTCAAGGAAATCTCATTTAATCCAGTTAATTGATTTGAATTTTTTAGAACCCATATGATTAACCTGACATCTTAGAAGTACGCTGCTGTATGTATTCATTTAAAGTATGATGCATCTGCATTTGAATTTTTAGGATTCTAAACTTCAAAGAATGTGAGTAACCAAATAATTAAAAAAATATTTTCTTATTTTTTAAAACAAAGGTTCTTGAATCACGTTCTTGAATCCTTCAATGACAAAATGTATTATTGAAATTACTTGTTCATTTATTTATTTATTTATTCAATTATTATTAATTATGTGGCTTTCTGTTTATGTATTCATATTCATTCATTTGTCTACTTCATTGTTTTTATGCTTTATGTTTAAACATTTTTCAAATTTTAAGAAATTTTAATCAGCAACATTGCTTTTTGCATTTGATTGCTGTTTTCTTATGTTAAGACTTGCCTAAAATGCTGTGTATTTTCAGCCAATAACTTTTTTTGAAATTGTGTTGCTTTTTATTGTGTGTTTTTATGATATCTGTAGTTTATTTAGCTTTAAAGGTTATATTTGTACACATAATACACATAAACTTCCCTTAGGTTAGCTTGCCACACATAAGTTGAACAATAAAATGAACATATTATCATTTAGGCCAGAAAAAAAAAAGAATCCTATCTTCTGTTTTATATTTGTAGGTAATTTTTACGTAAGAGACAGTAGACCCATACTTGGAGAACAAACTTTAAACACCATTACATAAAGCCAGCTTTGCAGTCACAATTTCCACCCCCTTCCATGTCTTCTTCTGGCTTTCTTCCGGTCATTCCTTTGCTGAAAAGGTCACATAGAAAGTTAAAGAGCAGCTGAGTTTTTATTTCTTGATTTAACCCTCCAGCGGTGTTTTTAGCTTGAGTCCCCGCTGTGTTGTTTTTACTTTCGAGTGGTCACATGAAGTTTGTTTTTCTATCTGCTGTGTTTTTACATGCAGCGTTGATGCTACACAAAACCGCTTTGACCTTTTGGAAGCAGATAGACGAAAGAGCTTTCTACGCCTGCCAATATGTCAGTGTCTTGAGTTTCTTTCATTTTCTTTTTGTTGTTTGCTATTTAACTGGCCTTGGCAGGCCTGTGTAGCCCTCAAGCCTTTGGCCTCTTGCTAAACATGTGCTCTGTGCTTGTGAAGAAAATTTTGACCTCAGTCACAAATATAAAAAGCCAATTCAGAATCAAATTTTTTGTGAATTGTATTATATAACGCAGTCGTGTCACACAGGGTCACAATACACTGGCCATACAACCTTTGCAAATACTGTGTTAGTTTCAAGTCTTGTGAGCTTCATCTCAGGAGGTTTTCAGGAAAAGTTGTTTGGCCTAACCGTTAAACACACTTTCTATTTTTATTTCAATATTAAAGAGTTTATGAACTGAGAAAACAAACTTGAATATTTCAGAAATCCAGTGTTCACACCAACACCGGACTTTGTGTGGTTAGCAGGTAATTCATGTGATAAGTCAATGGCTAACTGCGATATGGTGTGAAACAGAGGTAATAATTAACTCTTCATTGTATAAATATTGTTCATCTGTTCATTTAAATAATGTGCTATTTACATAATGTAATTATGAAGTTTATCTTATTGAGTGCGATGAGACTTTTATTTTGACGCTGCACTACCGCCCTCTCTAGTTTCCAGGTTTTTGCTCTGGGGTGAAATATTACAAACCTGATCATTAACTTTTCAACTATTTTTTATTGTCAACATAAGACAAACATTTTCTAAACATGAACAGGTTAAGGTAATATTTCTGTCAAATTAAAACCATTACAATATGGGCCAGATTATTTTAATGAGGGGAGTAAGTATTTATTCAGGACGGAAAGGTGGCGCAGTGGTGGAGTTGGTTGTCCCTTAACCAGAAGCTTGGCGATTCGATCCCTGCCAGGACCATTCTGCTGTTGTGGTCCTGGACAAGCCACTTCACCATATTGCAATAGCTTATCACAACCAGAGTGTGAATGTGGAGTGAATGAATAATGTTCTGACAATTGTAAAGCATCTTTGAACATCTGGAAAAGCGCTTTATAAATTAAAGGCATTATTATTATTATCGGTTTTTAGTCATTACCAATTATTATTTGTACCAATTGAATATGTATTTATAAAATTAGTTCATAAGATTCGTAATTGGGACATTGAAACTGTTGTTTATTCAAGTCATGATTCTTCCACTTTCACATCATCTGAGCTCAAGAGAACGAGCTGCTGTGGTAAACTTACACGTGTTTCATCTTTAAATAAACTATGAAGCTGACACCACTCTGCTTGTCGATCTTCACTGTTTAAAGTTATAGGTTATAAAGATGTCAGTCAACAAGCTAAACCAATGAGAAGCAGCAGTTTCTGGCAAAACCAGCTTCTAAATTGCAATAGGAGGTAGTTATGGTGTGGGAACACGGCAAACAGACAGAATATAGCTTTTGTTTGTGGGGTGAAAAAATTTAAGTGCAGCGATTTTAATCTCCTAGCATGGCTAATGTAAACATAAAAATATTATCCCACACACGAAACCCAATAGTGCTGTTAGTAAAACACTAGTCAGTAAGTTATCAACCTCTTTATATCTTATTGAGAAAATGTATTTTAATGATAATTATCTATATTGAGTTATCGCCCAGCCCAACTGTCTGCAGTAGAAAAATAAAACTGCAGATTGAGATTCACTGTTGTCTCTGTGAAATCAGTACCTACCTGCTAGAGTGTCACGAAGAATGGTACCTGTCTCTATAGACTGAGGATGTTGATTTATTTATTTTTTTACTTTTGATACCCATTTGTGATAGATATTCATTATCTGGATTTGTGCCAGCCAATTAGGAGCTACTTCTGTTAATGGCGGTGTTATGTTTATCCGGGAGATTAACAAAACTGGGTTCAAGTAAGAATAGGCCAAGGAGGAAAGAGGCTGTTAATAAAAGCAATTCTGTATTTTACAAACTTTCCAACAAAAAATGGGCCAATAATCAGTAGAAAACAAATGCCAAACAAAACAAAATTCTCAGTTTTAACACTCTATTTTATCCAAGTTACAACTACAAAATTTAACTTACCAGACTACACTGAAACAAAACAAAAAACAGGCTCATTCTCCTTAGAACCCCCTAAATTACATAGGTCAACTATCTATACTAATAAAACCAGAATAAACAGCAAACTCAATGCCAACAATGCTGAGAAAGTTAATTCAAATAAAAAAGCACAACCACACTTTCCAACACAGACTCCCACTAAGCTAGAAGCAAACCAGATACAACTTACACATTATTAGCCTCAAGAAGAAACACAACATGATTCTTCACTCCAAGAAGATTCCAGAGGAGATTACTCCATTTATGTATCAATAAATAGGCCCATTTAGGAAAGCTCTCAATGAGATGGAAGTGAATCGAAGACCGTAATTGGCAGCACTGGGACCACAGACACTAAATACATCATAAAACATAGACTTAACATAAACGCATATATACAACAGTTTATTGGATGGAAAAATATAAATAAAACAAAGCTTATAACAACCTGTTTTCTTACTTTTTAAATGAGTAGCTATGAAGCCTGCAGTGAAGCTAAAATCGGGGTGATGTGATCATATTTTTTTTTAGTTCTGTAGGTGTGAAATTGCAGAATTAGGAAGCCTACATATAGATCATTAACAAAAAAAATCATACTTAAATTTTCACCCAAAAAGTTACTTGTAAGCCTTTGAAATCAGAAAAATGTATGTGTCGCACATTCAATGTGTGATACTTGAGAACCTGTCACACCCTAGATCTAAAAATAAGTTGTGAATAAAGAGAAACTGAACAATTAGAAGACGTTGTTGATGTTGTTATGATCACGAATCTCTCAGATAAAAGCAATGCTGCATGCATAACTGGCCGTTATTGCTTGGATCCACCCAGTCATTTTCCAAAAGTGCAGCAAATGTGATCAAACCAGCTGCTATGACTCATGACTGAGTTGCCATTTATGCTGGTGTCAATAAAGAAACAACCCTTAGGACAAATACAACAATAAAACTAAAGTAGACTCCTCTTTTGAGAAGTACCCTTTGTAACTGGGGAAGCCCAGGGTGAACTTACCTGAACTTTAAACTTGATGGAATGTGCCAAGTGCTTGCTACTTTCCTTTTCTTACAAATGCATGGGACATTCTGTTGAAAACTGTCAGATTTCAACTCATTCGTTTTAGATTTTCATTTCAAAATGTTGAAATGTAACAGCACCTAAAATGTGTAACCCAGAGTTTACATTTTAATGGTTACTTTCGTAACCCCCGTTCCCCGAATAGGGAACGGAGACTTATGTCAGTGATGACTATGGGAAGCTTCGCTAGGGGCGCTCTACTCACTCCACATTGTTTTCAAAACGCCAATCAGCGAACGCGCTGATGGTCACGTGATCACACCATCCCTGCATAAACTGGACGCAAGCGTGACACTCTTCCCTGTTGTGACGCTGGAGCCGTATTCACCCCCTAGGCAACCAGACTTACTCACAACCTTACGTTTGTAGCTGGGGTACAAAATTAACCATTACGTTCCCCATCAGTCGGTCACTACAACTTATGTCGGTGACGACTATGGGAACACCCTGCAAAACACCACAAACTAGGTCCTTCCGCATCGGCCGACGGCCAGGCAAGCCAGCCACTTCAATAGTCAGGCACCGAGCAGGCCTTCCTACGCCCTGGCCTTAAGTATAGACTTAATTTTTAATGGGCAATTGGCAATTTTTTCTCAGACCAGAGGCAGGAGCGTCAATCCCAGAGCTTAGAACTTTCGGCAGTTTTAATACATTCAAGGTTTCATTGAGGGACCTACAGAAATACACCTTGAATCACTGGGGAAAGGTCTTTCAGAGGGACGATAGCGTAGATGGAACTAGCTAGAGCAACAGTTTTCAAGAGTTAGCCTTTCGGGGAACTGCTTGGCCCTCCCGTGCTCGGAGTCATAAAAGAAGAGGGTACACACGTGAACAGAATGTAGGAATACTCCGCTTACTCTACCAGCCAAAAAGCTGGAGGTTATCTCCAGGGGCAAAAATAGCGCTTGTATCACTAAGAATGGCGCAACCGAAGCTGGACACCCCTTCGTACATCTCAGACAATGCTACCACCACTTAGCACGGCTGAAGAAACGGATTCAACACACGTGGACAGAACGTAAGAATTCTCCGCTTATTCTACCAGCCAAAAAGCTGGAGGTTATCACCAGGGGCAAAAATAGCGCTCGTATCACTAAGAATGGGGCAACCCAAGCTGCACACCCCTTCGTACAACTCAGTCAATGCTACAACCATGCGGTAGAGATGACCTAGCCAGTGGGCCAACCTCTGTTTGGAGACAGCCTTCCCTATCGTCTGCTGTCCTCCAAAGCATACAAAGAGCTGATCAGAACTTCTAAGGTCCAGGGTCCTTTCTACATAGATCCTCAGTGCTCTAACTGGGCAATGATAGGATATTTTTAGGTCTAAATGATATTTTTGGTCTTCAGTTAAATGTATTATATTATATTATATTATATTATATTATATTATATTATATTATTTCCCAGCGATGGGTTGCGGCAGGGAAGGGCATCCGCTGCGTAAAACATATGCCAGTGAGTTGGCGGTTCATTCCACTGTGGCGACCCCGAAAGGGAATAAAGCCGACATGAAGATGAATGAATGAATGAATATTATATTATATTATATTATATTATATTATATTATATTATATTATATTATATATGTTAATAAAACCTCTAATTCTTATCACATTTATAATCTACACAGTTAGTGCACTAAATCTATAAAAAAATTACCCATATAGCAACATGAATCGTTTTTATGCTTTATCTTTGTACGTTCCAGCGTTTTAAAATATTTTATGAATGTACTGGTTTTTCGTTACATAGAAAATAAAATGTTCATGGAGCAGGAATATTTAAAGTGTTCATGAATTTTCTTCTTGGTTATATAAATGTTTCTTACAGTTGTTTTATTAATCTATGTGTTTCTTGCAGTTGCCATCATGTATGCTTTCAGAGGTACAGGGAAGGCTGTAAAAACCTGTGGGACGACTAAGGCCTCTGGGACAACTATGGCCCCAGAGACAACTAAGGCCTCCAATACGTCTAAGGCCTCTGGGACAACTAAGGCTCCAGAGACAACTAAGGCCTCCAACACATCAAAGGCCTTCTCCGGGCCGACAAAGGCCTCCTCCGGGCCGACTAAGGCCTCCTCCGGGCCGACTAAGGCCTCCTCCGGGCCGACTAAGGCCTCCTCCTGGCCGACTAAGGCCTCCGGGGCGAGTAAGGCCTCCGGGGCGACTAAGGCCTCCGGGGCGACTAAGGCCTCCGGGGCGACTAAGGCCTTCGGGGCGACCAAGGCCTCTGAGACGACCAAGGTCTCCTCTGAGGCGACCAAGGCCTCCCCTGGGGCGACCAAGGCCTCCTCCGAGGCGACTAAGGCCTCTTCTGGGCCGACTAAGGCGTCCGAGATGACTAAGGCTTCCGATAGAGCGAAGGCCTCAGAGACGACTCAGTCTTCTAACCCTGAAACTAATATTCAAGAGAAAGTGCTTCGTCTGAAGCGGCAGCTGCTATCTAGTAAACTAGAGCTGACTCCAGTTACAGAGGTCTATCCCAATCTCTTCATTGGAAACAAGTAAGTCTTACTTTGAGAAAAAAACATGAGAATAGATTATTTATATAAATAATTGAGGTTTAAACTTTATTAACCACTCAGTAAATGGATAATTGCTTAAAAACAGAATAGTGTAATTCCATGCATGTATTCCAATTTGTATTTGCATCAAATGAGTTGTTGTTCTTATAACACAATAATTTTGAGTAAACAGTAGTCAGAATGCTTAACACAGATTTTGCCAATATTTCAGCTAATATTTTTTTTATTACAGTTAACAAGAGAGTGAGTGCCCCAGCTGTACAACTATTTTGCATAACGATAGTAAAGAGTAACCTGCAGGAGTTGCTTTTCAGATTCTTTCATTTAAACTGAAGATAAAAAATAATTGACAAGAATGGCAGATAATCATTAGCAGTGCTCATAAGTCAGTCCGTGTCTGCTGCTGTTCTCTTGTGATGAAAGACTAACAATGGTTGTTTTGTGTAGAGAAATAGCAATGCATCGTTATAAACTCCAGCGAAGGATGAAAATAACACACATCCTGAATGCTGCGGCGCCGAGGGATAACCCAAGTAATGCTTTTGGACTACAACCTGAGCAAGACTATAGAGTCGTTGCTACTGGAGCTACCTTTTATAAAGGGATGAACATCACCTACTGCGGCATTCCTGCAGAGGACAGGCCCCACTTCAACCTCAGCAGATACTTCTTTGAAGCTGCAAATTTCATTGATGAGGCACTGAAGGACCCACAACGTAAGAGATACTCTTTTTTCTGTCCTTTTCAAACATCCCAAAGTCTAACTGTCTGAAAATGAATTTGTGTTTTTTTCCTCCTCAGATAAAGTGTTAGTGCACTGTAAAATGGGTTGCAGTCGCTCCGCCTCCCTTGTGCTGGCTTATCTGATCATCCATCAGAACATGACCGTGGAGGAAGCCGTTCATCGAGTCATGAGAGTGAGGCGCATCGATCCAAACCCCGGATTCCTTACGCAGCTGTACAAGCTTCACTTAGAGCTGGTAAGATAGCGAAATGTAAATTTTTTTATCAAAAATGAAAAAGAGAGAATGAGATTTGAAACAGCAGTGATTTATAGTATTACTTAAATTCCAATAATAAGTCGATGAACTGCATCTTACTAAAAACAAGAGCAGCACACCAGCTCTCAAAATCTGTTCTTTTGTTCATGTGACTGACGTTGCTGTACTTACCCTCTTGGTGGCACAAGTGCCACAATGCTTCCTTTAGCTGAAAACAGAGAATAAAAGTAGTAAAGAAGTCCACATCTTCATCTATTAGTGGATTATTGATCCTCTCCCAGAGCATAATCTCTCAAACACACTCCAGCTCCTCTTTAGCATGTTTTGTGTTCCATTTAAAGATAAACCAATATTCTTTGTGGAAAAGCTGTATGTCTCTTGTATGTCAGATAATTTTATATGACTCATTTTCTGTCATGTTTTTCTCTTTCCAAAAGCACAAAGGTGAAGAAGGGTCATAATAAAAGGATGCATTTTATGAAGAGAAGACCGCACCATAAGGAACTATGTGTCCCAGACCGACAGAGTTCTGTGTTCAGCTGGGTTAATCTTTTTCTTGTTATGTGGTTTTCTCGAGTGACTTCTGATGATATTCTGTGTAGCTGCTGGTAAATAAAAATTGTTGTTCCCTTAGAATGGACTTTTATAATTTGTATTGTGATTTTATTTTCTGTTTCTCAATAAACTTTGTTCATGTTTTAAACCTCAGATGCTGTTGTTTTGAATCTGCTCATTTACAGGCACTCTCTTTTCTTAATCCATGCAGCATGTAAGAAGCCCAGAAAGTTAACTGAAATTAAAGATAACCAAGGAAAAATTAAACTAAAAGTGAGAAAGGTAGTAGACACAGCAGTGGCCGATGGAATTATTGGTTTTGATTTTCTGATCTATTGTGACCTTTGGAGTCAGCACTGGTGTCTGTCACTAATCACAGTCCATGTCCCCGGCAGGATGAATCGCTCAGAGGACAAAATTATCTCTGTGGAAACCTTTTTTCAGTAGAATGGTGACTTCTCTTATGGTTGCATCTCTTATGACCCTGGGCAAGGGAGAGACGAGCTGTTCCCCAAAAGACTAACTAGTTTTATCTATGCTATCTTTCCTCTAACGATCTTGTCCCAATTGGCTCAAGGCGTACTATTCCATCTGTCCCTCACTGAAATTGTACATGAATGAACTTGCAGGAAGTTCTAAACCATCTGTACATCTCCCTTTGAGCTCAAGGATTGATGCACTCCCTCCTCTGGTATGAGTTTATATAATGGGCAGGTTTATATAATGACTGACTTTCCATTAAAAATTGTGTCTTTGACTTGAGACCAGGGTAGAAACGGAAACACTCGGTATAGGGCTATTGATGTGCCCGGCATGTCTGGCCCTTGGTCTATGCAAATGCACCTCAATTGTGGCAATTTTGAGGGTATTCTCAAAGGGGAATGTCTATGGTTATTTGTGTAACCCCTGTTTCCCGAATAGGGAACAGATACATATATCCGTTGATCAGTTGATACAATTTCTATTATGACAAACTGAGACTTTGACAGTGTAACAGATTGCATATTGTCTCTCCCCTAATGTAAGTCGTTTTGGACAAAAGCGTCTGCCAAATGCATAAATGTAAATGTAAATATCCCCTAGTCGCAACTATAAGGCTGTAAATAAGTCTCTGGTTGCCTTGGGGGTGAGTATGGCTCCAAGCATCACAGAATGTTATGGTGTATTAGTTTCCACTTTGTAGCCTGTGTGTGCGATGACTTGACCAATCAGCATCGTTACGCTGCTGTCCTGAAGTGTATAGGGGGATTGATGTACACTGTGAAAGTAACTTTTTAATTAAAAATATTCTTATGGTTTGGAAATTCTTTATAAACAAATGAAAATATAAAAAACAGAAACCAATTTTTATTTTTTCCATAAATAACTTAATTATACCATAATAATTATAACATAATAATGATAACACAACATATGAGACAAAATGTGCTGGTAAATATTTGTCTGTCATAACATTAAAAACATAACCCTGGAGTTGATTTGTTTAAGTTAAAGTTACTGCATGTATTTATTTTTATGTACTTTTATGCAGCTTCCTTGCGAGTTTTATTGTTATTTTGACAAAAGGGTGCCTTACTATTTGAATATTTGACAAAAAAGTTTAAAAAAAATTTATAGCGCAATAGCTCTTCCCATACACGCGATGGCAGCAACGATGTAGCCGCGCACAAATTATACGTCACTGTTTGTGCTGACGCGGCGTAAGGGCTTCTTCCATTTGGATCACATACGTGTCTGTCTCTTTTCACCCAAGCCAAGGATCATAGAGGAAGACCGAAATGCCCCCCAAAGCCAGCAGCAAACAGCAGTCTGAAGAGGATCTTCTTCTGCAGGACTTCAGCAGGAACCTGTCGGCCAAGTCCACGGCGCTCTTCTACGGCAATGCGCTGATAGTCTCCGCCATCCCCATCTGTAAGCGCGTCTGCTTCTCCTCCTCGCTATTCCTTCTTGGTTTCTCTCATTAAAGTGTGCCGTAAAGCTAAGATTTGCAAAATATTTCTATTCGTAGCTTTATTGCAGAATAAGTATGTTTGTGGCGCTTGTAAATTCAGTTTTGTCACGTTTGATGTACTTCATTTACTGGGGCCATTGGCATCTTTTGTATCTATGTAAATATTAGTTTATTTAATTACAGAATACTTTGAAATTCATGCTGAATGCAAAGTTATAACTGATTAACTCATGAAACGACTGTTGAAAGTTCTTAATCAATGAAGGATCAATAAACGTTGAATTGTATTTTTTTTTTTTTTTTTGAAACATTGTTAAAGGTCAAATCAAATTAAGTTTTTCTATTCTTTCTATTCTGCTTTGGTCGTGTTGGTGACAGGGCTCTTCTGGAGGATTTGGCACATGGATCTGGTCCAGTCGGCAGTGCTCTATGCGGTCATGACTCTAGTCAGCACATACCTGGTTGCCTTTGCTTACAAGAACGTAAAGTTTGTACTCAAGCACAAGTAAGAACACTTATATGATAAGTCATTCGTCATTCTTGAATGTTTTAGCAGTTAACAACTTTGATATACATGGGCATTGAGTAATGCTAATTTGTTGATTTCAGAGTTGCCCAGAAACGTGAAGATGCCGTATCCAAGGAGGTGACCCGCAAGCTCTCCGAAGCCGACAACCGTAAAATGTCCCGCAAAGAAAAAGATGAGAGGTGTGTTTGCGTTCTTTTAGAAATGGCAAAAGTTGGACAACAACAAACACTAAGCTAATTAAAACAAGTCAGCTTTCATTTATGATGACAGTTAGGCCAAATATAGTTTGTTCATAGAAAAATGCACATTTTAAAAGCTATACTAGATTCTGTGTTAACGCATTCTTATAATTAGCTGTGCTTAAATGTATAGCTGTGACTTTATCTTCGTACAGTCTCGTGTGTATAATAACATTTTATCCTGTTTCTAATTTATTTTCACAGCAAGTATTAGTCAAACGTAACAATGACTTAAGTTTGTGGTTTATCTTGCCAAAAAACAAACCCAGTATGATTAAATACTTTAATTTATTGATTCCAATAAAGTGCAATATGCTCTGTGTGCTCCTGTGCTTTGTTCACACTTACAAACAGAACAGAAAACAAAATCTGCAAGTGCTGTTCTAAGGTGACCACAAAACTTTCATTTTTTTAGCAGCTAAAGCCAAGAGTGTCATTAAGTTCCCCATGTGAGTAGAAAACTCAAAACTCACCAGTTTCTCCTTTTCTGCACTTACTTGCTCCTCAGAGCAAGATCTCTTTGATTGTTGTGTTTATAAAAGGCTTGTGTGCTGAGAAACAGCAGCAGGTGTCCATACACTGAGATTTTAAGTTTATCTACTTTTCTTTTTGCTGCGCTCTCCCTCCAGTAACACGTCTGTAGTTTAGAGCAAGCTGGTTGGTTGAAGCAGATTTCTGCCTTATTTTCCACTTTCATTGTTGCCTGATTGGGTGGTTTTCTGTCCAATTGGGCTAATTTAGGTTATGTTGGGCTGGGAATATTTGCATTGGGCAGGTAATGGGTCTATAAAAACGGCATGTGACTCACCTAAATATTTGCTGATACAATTGCTGTTAAGAGTCAAATTTTACTCATAATGTGTTGAATTTTTAATATTTTTTTAACATTAATGATAAAATAATTATCTCTGAAGGATTAAATCACAGAAGAATCGTAATGAAAGTGTTTCTATTAGGTCTAGGCCGTACAGTTTTGAACTGGAAAAATTAGGCCCAGAAGTAAAAAAGTTTTCGTTGATCCCAAACGTCTTTACATTTGACAATTAATAGTATGTCTCCTCCATCCATTCTTCATAAAATTCCCAATTTACCTTCTTAGGTAAAGCTTAGGGTACTTTCTATTCGCAGATTCACTCACCTGGTACACCTCTCTAAATCCACCTTTATGATATCCTGCTCATTTTATGAAGTGAACTTTTCAACACTACTCATCACTGGTGATCTGCTAATCCTATGTTTGTTTGTTTTTTTTGGTGCAGGATCCTTTGGAAGAAGAACGAGGTGGCTGATTATGAGGCTACCACTTTCTCAATCTTCTACAACAATACTCTGTTCCTCTTGCTTGTGATAATCGGCTCTTTCTTCCTCCTGAAGAACTTCAACCCAACAGTGTGAGTGTAACGAAACATTTACTTTATAATCAGCGGTTTAAGTTTTCTTTGTTTTGTTTTTTATACATAATTTTTCTTTCAAGACCGGTGTGTTTGAAGTTGGCCCTTGAGAACCACAGCCCTGCACATTTTAGTTGTACCCTGGCCAAATATCTATAGTAATATGGCTTCAGACAAGCGAAAACACGAGTTGTTTGAAGCTAATCTAGGTATGGCTGTGGATCTGCTGGACTGACTTTGAACAACCCTCTGTGAAGTCCTAATGAAGGGTTTCATAAGGTTAAATGTAAGACTTTTTAAGAAAATCTGAGCTAAGAACTTCATCATATCATCAAAAACACCTGCACAACTTGTAGGCATAATAAACAGTCTGCTTCAAATACATTGTTTGAAACCCTAACCATCACTTTTATGTTTTTGCGCATTCTCAATCTCTGGTAACCAGAGTATTTTTTTAATTAGCATTTAGAAGCATTTCTCAATCTCTGGCAACACAAAGCAACAACAAAAACGCATATCAGAAAAATAATACACAGGAAAAGATCTAGAACAGTGAATTTAAGACTTCTAAGTCCTAAAATATGGACCTTTAAATCTTAGACTTTAATACCCTGCTGAAACCCTGTTATAGCTGGTTGATGAAAAACCAAACCTTTCTTTTCTTTTTTACAGGAATTACATTCTATCCATTAGTGCATCTTCAGGTCTCATCGCTCTGCTGTCCACTGGCTCCAAATGAAAGAAAAGAAAAAAAACGGGTTATGAGCCTGTGGAAGTGAGAATTAATTAAAGGGGGTTGTTGCATTCATTTCATCAAATCAAATGTCATGAAATTCATGATGAGTTAAGGCCTTTGTATGTCTGGTCTTTACTTGTTTGTGTTTTGTACCAATAAATGACTTTAATAATGTATGTTGTTGAATTTTACTGATGTGCATACTTGAAACTTCACAGTAAGCCCATATTTTACAATAAAACATTAAATCCTCCAACAATTTAACTGATTTCTAAATTTAAATGTGAAAAATCAGATCTTGAAAATGTTATGAATTTCGTGAACAATAACAAATTTAAGTCTGACAGGACTTTTCTCCCAGTTATTAAACCCTTGTGAGTAGCACTATGTACTAACTACACACTACTAATCATTACTGAAGCATTAGCAAATAGTTAATAAATAATTTCTAAATCATTGTTTCTATGTTAAATATGTCTAAGCAATTTAGAAATATAACTTTAAAGGCGTTATTCCTGCCTTAAACATATCTGTATAACATGAGAAATAACATTGTTTCATGCTTAATTGAGGATCACGTAATAATTTATTAATTAAATTCTTTAAAAAATTGCTCGTGATTGATGAGCTTTTACAATGTGTAAATAAATGATTATTAAAACTTTGAAAGCATATGCATACATATTCAGATATATAACAGTTACTTTGATAAAAAAAACATATTTCTACTGTAACTCATGATTAATTGAGCTTGTTATAAAACATTTACTAGTTGCCAGATAACTGTTTTTGTAAGCTTTTCTAAAGTGAGAACGATTTATGTCTCAAAGAATTAACAAGTGCTCAGTTAAGGCTCAGTTTTATTCTAAACTGACGAGAGAAAAAAACACAGAGGGAACCTGACCATTCAGATATTTTCACAGGCTGTGAAAACAATGCACTTTCATCACAGCCTAAATAAATTAAATTCACTCAACATAAGAGTTTATCACGCCATGTTGGAATATAGATCAGTGTAAATATAGTTGCTTCAACAGCAACAACAGATCTAAGTTGTATTTATATCCTATACCAAGAGGTAAATATAGATGAGGTCTATTTTACGTGGTAAATAACATCTGTGCTGTTAGGCTAGTAGTTAACATTCATGTAATGCAAATACTGATTAGTGCAAAGACAGTGCTTCTACAGTAGTATATTTACTTTGTAGTCAAAATCAGCTTGACTGAAATCAAGACCGGAGACTATCGAGACCAAGACTTAGCAGAGGCTGGATAGTTTTGAGACTAAGACCTAGCAGAGTCTGGAGAGTATCAAGACAAAGACCAAGCAGTGACCAGAGAGTATCAGGACCAAGACCTAGCACAGCCTGGAGAGGATCGAGACCAAGACCTAGCACAGCCTGGAGAGGATCGAGACCAAGACCTAGCACAGCCTGGAGAGGATCGAGACCAAGACCTAGCAGAAACTGGAGAGGATCGAGACCAAGACCTAGCAGAAACTGGAGAGGATCGAGACCAAGACCTAACAGAAACTGGAGAGGATCGAGACCAAGACCTAGCACAGCCTGGAGAGGATCGAGACCAAGACCTAGCACAGCCTGGAGAGGATCGAGACCAAGACCTAGCACAGCCTGGAGAGGATCGAGACCAAGACCTAGCAGAAACTGGAGAGGATCGAGATCAAGACCTAGCAGAAACTGGAGAGGATCGAGACCAAGACCTAGCACAGGCTGGAGAGGATCGAGACCAAGACCTAGCACAGCCTGGAGAGGATCGAGACCAAGACCTAGCACAGCCTGGAGAGGATCGAGACCAAGACCTAGCACAGCCTGGAGAGAATCGAGACCAAGACCTAGCACAGCCTGGAGAGGATCGAGACCAAGACCTAGCACCGCCTGGAGAGGATCGAGACCAAGACCTAGCACAGCCTGGAGAGGATCGAGACCAAGACCTAGCACAGCCTGGAGAGGATCGAGACCAAGACCTAGCAGAAACTGGAGAGGATCGAGATCAAGACCTAGCAGAAACTGGAGAGGATCGAGACCAAGACCTAGCACAGGCTGGAGAGGATCGAGACCAAGACCTAGCACAGCCTGGAGAGGATCGAGACCAAGACCTAGCACAGCCTGGAGAGGATCGAGACCAAGACCTAGCACAGCCTGGAGAGAATCGAGACCAAGACCTAGCACAGCCTGGAGAGGATCGAGACCAAGACCTAGCACCGCCTGGAGAGGATTGAGACCAAGACCTAGCACAGCCTGGAGAGGATCGAGACAAAGACCTAGCACAGCCTGGAGAGGATTGAGACCAAGACCTAGCCAAAACTGGAGAGGACATTTCCACTTAACATTGCTGTAATGAATAAAAAGTTACGAATTCGTTATAACATTTAGCTTAGCTGGCTATATAGCTAGTGCTTTACTGTAGATAATCTTGTTTCTGTTAATAGACAAAAAAAAAAACTGTTAGTTCCTTTCTGATATTGCAGAAGTATTTATTCAACACTAAAATTACAGATGACATGTTTTTGAGACAATAAAAACATAGGCTGTTGCTTGTTTTGACAAAATATGCTGTTGAATGGGTATATTTGAAAAGAATCTCGAAAAATAGCATTTAATATTGTTTTATGTGATAAAAGCGCTCCTTGGTCTACATAAATGCAACACTAACAACACTCTTCAAAGCACCTCAAAACACTTCTCTTCAAGGGACACTTCCAATCTTACAAAAAACTTTTCCTTCTGTTTTTCTATTTCCTTCCTTCTATGGTTGATATACCAGCTGGAATACAACCCGAGACTTTGGCATTTTAACAAACTACATGTTGTCTCCCCCCCTAGTAGCGTGAGTCATTTTGAATAAAAGCATCTGCTAAAGTATTGTTGAAGAAATATTACAAAACATTTTGGTAAAATCACTCATTTATATTACAACAGTTATTAAGGTAGTTATTATATATACCTCACACAATAAATAAACACAGACTTTTCTGGGCTATGAGTTTTTATTTCAAGCATATCATCTACAACTTTTCATCACAGAAGACACGGCTGCCATCCTGGGACAGAGAAGCACGATAAAGCCCCGGATGCAAAGATTTGACAACTGATCTCCAAAACAAAGAAGAAATTTGAGAAAACAGCAGACCCCACATTATGTGAATACATCATTTTTTTGTAATTACATCAGAGAACATCCTCACAGTTTTACACGCATGAACCTGTGGGAGAATGGGAAAGCCCTAAAGTTCATGCAGGTGAGAATAAAGGCACTACGCAGGGGGACTAAAAAACACCATTCACACCAAACTCATTAATCCGCATGTGCTTTCTCTGCTCACTTTCAGACATATTAGTCTCTTTCCAAAGCCAATTTGTGTCCTAAAACCAACATCCAGCTGACTTAAAACTAGCTCTTGAGAGCTTATATTAACACAAGTACAGTAACTCTTCTGTGTTAAAACAGGCTTTGATGAAATATGGCTTTTATATCAGGAAATGATAGAAAACCAACAAACTGGAAATCACACTCAGAGTAATCAATCTTAAAGTAACCCTGACACACTCACACAAATCAAGAGCTGTTTAAATGCGTTTAAGGACGGGTAATACCAATTGAACACTATGCGTTGATTCATTGACCTTCACTTCTGTTTCTGTTCTAGTGAAAAGAAAGAACATTGCATAATTGTATAATAGAGTAAAACAGAAGTGCAAAACTAAAGCTATATTCTGACTGCAGATGTTGAAGTGCAATACAGAATTTTTTATTACATTTTTATGAATTTTTTGTGTGTTTTTGAGGCTGAGGCTGACTCCAAAAGTGAGATTACATGTTTATACCCCTTGCTCTGAAGGACATCTTATTTATTTCACTTTAATTAAGTATTGATTACAAAATATTTCAACATGACTCGAGAACATTCCTATCTCAAAGATTATTAAAAATCTGTACACATCAGCACTGACTACGCAGGAAAATGTTGCATATGCGGGCATACATGGCATTAATAGTAAATACGTGGATCTCACATGATGAATGCAAGCCCGTCATATGTCGTATAACACTGATACCAACAGTATATATATATCACTTGTTTGTATTACCAAGGGGATGAGCAGAATTGGTCAGGAACTGAATCACAAAGCTACAACTTGTGTCTGCTCATTATCTCGTCTCTTAAATATGATAGCTACCTCTCTGTTTAAATTTCACCCACAGCTGCATTTTGCTTAAGTTTTCCTTTGTGATAACTCTGAGGGGATGGTATTTTGTATTACACATTTGTTTAAGTTTCATACAAGATGTAAAGCTTTTAACAATTAAGAGCTAGGCTACTCAAGTCAGATTCATTCACAAAAGCTGGAGCTTCATTCTCATCATTTCCAATCCACAAAATCGTGTTGCTTTTGCCTAATTTGTGGCTATAATGATGTTTTTCCAAGACAGAAGTGGCTGATTTCACTCTGAGACTCATTGCCTTTCTGCTAAAACCTCTGGGCAACATCATGCTCACTACATCCATGTTATATTCAGTGCTTGCAACAGTTGCAGGCTTTTCACAAGCACCTCCTATGTGACATCCTAAAACCGGTATGAACTTTGTACTATCATGATTAAAGGCCAACAAAATCACAATGCAACAAAAAAATCTGATTTAATTCTAAACAGATAACTTAATGCATTATTTTTTCATGTTTACACCATCATAGAACAGATCTGATCTCTCAGAAAAATCTGAATTGAGCCACATTTAGCTGGCGAAGCAAGCGGGGCTATGTGTACGTGTGGGTCATCAGCCAATGACTGGCACAGTGACTATGACAATAACATGATATGTCACATGGCCATCGCGTCACGCCAGAGGAATTTAGAAAAAGGTTTCCAGAATTTGTGCTAATTGCACCATGTTTATGTTCTTGTGATTTGAAAATATTTACATTTACATTTTTGTAGATAGTTATTTGCCATAGAGGTCAATGTTTTTTTACAAATATCTTGAAATAACCCTCCAAGGTTTCCTAGTGAATATTTCAAAATGTGCCATAAAAAGGGTTAAACCTAAAATAATACAAGCTAACTGAATTGATTTGGGTTGTTTTATCAAAAAAACATTCATGACATGTTTATGTACACCAAAATATGCATATTTTGATCAAACAGACTTTCTTTTTCTTTCCTTCCAGACTGCTGGTATACAACAAAAGATGCATGTTATTTAAGTCATATATTAAAATAAATACAATCAATGTATCAAATTACTCATGTAGTGAACAAATTTTAATACAACATTTATAATAACATTTGAATACATTAGTCTGCTGGCAATAAATACTAAACTCTATTATAATAGTAATACTGGAGCTGTATCCAGATCGATATCAGTTTGTAGTACAGCTGCATGTTCTGTAAGCAAATTAACAGTTATGTTATGCTATTTCAAGTAATTCCCTAAGTCATAAATCTGGATTTATTTCTCCATCACACACCAAAGCGGCTCTCATTTAGTCAGCAAACACACATTTATATTTTTCAACACCCCTCAAAATATCAATAAAGGCATTCTCGCACCGGCAAGAGCTTGAATTATAATGAAATGCACATTGTTCATTTGAGCCAGAGCTCACAGTTTACGAACCATGTTTGCAACTGCTGCATTTGAACACTAGAGGGAGACATGCTCTGTTCCACCAACGGCCAGAAATTCCTGTGGGTTTTTTTGGTTCACAAATCTCATAACTTTGTGAAGCTCTCCCATAACATGGCATTTGAAGCAGCCATTGACGTTTCATTTGGAATCTTTCTGGGTTTATTTTTCAGCAGGAACAGGGAATTCTGGGAAAGGCTATGGACAAGGCCACTCTAATGCTTCAGAGAGGTCAGTGCTATGATTTTGACATATTCGAAGCAGGAACCACAAGGGTACGAATGGTGCTGCACACTTCCATCTTTACCCAGGCTGTGTCCCGAGCCCCTACGAACGATAATCCTTCTTACTGTACGGCCTGTTCCCCAGTATATGATCAATATCTGAGACCACGTGTGACGTCATCTTCGGGAGAACCTGTTTTTGAAGAAGACTCTATTAGAAAGATTCTATAAATGCTGAGAATATCAGGCCAAAAGCTCCCGAAATTACTTTCTCCTATATGAGGCTCATTAGGTGTGATAGGGTTTGTGAGACATTTTTCCAAATTGCACCAGCAACAATGATATACTGTTTAATCTCTAAAAATCTCAGGTAAAGTGAACATTTAAAGATTGCATTGGCACATGTTTGTGCTTCAGTTTTAAGAGTGTTTTACAAGTCTTAATAATAGTTTAAGGGCTAAAGATATAGATTCCTCACCTGAATAGCGCCCAGGTTTTCAGTCAGCTGCTCAGCATTGGATGTTCCTAACAGAACTGAACTCACTCCTTCATTTCGGAGACACCAGGCTAGAGTTAAATCACAAAGATAGAGCACACTCAAGATTAGGTTGTGATCTGGATGTGAGCAGCACAAATGAAGTAGTTTGGATTGATGAACGACACAGTATAGTTCCAGAAAGAAGAAAAAGTCCATAATTATGCAGTTGTTAAGCATTAATTAATGCTCACCTTTCCCACAAATAAGAATTAGTACTAATAAACTATTTAATTTACTTATTACTTTATAGACTCAATTAATCCTTAATTAAAAGGTTTTTGTAGTTGACTGACTCTTTAGTGTTAATTAATGCTAAACTAACTCATTATGTCTCCTTAATTAAAGTGTTACTAAAAGTGAGTTAGTTAATTATATGAGGCTCTTCTAGGCCTAAGCTTGAGCCATTCCTGTTAAATGATCTAGAACCAGCATCAACTTCTATGTTATGAAGCTTTACAAATCCTAAAATGCATCTCAAAATAGTACACTGCCAAAATACTCGTCGTTTCTCACTGAAGTGCTTCCTAAGGTTCATTCTTACCTACAGCAAGCTGTGGCAGAGTACAACCAAGCTTCTCAGCAATGTGAGTGAGTTCCTTCAGCTTGGCTTGCTGCTTGCGCCCATCCTCACTCACTATCTTGTCTTTCAGCCATTGGTATGACTTCAGAATAGAACACACAGAAGAGAAACATGGGTTTAATCATGGCAAGAAATAAATATTTGATGTGCAGCAGAAAGAATACCTTCATAGCGGCTCTGGAGGACTCTGGAATACCGTTCTCATACTTTCCACTAATGATCCCACAGGCTAAAGGAGACCAGGTCATGGCACCTACACCTGCATCCAGACACCAAATTATATCAACACTGAACATAAGATATGCTGCAGAATGATTGTGTATTTTATGGGATTTAGTGACTGTTTAATGGACACCTGCCTATCTTATGGTAGAGCTCAGGAAGCTGCACCTCCACCTTCTCCCTCTGGAACAAATGATACTCGGCTTGCTCACACACTGGAGGAATCAGGTTAAACTGCCTCGCCACTGAGTAGGCCTCCTAAACAGCATTACAGTCAAACACATTTCTTATCAAACACAGCCAAACCATAAAACAGATAAAAGCAGTTTTTTATGGTTAGGGATAGGGTCAAATACTTTTTTTTATATAAACACTGTAAACTATATGATACTGCCATATTAATTTGATTAAATCAATGAGATTTTATGATTCTCAGGGTTTAATCAATGTACTTTGGAGCAAGCATTGCATTCTGGGATAGGCTGCTGATTGAACAGGTGACATTAAATGCAGAACATTTGCTGGCTCTCGTTATCTTTTTTCAGTTGGTCACCAGACAACACAAAACTTACGGTTATTTATTCTTGGTTAAATAATATGTTTCTGTCTAAATAGTGTCTGTGTTGAGTTAATAAACTTGCGTGAGAAGTCATTAGAGGTTTTGTGAATAGTGCTCAGGATTATAAGCCCCAGCGCTTATAATTCAATTTCCATGCATGAAAAAGTTTTAAAATCTTGCTGCTGATTTTGTGTAAAATTATACAATATAAAGAAATATCTGTTAAATTAATAAATTGTCTGTAAAGTTATGACAATTTTGTAAATCCCTGTTTTAAAAGGGAAAGAAATGAAAAAGTCCTTGTCATTTTCTGCCAATACTTTTTTTACAGAATTTTACCTTACATCATACATCATATTTCCCATAAAAATATCATATAATTTCATATATCATAACGTATATATCATTCATCATTGATATACATCTTATCATATATCATCTGCAAAAAGTCAGAAATCATCAAATATGGTTCAGAAGGTCTACAGCTCTGCACATAATAGGTGCAACTCTGAAGCTAGAGTAGTATTCATGCTAGAGCAGACACGCCAAGAGGACATTAATTAGTGCAACACGTGTGTTTCATGATGGTTGAACCAAAGATGTGTAGAGCTATGAACCTCCAGGACAGGATTTTGTGATTCCTGCACTGAAGTAAACCCAGACACAGCAAAATTAAATATTTCTTACATTCTTATACTTGTACAGTACAGTATACCATCACAGATGGACTTTTCTAGTCGGCTGAGAAAGCCACTGAACTCATGCTCAAGTATGTTTATTTGGGAGGGAGCAAGCGTGACATCCGAACATGTTATCACAGCTTTTACAAATTATAGTTCATCAGTGTACACTCTCTCTGTAAAACCTCTAATAAACCTCCATTTTTCACCCATGAATTAATAATGCCAAGGCTTAATTACAGCAATTATCAGCTTATGTCAAACTTGCTTTGTGCTACACTGCAATCAGAGCCACACAGCGTAGGCTACTGACAAACACTGACATCAGTCAAAGAGCTAAAAATATGTGCTGTGCTCAGTAAAACCTGCTCTCTTCTTTTCCCAGTAAACATGATTCGCTTTTAGCTTTTTCGCTCCATCTTTTATAGAGGATATATATGTTTGCAATCTGTGTAGATGCTACTAACCATTATCTCCATAGCCGTCCACCGTGAAGTCCCCCAGTACATGGACATCCCTTGGTTTATCACGTAGGTCATGGCTCTAACGATCTCTGTCAAGAAGACAAAAATGGCTTTAGTTTTAAAGAGGATTGAGTGCTTTGAGTGCAACTTTATGTAAACACATTCAATCATATATTTTATTCTTTATCAAACTATTACTGCAGCCAAATTTCATGGCATACCTGTCAATTGTTCCATTTTGGCTGAGAAACTACCTTATTATTTTCTTTTTTAATTTGAATTACAGGGAGTTTCACGCATTTTGAAGATTTCTCACACACAAATACTGTATTATGACAATGCCGGATAAGAAATATACTGCCATATTTTTACGATACATGATTGCAGGGGATACACTAAAGCAACACTTCAACAACCGTGTGAATTCTGTGTACTCATAATTTGCAGCGTAACGGCAACGATTGGCAAACAAATGTGTGTTTGACATCACTGAAGCCAATCAAACACAAGCTTCTTCTTCTCAAACATCTTTGTTATTCTATAGATGCATTTTTTTCAAACACAACTCATTTCATCTGTAATTTTCCAAATAAACTACAAAATTTTCCAGGGTTTGTTTGTCAGCCACCTATGTTTCAGTATCTTTGATGAAAATGATCTTTAGTTTTAGTCACATTTAGGTCATTAAAATGTAAATGTTTGAGTGTAGATTTAGGCACTAAAAACAAAAGGTTTTAATCTATGTATCTTAATATTTAGTTAATTAAAAAGTTTTTAGTATGTTAATTTTAGTAAAATGATCTTTAAATTACTATTTTTTCATCTATTTGATAGAAATCTTATAAAATATGATATCAGTACAATATGTAGGTGACATAATTGGATTTGGCAGCAGGCAGCGGAAAATGTCTCATTTTTATATCCAAAACCTTCATACTAAACCATGTTAACTGAAGTGAGTTGTTTTCTACATATAAAACAAAAATAGTAGTCTGATTCTATTGCAAATTTCTCTGTCAGAGATTTGACTTTGAAACATTAATCAGTTTTATTTAATTCAGGAAATGTCCTGATAAATCAAGATTCTAGTACAAAGTGTAATTTCCCCCTTCAGCCAGTACCATCCAGGCATTAATTGCATAAAGAAGACAAAGTATAGAAAGAGAGAGAGAGAGTTTTGGGACTGCAGAGCCAAAGAAGAACTTTAATATGCACCGCACATGTTCCTAACTCTGGACACCCAGCTCACTGACGCAGCAGAGAAGCACTGCATAGAGATCTGCAGGAGAAGCACTGCATAGAATTCTGCAAAAGATGTGCTTCCATTCATGAAATGTGCTTGAAAAAGTCAAAATGATGTCAGAATATGTCTTTCAAATTAATAGTTATTTCCTAATTAAGTTTGCTATTATCTCAAGCATTTGAATTAAAGATTTATTTAATTCAAAAGTAGCTGCTAAGTGCTCTGATAAGAGAACAACACTAACTAAATGTAGGAATGCTACAAACATTAAAATAAGTTCATGATATATATGAGTGAACCCTATTCAGGCAGAGTATACCCCTCCATCTTTAGCTCGCTCGTTATGTAATATTGATATGCGTCAGGGAGCTATTTACAGGCGGACTAATCAGACACCAGGAACACAGACTTAGGTTTATCTGGACTAATAAGGTTTGTCTCTTTGTATTAGTACATTTCTAAGCACTTTTCTAGAAAAAGCTAAAATAACATTATCAGCCAATCAATGGTAACAGGTTGGCAGTGAGCTCTGACAGGTTCTTTTCGTTAAAGTGAGAAGTGGTGGACCGAGAGCTGAAAGGCAGTTAAAGTGGAGAGGTTTGGAACATTGGCAGAGTCGCAGTGACCTTGGCAACCAGTGCAGAGCTTTGAGATGAAGCAACATGAAATGCTCTGAGCCATGTGCAGAAAACCAGAGGGACCCGTGATCTGTTCTAGGGTGATCAAACCGGGTGGCGAGCTGTATCACGCAAAACAATTCTCAGCTCACCAGACTCTCAACTGCCATATTTTCAACAAATGAGCCATTATTTGAAAAAAATTACCTTAAATGTGCGCTATTAAAAAAAGGACATTAATAACAGCAATTAACATACAGTTTTAAAGGTGCTAATCTAAGCAATTCACACAGTTGTGAAACACAACAATATAATCGATCAAGTTGCAACAGACCAAACAGTAACTAATGAACGATTCAAGCTTTAAGAAAACATCCCTCGCAGCAGTAGTAAGAAATGATGGCTAGGTTTGTAAGTTGTGAATGTAATGTAGGTTTGTGTTGTAGAAATTCCAACATGTCCTTTATAAAAAATAAAGTACATTTTTTGCACCCTTCAACATAGTCAAAATTTAGGTTAAAAACCCGTTAGCAATTGAGATTCAGGCACTAACACACAAAAGAACCAATGAAAACCAAAAAAAAAAAGGAAAAACAAAGTATAAAGTAAAGAAACCAGACCCAATTAAACGCAAAGCCAATTTTAACGCAACCATTTTCTATTTTTGTTCTCAACGTTCCTCCTCTCCCCTACTGTCCTCATCCTTCTCCTCTCTGTCCCTTCCAGTTACTCTCCTCTGCATCACATAAACACTCCTTGACGTGATGAATGAATGAACAAAAGGTTAACAAGGCTACTTGCATTCATTGTCCTCATGTTACATTTCTGATAAGCACTTTAATTAGTCTATTTTTCCATTGTGTCCAAGTCCCTCATACTGCAATTGCTTCTCTCTGCCGTCACTGTCAGCTAAATTGTTTTATTGGTTCTGGTCCAGAGGCATTGCAATGTTGTAGTTTTGTATCAAAGCACTTTATTTAACAATTGATTAGATTTTCAAGCTGACTTCACTTAAGTGTTTATGCATCAGTGTGGTAGCCTGCGTACCTCGATTAGAAGTAAGAGAGCAGTTTTTCTTAGTGATTACTGCCATGCCTGCATCTCAAGGACTGCACTTAGCTTTAGTTATTGAGAATATACCTCAGGTGTTCCACAGATGGACTGTATGTTAGGTTAAGCTTGCACACTTCTTGTTTTGTACCTCAGTTTATTGATAGAATGTTTTCTTTTGTAACCTCATAATTTTTCATATTCATTTCTCAGCATTTTTTCTTCTTCAGCTTGGGGATTAATTTAACCTATTTCTATTTAAGCAGTGCTGTAGCAGACAACATTTAAGCTACTTCAGTTGGTAAGATTAAGCTTGTTATATATAATATAAATTTGGAAAAAATTTTCAGCATCTACATGACCTGTCACCCTCAGTCCTATTTTAACAATTAAAGACTCAATTTTTAAGACTATTAAAATGTATCAAATTTAAGACCTACACATGGCAAACAACCTTCAAAACAGTCTGATGTTTTTCTCTTTTTAAAATGTGATGGTAGGCCTCGGACACTTAGCATTCTAAACCTGCACTTCCCCATAGCTAACACGTGTCTGCGGTGACTTTAAAAACACAACATGGCTCGTTGAAGTAACAGAAAGCTGATTGGCTGTTACATGTTGGTCTCATTTGTAATCGTAAAACAGTGAATTATATTTTAACTAGCAAAACACAAACCGCCGCACATAATTGACCGAGCAAAAAAAAAACACAAAATTCAAAAGAGCTTTACTTTATCTGAAAAAAATAAGACCAGTGAAAAATATTTAAGACCTACAACGACAAATGTAAAACTTTTTGAGGTCTAAAAATCATGTTTTTAAATGTTAGGTATTTAAGACTTTTAAGACCCAGCAGAAACCCTATATATATATATATATATATATATATATAAAGGATAATTAGATTACTTTGAGTAAATCCATCTTTGAGCAAAACAAAAATGAGCATACTCACCCTCCATCGGTGTGTTGCTATCAGGTCGGTTTGCAAAGACAACATCAACATATTCCAACTGCATCCTCTGCAAAGAGCCTTTGAGGCCTGAAAAAATTAGTTATTTATTACTACATCTGCTGTTTGCTTATCAATTAAAAATATCTGTTAGTCTCTCAACTATAATATCTCATACATAATGGCCCACACTTTGATAATTAAAAATCTAAATGCATTAACAGATACCTTTGAGTTGAGAACTCTTTCAAGTCGGCCAACCTAAGGGCAAAATCTGCGCTTCTAACCCAGCATTGACAGATGAGGGAGCCCTGCTGCGTGAGTGTAGTGGACTCTGCAGTAATCAAGCTCTCTCTGTATGGCCCCAGAGCTGACTCACACTTTGTTTTGCTGGATTGATCCTCAAGCATAATGAAGAGAATTTGGCTCTGAGTTTCCTCCAGTGTATCCTCTAGAGGTTTGCTCTGACAAGGTCAGCATCCTGAGGTCTGCTGAGGTTTTGTGTTCCAGAACTCATGTGACTGTCAGTGAAAGAGGCTAAGCAAGTCGAAATAAAAAACAACTACACTGACAGAATTGATGCACTTCTCTTCTTTATCTGCTTGTAGGGTCGCAGAACCCCTCCCTCACTCTCCAGGATGGAGTCTAGTGGCAGAAAAGCCACCTTAGCTTTAACCTCATTTTCCACAATCAACAGATTTTTATTAGGAGGGATGGAAAAATCTGAGGTTCTAAGAGGGAGGTATATCTCACTTTGTGCCTGAAATTAATATTCATTAGTCTCATGTCTTGTATAGAGACTTAAAGAAGACTTAAAAAGAGTGAGTGAAACAGTTTAAAATGAGGAACTAACAAACAGGTCTAATAGCACCCAATCAGCAGTGAGAAAGTCCACGCTGGACTTAAGGCACATCTATCCGAAATGAGATTTGCACAAATCCTTGGATGGCTTCTTTGCAGGGTGCATTTTGCAAGCTAGTGTTACAGAAGTGGATGCAGTGACGCTCCTTGCCATTGGTTGGTGCTCTTGTGTAGTGATATGTCATTTGTGAAAATATTGAATCTGACTCCTTACTAATAATTCTTTTCAGAGATTTAATAGATTTATTTGCTAAGTGCAGAATGCACTGATAACATAGATGAGCATGATAATTTACTCAGATTTTTGCTCCAAGTTTGGGTCTTTGTCGTAACATTTTGCAATTAGATCCAATTTTTTGCCTGATATGAACGATACAAATGAATCGTTCAAATGAATCGTTCTCATAAATGAACAAGAGTCAAAGGACGAAGCACGAAGTGGAACAAGACTTTCCATTACTCACAGACGACAGTCAAACATTGAATATAATATTGAACAACTCTTGATGGTCGGACACCAGCAATATGATCTTTTAAATGTTTATTTTTCCCGGTCTCTTCCTAGGCTTTTCGTCTCATACTTGTTTAGTGCTATTTTCTATTGTGAGTTCGAATTTTATCGAGCTGTGTATTTCATTGGTTGTTCTCTTGCAAAAACCCAATCCATTAAGGCAGAGCTGAACTCTTGTTTGCTCACACCAATCACTCGGATAATGTGGGATGTGCCGTCAGTACCCGTGTTTTTCCGATCGAGGTTTGTTCATGCACGCAACTTCGCAGCGAATATCCGGATAGATGTGAAGCCTTCAGTGTTTATTTAACAAACATTATTAATGGAACCTTGTAAAATATTAAATAAAATTGAATAATGGATATGCAAGGAAAAGTTACACATGTATTCTATCAGATGGCTTCTATGCAAGGGGGTTTTTCACTAACTTCACACCTTTACTGTTTAATGTTGATGTAGTGACTCTCTTTACCTTTAGATAGAGTTCATGAAATGAATGAATCTTCAAAATTACTTTTTGTGGAGGGAATAGTTTTTTGGGGGGGTGTATGTGATTATACTGTTAATAATTACAAGATACAGGTGAGCAAGTTGATTTACCCAGATTCTTGTATTTCGCTCTATTTTTAGGTCTTTGTTGTAACAGTTTGCACATAGATCAGATTTTAGGAGTTAATCCCTTGTGTAGCTATATTATCTTCTGAAGAACTTATGTTTGTGTGTTTGTTCGTTAGGGTTTTTTATACAAAAGACACTCTACATTCAACAAATTGATTCTCAGTAAGACACACACTGACACATGCTAGCAAAGATGAGTACTTTACCTTCGATGATGTGCTTCCTAGAAAGGCCTCGCTCAGTCTCAGCTCTGAAGAAAAAAGGTGAAGCAGAGACAGGTTCAGTCTACCATCAAACCAAACATTTCTTGTTCATTTCCTCTTCCTGACTGGTGGGGTGTTGGAAACTTTCTTTTAATAACTACCAATAGAGCCTTTCATTCTTATCATTGTTCAGATTTAGAAGAACTGGGACAGTGCTTTGCTTCTGTCTTATCACTATTTGCAGCTGTTCACTTTCTCACCGTAAAACGATGTAAAAATTGTCAAGTGAGAGCTTGAACTGAACTCGGGTTTATAATTGCTTTTCAGAACCACACGTCAGCATTATAGAACATTCTAAATGGTGTTTGGTGTCATTGAGAATGTGCAGCAGTGCCAGAGTGGAATAAAAAAAAACTCATGGCTGGAAAGGACATGCCCAATGAGTGAAATTACTTACTTTCCACCCCAGTAGAGCTTTGTAGTAATAACCAAACTGGATCGCCTTAAGAAAAGAACACACAAGAGGCAAAGACACATTAAAATCTTAGTTTATATAAGTGTAATACAAATATAGAAAGAAATTCTAACTTCTTCTTTAAAATGGGATGAAATTCATGCAATTGGATAGCTCTGAGACCTTACGAAGTCTGATTAACTAGTAGACAGGCTGGATGAATCTAATCTAGAGTCGTTTGCATCTAAAGTGTTGTACAGGAAGTGAGTGAACTGCTGAGACAGTGATGACACACTTGTAACCTTCGCCTCGAGCTGTTTTGTCAGTAATCTGCAGGTCTCCAACAGCCACCCTCATCTACATTGTAAATGGGTGTAAATGAGTTTTCACTGGTGTGATCGCACACTGTGTCCTGCATTCACAACTCAGAAGAAAATGAGTTGCATTTTAAACAGCTCTTACAATGTTGCTAAGATGCAAGTTAAAATGAATCCTGAGGTTGTGAAACAGTGTAAGCTAAAAGAACACACACACACACACACGCACGCACGCATGCAAGCGCGCGCACACACACACACACACACACACACCCGCACGCACGCACACACACGCACGTACACACCCACAAAAAAAACATCTGGCTCTTTAGCACATACCCATAGAGGAACTTTTTTGGTGTAATTTAGTACCAATCTCTAAAAAAGTTGCTATTTAGAAATAATATATGACAACTATATGATATTTTTTTAATCCAAAGAACCACAGAAGAATATGTACTGCTATTGGACTGTTAACACCTGACAGAACACATACAAATACTAGAATCATATAATGTGATAAATTGAACTTTGTCAAGTGAATACCACAACGTCCATATGTAAAATTAAAACATTTACATTAAGGTTTATGACATAAAATATTAATATTAAGCTTTTGGTAAATATTTAAATGGTATAAGTGTATAATCAAGGAACAACTTGTCAGGATCTCGGGGTGTAAAAAAAAGATCTCATCCGCAGAGACAGCTGATCTTGAGAAACACTTTTATTCAAAATAAAACAAGCCTGATAAGGCTGAATCAAAAGACCCACGAGGGGCAAACCTGACATAGAATATAGTAAATATAATACACTAAAACTTTTAAATAGACTATTTAAAAAGAGTGTGAGAAAGAGGTGAAAAACAAGGACAGAAAGAAGGTAGGAAACAAGTTGAAAGAAAAGTTGAGACAGCAGAGATTTGGAATGTTAAAACCTCTATGACAGAAAGACAAGTAATGATTAGGCAAGAAATATGAAGTATTAACTAGTCAAATTAGTCAATGAATTTTGAATGAGATCATGAGTACATGAGTACCCTGCTGTAAGATCAGTATGTTGTCCAGTTTAAAAGCCCATTTTTAAAAAGATCATGGATCTGAGAGGATTCTAAATGTGGCCTGATTAAATTAGTTACAGGGCAGACTGGATCTGAACTCCACCAATTAAACCAGTCTGAAGATATATAAATCAAAATGGGTGAGCGAGAGAACGAGACAAAGAGAGTGAGAGAGTCCTTGGTGCGCTCATGAATAACATTTTGAGATTGAACTATCCTTATATTTAAAATAGGTGAATGAAACAAGAAGTAATATCCAGCCCATTTTTTACTCTGATGCTATAATTTATTACTAAAATAGGTAATTTATGTTTTTTTCTTATACATAAATTTAAACTGAAAGCTCACACAGTGTGAGGACATACAACCACAGACAGTGAATTTATATATATAAATTATAGATAATAGATGACAAATAAGAATACTCATTGAATTAACAGATTAACAGCCAGATTCTTGCATGCAGGTTACTGTGAGAATGTCTAGACTGTGAATCCAGAGAAAAAAAGGAGACCAAGAGGAACTTGAGTCGAATAGAAGATCACAGGAGACAGAGATGACAGGAGTTGAACCAGGGATCAAAGGAGCTTACGATTGAGAACATCCAAGTGCAACAAGTAGGAGCTAGTGTTGATAGACCAGACTAAGTGGTGGTGTGGTTTCTAATACTAGTGAGGAATATACCCTGGGAATAGTACATGAGGATGTGATAGGTTAATAATAGTTTTCATGTTTTAAGACAAAATTTGGGGTTTTAGATGCTACCTTCAAATAATAGAGAAATAAGTAGCAGAGATTACAATGAAAGAATTGATTGTCTTGAAACAATTTATAGTCATAATTTTAAATTTCTATTCTAGATCAAATATTTTACAACTCTGTGAAAATATTGCAAAATATTGGAGTAAATCTGAGCCAAGTAGCACACACGCAGCGTAATTCACAATAATAGCATGATGTGTGAACATGTGAATAATCACATTTTTAGTATATTTCTTTTATTGCTACATAGCAGTCACCAGTAGTTGTAGTATATTCTCAGAAAACAAACACAACCCAGCAGTCAAGATATGCAGCTCTTAAGAATGTGCATTTGGGCGATTAGTTGAAAACAGTGCTAAAAATGTCTGCTGTTGTTTTTCTTTCTAGGATTTAGCAGTCCTGTGAATCACTAAATTAATATTTAGTAGTATAACCACCGTCTTTTTTAACATTCATTTTGGGGGTTTGCTTGTTGAAACGACCATTTCAGATGCAAATCCTCGTCGGCATAAAGCAACATGACCACTTCAAGTATTTTGACATATGAAAACTACTCCATGATCAGTGGTAGGCGATAAAATAGGCCCAAAACAATAGTGGGCCCCATATCATGATGCTTCTACCACCATTCTTTACTTTGGTTTGAATTCAGGGTTTGGGGTCATCTCACAAACGGTGACCCTTTAACCCCCAAAATAAAAATTTTGCTCTAATTAGTCCACAGCATTTTCCACTGTTTCTCTTTAGGCCAGTTGGTGTGTATTTTGGCAAATTTTTACCTCTTCTGCACATGTATTTCTTTTTTACTTTATGGAGGTCTTTTGAAAATAAATTAGCTTCTTCTGCATATCTTGACTGCTGGGTCCCGTTTGTTTTCAGAGAAGATACTATACTGTATCTACAGTTAACTTGTTTGTCATGTAGCAATAAAAAAGTGTTATTATATAACTATTCAAGTTATTGTACTCATAAATACACAACGATACCACAGACCAGTACCATGTTGACAAAAGTTTTAGCACAGCAGCAACTAAAGAATTTTGGGTTCGCTGGAGTAAAAATACTTTAAAAATAATTATTTATGACAACACATCCAAAGCAGGCTGCAAACTTTGATTAGAAAATATCAAGAGGAGGTTTGGTTACAATACAAGTACTACAATAAAAAAATGTAAATGTAACACAAAAAGGAGAAAAGCGAATTTTCCAGTAGTAGTATAGTTATCAACACCAGATATGTTTGTTTGTTCAGATTTTGATCATGTTTTTTTGTATTCAAATTTAAAATATAACACTTGACTAGATTTCATCACTGTACCTCCAGCCCTTCTTTTTAATTATGCTTCCAAGTATGACTTCAGCTCTGAAACAAAAAGAGAAGTTACTATTTACTCATCAAGCTAAGGGACGTATGGGTAATCTATCGTATGATGAGTCATCCTCACTTTCCAGCAGCATAAACCTCTGCAGTGTCAAAGAGATTGACGCCGCTCTCGTACGCTATAGTCATCAGCTGCTCTGCAACCTGCAAATACAAGCACACATAAAATGATAGAAAGTTACTCACAAATTGGGTTTATAGAAACAATTTAAGATGGCACAATGGCTGAAACAAACTGTGGTCTCCTTAAATTAATTATAATAAAGAGTTTTGTTTATACAGACATAAAATATAACAAAATGTGATTTAAATTTGACATTTATTTAATCAGATCATGATGGCAATTTGAACCTAATCCAACTGAATAAATAGGCGTGATAGGTGTTGGGGTGCTTCTGTGTAAAATGCACATACACAATGAGCCTGTTGGTCATTGAAATACAGTATATTTTTTATTTTATTGAGGGAGAGCATCACTTAGCCATAGCAGGTCCTGGAGGACCACGGCCCTGCACAGATTAGCTTCAACTAACAATTAAAACACCCAATCTCACTCATTATTTCTCTTTGCTTGTCTGAAGCCAGATTATTGGTAGTTATATAACTTATTGCAAGTAAAATATTCCTTGAGGACATTCTTGACCACTTCTTGGATTTCTGGACAAGAAGCAAAAGAAACTGGCCGGCAGCCCCTGGTTGATTCTGTGACATATAAAGGTTTTAAGTTAAGATTTGTGTCTGTATTATTGTATGGCTGTTGTGTTGAATCACAGAGTAGTTAGGATAATTTTTGTAACCTGATTTATTAACTGTAATCATTGTTCAGTTGACCTCTAAAACAGTATATTAGTTTGTTAATGTGGGCATATTCTCTCAAGTGTTTCACTAATCAAAAGCACTTTGCTGACTTCATTAAGTAAAGTAGTTTATACACATGTAGCTGATAACTGTTTGTTTTTTATGTTTCATCTGGTTTTTAGGCATGTCTAAAGGAACAAACAGTCACACACACAGCCAACTGACTCAAAAGTAGGCTCCACCAAAGTCCATGTATGAACATATACGCACATTGCACATCATGCTTTTTCTTAAGCACATAATCACAAAAGTTGTCAGCAAAAAAGCTTTTCAGTAAACTTTTGAGAGGACTGTCATTAAAGTTATTTGCCTGCAGCCAATGAAGGGCTTATTTTAACCAGAGTTCCTAAATGTTTAAAACGGAACACCATAATGTAATCATTTCTTGCTGTCAAGTTCAACAAATCTTCCAGCAATTAATTTAAGAGCTCTTTAGCCAAGAAGGTGACCCTCTGCAAAAAGAGATGAAAGTGAGAAAGTGAGGGATGGAGGAAAGCCAAAATAAAGTACAGAGTGAAGACAAGAAAAGTTTAAGTGATCCAAAAAATACTACAGAGTCGCTGTATGGCCAGTGAAGGATTTATAGCCAGTTGAAATTCTCACAGACTATTTCCATTACTTTTGAGGCCATATATTATGAGGCAATTGTGTTATTTAAAATGATCTCTGTTAATCTCATCGATGAAAAAGGTTTAGGGGTATGTCAATACATTGTAATAGTCAAGTTTAACTTTGTCCAACCACAATCTTTTGATCTAAAACATTTTAGGGGGGTAACATCTGGTGTTTTCTCATTTTAAAATAGTACATAATAGAATGGCATTGTTATGGATTCTGGAATGTGTTTGTGTCACTGACCACCCTAAATGTATTTTATTTTTTAAACATATTTTACAATATTTGTAAACAAAAAAGTACAAATATTTGTAATATATTATGATAAAATAAAAACTACTTTTTATTATATAAAAATATAATTTCCAGCTATCAGTTCAAGCCAAACAAAGATTTTTTTTGCTCAAATTGCACATGAAAGGGCATGGAGAGAACCCTGAGAAAGAGAGGAGGGACTGGGTTTTGCTGAATGGACTACTGCATGTAGTCGAGTCTGTCTTCACTTTGGTTGAGATATGACTGATTAATCATGAGATGTCAATGCATCATGGACATCTAGACATGTTTAAACTTAAACGTCATATGCTGTGAAATTTGATTCTTATGTCAGGGCAAAAAAGCTTGTGTACAAGTAAAACTAAAATAAAACTACAAACAGAAAAAAATGAATCTCTCAAAAACTAACAATGTTTTCCTCGAGGGCTCCTTCTCATTTGTTTATGATTTTCTGTTAGATAGTTCAGTTTTGATGTATTTAGTACTTGACGTATTCCCACAGTTGGCTTATTTATGGTCATGTTTATTTTGAGTTTATAAATAAAAACAAATGTTATTGGATCCCCGGCTGTTGTGCGATGAGATCCTGGTAAGATTAAGGCACCCTCAGTGAAAAATCAGCAAGCACGGTAACCCTCATCTGAGATGAACACAGATTAACCTAGTGTTTTAGATATTCACAATGTAACAGCTGAGTTTTTTCACTTGAGCTTTGACTGCTTTACAAAGCTGAAAAGTCACAGTTTCCACTTCCTGCACAGGCTATTCAGTAAAGTCAAAATACACAAAATGACATTCAACTAGACGAGGGAACAAGAATTAAGAGCAAAGCAGTTTCAAGGTTAGTAGCTCATTAACTCTTCCAGTAATACTCTACTTCAAGCTACTTTCACACACCATTCGACTGTTACAAAGCTCTGATTCAGGCATTGTCCACTCACTTCTGAATGCCGCAGGGAAAGCAAATCCCTGATGATGGCAGAGAAACAAACTGTCCTGTCAGTGTACGCCGGGAGTCCAGTCAAGTCCACTTAGCTGACAGGATGCTGAGTCACTTTGCAACCCAGAGGGAGCTCAAAATCAGTGTATGTGTGTTTGGGATGGATTCCAATGTTTCATTCTTCGTCTTTTGACAGTAAGCAAGGGGCTGTTTGACCGCAAAGACTAAGGACATTCTGAGCGTCCACTGAGGCAGGCTGAGTTTTTAAACTTAAATGCCCTCAGAAGCAGATTATCATCCTCACTTGTCTTTTAGGTTAATGCAAATGTCCCTTCAACATCCCCATCCATGAACTGGTTTGATTAAAAATATTTACTTCAAAGGAATGCCGTTTATTTCACGACACATAAACCCACATGTTAAATTACATGATCTCAACCAACTCACTTATACTATGACCAAAAAATGTCTGAAATCAGGTTTTGTGAGTACAGAGATTAAATGATTTTCAATCTTTTATGATGCTTTTTTTAAGCAGTGAAGAAATTGATACTCACTTCATCTGAAATCTGACCTCCAAATGTCACCCAAGTTCCTGAAAAGGAAAAGGGAAATAATGAGAAGTGTTTATTAAGACGTAAAGGCCATTTTTTATAAATAGTATTGAATTGAAATTATGCCAAGTAATGTCAAATTTCTGAGAAAACGCGCTCAATGTTTTTTTCTGCATATCCAGAATCTGAACTGAACTAAAGTTCTTATTTTGAACTTACATTTTGAGGTATTTTCTTAATTTCTTTATGCACCAGATTTGGAGCTAATCAAATTATGCTATCTCGGTGTAATTTAAGAAACGTTTGTACAATAGTTTAATACAAAAACTTTAAAAGAGCTAAGTATACTATAAGAAACTTACTCATTATAAAATTTGACCTACTCTCTCATCTGAACCTCACATAATCTGTAATACTCGCACCGCTTACTTCTACTATATTAGACTATAAATCAGGTCCGTTCATTTCTTTCCCTTACTATCCTGGTACACGACTTTGTTACCCCCATATTGACTTCTGTGTTTCCTTGTTCCACAGCCTGCCAGCTAAGACATTGAACAGGCTACTGTTAATCCAAAATGGTAGGGGTGGGGGGACTTGTGATTGGAAGGCTGCCCACTGGTCCGGGTGTGTCTTCACGGTGTGTTTGTTCACTTCTGTGTGTGTACACTGGGATGGGTGAAATGCAGAGCACAACTTCTGGGTATGGGTCACTCCATATTTTGTTAACTGGTCACCTTTACTTTCACTAATTACAAACACACCATAACTCACATCACTCTGGTCCTCCATCAGCTTCATTGGCTTCCTGTAAAATGTTGCTCTCGGTTAAAAATTCTCGTTCACATATAAGAATAAATTATATGAATGGCTCTGCTCCCTGCTATCTCAGGGACCTTCTCTGTGGCTGCTCACACTCGCGCTCACTGCACCTGAGCTCCTTTTCCTAGTTCCTCTCTTGGTGAGGGAGCAGTCTGCTGCACTGCTTGTGTTCTGTGGAACAGCCAACCTAATGAGATACATTTTGGCCATACAGTATGGGTTAGGTTTTGTGAAAATGCACCTGATTAGATATTAACAGTGTCAATGCTCTCTAACTATTATTCACTCCATTTGTTTGTTTAAGGCAGATCAGCTCTAAATAATGTTGTAGTAAAACAAAAACAGTAATTTCACAGACGCTGTTAAGACACTCAAATGTGAGTGACTTTTTTGGATAGTTTTGTATCTTTAGCAGCTTCTAGTCTTCGACTCATGATTTCAAGTTCAAGTCAACTGCAGTTTTGTGATTGTAGTAAGTAATCTTCAGGTTAGGACAAAGTGTTCCATAAGTGTAAAATTACATCCAGTTTTGTGATTGTCACAGAGAATGAGAAAGACAAGAAAATGCCATCCGAAATACTGATTTAAAAAATATTCTACAGTAACTGGAATTAAAGTTTAAGCCATTTAATTACATTTGCATTTCATTTGAAGTTTTAATGCAAAGTTCTGTAAGATCCATGAAATATACATTTATTTAATCCATGAAAACAAATAAGATCAATGAAATGTTGAATTTAGTTACCTGTTGATTTTTCAACCACTGAATAATTTAGTCTACAACAAATTGTTTAAGAGAAATAGTAACATGTTTGTTCAAATGATTAAACTTTAACTCCATTTATTCCTTTGGACTATATATAAACAGCATTGTATAACATCTGTGTAGTCTTTATCCAATAGATGCACATTTATATGATTTCAAAGTCTTGGAACTAAGGATTTTTTTTTCTTTTAAAATTGGTCCTCATCTATTCAGCCAAGAGCACAGCATTAGTTTCATCAGCTGACTAATGCAGAATAGTAGAGAGTTCTTTCTCTGGGTGTATGTGACCTTGCAGTGCCAGACTAAATTAGAATTTTTTTAAATACATTTTTATAATGAAAGTTTTGTTTGTCAAATGCACTTTAGCAAAATTTATTTGGTACTTTTATGTTTTCTCTTTTTCTCTATAGGTAATACTTTTGTTATTGGGTATTATTAGGTAGGATCCTCAGAGTTCAACCTACTTGTTTTAAAAGTCGTAATATCATGGTAGAATATTTATTCACACGCAAATAATTCATTCACACAAACATTGCCCTCAACAATAGCAATTGTACAATAAAACCTCTTCATTCCCAGGTCTCAGCACACAGCAAAGAAAACATATGAACACAGTAACGCATTTCAACAGTAGAACTTATTTTTTTAAAAGCTGTTTAAGTATATACATCATTATAGCATTGTCTTTTCAAACAGTGATGCCATCACTAAAATCTCATCCAATCAGTAGTCAAAGCAGGTCATCACAATAATAGATGTCCAAGTTCAAGAAGTGGAAAAGCGAATGCCAACTTTAAGCTAGTTTGTGAAGTTTCCAGGCAAATAAAAAAAAACATTGTGGAGGTGACCTCAGGCTAGCTAAGTGTAACTGTGGTTTCCTAAACAAACTCATTCGCTTTGAGTTTATGAATCTCAGGGGTGCATCTATTAGTTTATTTTGAGTTAATACAAAGAAATCTATATTAATAATGATACTTGATTATTGATGAAAGCAAACTGTATTTAATTTTATTAATTTTAAGAGGGGTTTCAATATTTTTTTGGGGCATGACAGGAAAAATTCCTTTGATAAATAATTACAACTGACTGTTGAAATGCATTACTACTAAACTGATTAACCGACAGCCTGGAGGGTTGAACTGAACACATAAGATCAACGACAAGGGGCACTATACAATTTCTTTGGAAGTTACAGAACAGGTGTGATGTGTTAGTATAGTAGGTCAGAGTTAAGATCAGATCTTATATTGCTCGGTGACAATTACTAAAAATAAAACAGCTTCAGACTATAAAAACCCAACAATCTTTGTAAATAGTGATGGGGTAATTATGGTAGCACTCTAGCTCAATTACAGAGCTGCAGCACTTATTTGTATGCCAGCAATGATTGGTAATCTTAAGTAGAAATGGTTTACAAATTTCCAACAGCTGCAGATTCAGAGAAAATACCCTGAAGAGCTGTAAATCCAGGCCAGCGTAACCAAAGTTACAAGCTCAGCCAGTGGACCTTATTAATAGCATCTGCTGTCTGAGTCATATGTATGGCTGTTGTGGAAAAGACCCCAGATTTACGGCACACTGCTGGTGAAGTATCGGGATATCGGGAGATGTTTGCTCCTCTGGGGATGCAACACTTTTAGTTTTAATGAGGAATGGAGAGCTATTTTAGTTCAGAGAATAATCAGAAACTTAATCCTGCCCAATCTCTCATCCACTGCAGCGGAACCATGAAATACTGTCTAATATTTTAAAGCACACTACTACTAAATACTGCTGACAACAGGCTTTCTATTTTGAGAGTTCCCAGGAGGTGTACAAAGGCATAGAATAGATGTATGATATTTATGAATGGGATTTCAAACACAGTCATAAAAGATAAGAGATCTCTTCTGTAAAATAATATTTAAAAATCATAATAAGACCACTATTGCTCTGCCAAAAATAAGCTTTGTTTATTGCATTAGATTTGTTCCTCAATTGTACTAGTTGTAAAGATTTCACCAGTGCCTGTGCACCAGTTAATATATGATGATTAGAATCCGTGACATTCAGAAACAAAAAGAGACTTGCTTAGTGATGCAGAAAAGTCAATATTTTCCATAAAAAAAAGATACTTATAGTTCAAGAAATTTAGACTCAACTAATGAAGGCCCATGAACTGATTGAGAGTGCTTTATCACCTGAGGTTTGGTTCAGTTTGCCAAGACCAAACCGTCTAGCTTTTTAGGTCTTTTTCACACATTTGGTAGTCTGAGCTCATTTTAGTTAAATCTGTAGGGTTAATTAATTTGAAAGGAAAATTGGAACCTTAACCCTTTAACACCGGAGCTGTAGCCGGTGACAGAATAGTGACTTGCGCACTTCAAACTACTGTAGTTCTGGTAATTTTCGCATTTATGGTAATGACAACATTTCTTGTGTTCCAGGGGTGGGAAGTTTGTGGAGCGTAGGAGAGCGGTGACAGGTGAGTGATTGATTATGCGTGAATGACTTTAACAATACTTTATTGGTGTTTCATTTTAAATATTATATTTTAATTGTATATAATAGTATAGGCATTGTTTTCGTTGTAGTTATAGGTTTATTAGCTTTAGATTATATTGTTTTTTTTTACTATGTTTGCTTCCGTGATTCTGTTGCATTCGCGCTGAAGCACGTCTTTCTTCGTATGTTCCACGCATTCTTTCAACATTTTTTTGGTACACTTGGTCTTAGATGTCAGTGCCAAAACACTTAGAAAAAGATATCAAGACAATCTTGACATCAAAGTTGCTTTTGTTGGTAAGTTTTCGTTTCGTTTCGAGCCTATGGGAAATTTGTGGAACAGGACAGACAGCAGCAGTGTGTCACCATCTTAACCACAGTAAGTGATACAGTTTTTATATGCAGGGTTTATTAGACACTGTGCTGAGCATTTATAACATGATAATAACAAATATTTGCCAGTTTTATTTCATCTGAAAAATGTGCAAAAATAGCTATACAAAGAACATTTTATGAAAATGAAGACAAGAATATCAGGCGAACTGTTATAATTACAGTATGATTATAGGGGTTAAAGATCTGTTAGGAGGTGGGAGTGGATGGAGATAATCTGCATCACATGTTGAATGCTGCTTCCGTAACCAGGTATGGCAGGAAAGTCTCCTGAAGAAGTGAGATGACATGAAGCATCTTGGATGGTTGGTAACAATACATCTACATCTCATAGGCCTGCTATCCCTGTTCAACATGTTATTTGAAATAATTGGCAAGCAGGTCAATTACATACATTTTTTTAAGCCATTAAGTTTTCCGCACATTTTAATTTACATTACAACAAAGATGCTGTTTGATTGGCAACTCATTTCAATATTTGTTAAAACGCACATAAAAATGCATTACACATTGAACTACCATTAAAAACACTAATTTGAATGCTTCGTTAGGCTGCTCATCGATCAGAAAATCCACTAGATGTCAATACTGAGTGAATGAATCCTTCCAGTACTAATCCAATTTTCGACGCAGGTTTTTAAAGCTTCATAAAGCATCAATTTCCCATCACTAGACAAAGTGTAGGTCAGACAGCAAGCACCCAAACCCAGGAGTTTAGTTAGCACTAGGAAGTAGATAAAAGAATGCTTGGAGCTTAGAACAAGAGCAGTCAAACAAATCGTTAAGGAGCGCATTTGTCAATACATTATATTGGTCTAAATAGCTTATCTGCACACGCGAAACACACCTGTTGAAACTAATTTAATATTTCAAGTATGTGTGAAAGCCATAGGTCTGTGTAAGTTGAATAACAATTTGAACAAAAATGTGCTTTGAGAGTCGAGTTTTTAAAGGAAGAGGTGGATGATGACTTGATTACAGACACCTGTGAGTATTTAGCTGACACCAACTGTTTGTGATTTGATTGATTACACTGTAACCAGGACTTGAGATGAAGAATTAACTCCTTCAGCTGCTCACAGATGCAGTTTATTTTCTCAGCCATTTATCCCTTTAGTGTTAAAAGTTTTGTACAGGGTTAGCTGAGGGTTAATTTTCAGTTGTTTCAAAACAAATAAAGCTGAAGACAAGTTTTCACTGGAGCACTCCAATGTACCACAAAACATTCCTTGTGAACCTTGCTGGAGGTGATTTAATAAATTTAATTATTTTTGCCAAAAGCTCTTTTACTGCATTTATTTAATTGTTAATTGTAGTGCAGTAATGGCAAAAAACGATATTAAATTTTAAGAGCAGAGGATAAACAAATGCAAGAAATTCAAAATAGTATAAAATGTAAAAAATAATTGTTCATTTAATTCTACTTTCCACATCTTTTATGATGCTTAATACTTATAAACCTTTTTAAATCTGGATAAATGTAGAGTTGTCATGAAATACTGGTAGAAAACTGATAAGAATGTCATTTTATAGAGAGGAAAAAAGAAAAAAGACCAGCAGGTCAGTGGTATGCAGGCAGAGCTGATAGCAATAGCAAAACTGAGGGAACCGTGATGCAAATGAACCCTCAGGAGAAGGCAGATACATGATCCCCAAAGCAAATGTCACTTATGGGCAGGACTGACAGTGCTTTGAGCAGATAGAGTCCTCCACACATACAAACAAAGGTTGACAGGCAGAGATGACTTTCAAAGTGCAGACATATTTGAATAAAGTTTCTTTTCTCGTAATTGATCTGGAACATACTGTCTGTCCTGTGAAATCTTGATATTAAACACATAGCATTTATAATTAAACAATCTACATCTGACAGACACCACCAGTTCGAGGGAAGTTCATCTGGGCAGAATGTCATTGAAGAAACTTTTAGATGCCAAGTCCCTCTCTCTCTATCTTTGTCTCTCTCTTTCTCTCTCTCATAAAGGTTTTATGGGTTAAAAGCTAACTTAACTTTATTTCTACAGGGTCTTTTAAATATTCAAAATTCTTAACATAAAATAAAAGATTCCAGACTTATTATCAGGGTTACTGGTTTTCTACAGCACATGCAAAAACGTTCTGGATTGATACTATAAAAGTGCAGTTGGTATTTTAGTGAAAAACATTGTGTTGCCCAGAAGCACTGCTTAAAATGTAGACTGCAACTCTAAATTCTCGATTTCTTTTTTTTTTTATTAAATCAGATTTTTTGTGTGTGCTCGTTCACATTACAAGCCATGATTGATGTGAAACGTTCCCACTCTTTCCCAGAAATGCAGCATTTGTCCACATATAAAGATGTAAAAGTCAGATAAATGGGACCTGCCTTTTCAGACACATATTAAAAAATCTGATATGTATCTGACTCAGGGCCACATATGAAAGGGAACTGGGTCTGATTTGAAAAAATCTGAATTTACTTGTTTAGTCTTGAAAATATCAGATACAGGTCAAACATGGCCAAAAAAATCTGATTTGGGTTAATTTGGGCTACAGTCTGAATGCAGCCTTATAGTTACCTAGTTTATAGTCATGACCTAAACTGCATAATCTCAGTGTATTATTGCATGGTTTTCCAAAATACTTGCAAGTTTTTCAACCAAGGCTAGGAAGATTTATATTGTTCAGTAAAAGTTACTGGTGCATACTATTTGACTGTCGTTGTGCCTTTTTTGTAAGACATATATCAGTGCTCATTTCCTGACCCTGAAAAAAACATATTGGGACTCTTCCCTTACCTGCAAGACATTTCCTACTGAATTAATAAGATTCCTTTCAGAGTTAGCGCTGTACAAATGGCTTAGGTAACATGAATAAAAAGTGCCTGGCAAACACACGTCATTAAAAAGACGTTTCTGTAATGCCTATATGATATAATTAACTTAAATTACATTTTAACTCCCAGCAAAAACTAATTGTTTAGTTGAAAAAAATAGTTTTCAAAACAATAAATTATAATCAGTCACGCACTTCATAAATTTGCACTGGTTAGCTGGATTTTTTTTTTCCTGTTCTAGTCGCAAACTGTATACGCAAAAACCCACCTGAAGTCAAAACACATGGATTCTAACCATTTCGTAAGTAAACACTTACCTTCTAACTGTGAAATAACACCTCAAAACAGTTAAGTAGATCCAAACATAGTAATTGTAGATTATGTATGGATTACATCAATAAGCATCTACTACTCAATGAGTACATCTGAGCAGCATGGAAAGCGTGTGCAGTATTAAGCCAGGGATTCTCTGACTTTGCGTAATGCAGTTTGGCAGGATCGGAGCTGAGCATCCTGGGCGTGCTCCATGCTGAAACATTGGCTTAACAACAAGTCTGGCATTGCGAGAGATGGCCAGTAGGCAGGATGCTGACCTTTGCAAGAAAGGCAATGCTTGCTTCTCAGGCAGTGAGAATTCTTCTTGACAGCTTACACTTCCTACTCTAGCTAAGACATTCTAGATATTTTTACTGTAGCATGGAAGGATGATCACTACCTCCTAGACTAGCTTCTTGAGTGGCAAAGAGCAGTGTGTCCCATCCAGATCAAAGGGAGCTCCTGCCTCACTCTTGGATAACAGATGTACCGGGGCATCAAGCTGTGATGACTTCCATGTACTGGTCTGTTTAAACTAGTAACGAAGGAGTAGCGTAACTTAACGAGAACTTTTGGTTTACTTCTGTTGATGTAACAGTTGTCTATAGGCTAGTTTAGCCTGAGAATGTTTTTGAAAGAGAGACTTATTTCAGTGGAGATTGCCAACATGGTTGATGTTTTTTTTAGCTTTCAAACTGAAGACCAGTGACCAGAAGGTAATCCGATGGAGTCAACTGGGGTTTTTGAAGACCCCAGAGTTCAGGAAGAGCATTTTAAGAAGTAAGTGGACTATGGAATAAAAGAGTTCTGGAAGATGGTAGATAATTGTAATTCTAGAGATCACTTTGACAACTGGAGCTTGGAAGACCACTTTGGACAGGTAAATGTCCAGTCAGAGATGGCTGGCGAACTAAAGACTCCTTTGAAGAGGTAGGTGATCAGTTGGAGACAACTGGAGATTTAGAAGACTACTCTGAATAGGTAAACGTTCAGTTGAAAGCATTAGAGACCACTTTGGAGAGGAAACTGATATGTTGAAGACAACAGTAATGGACAACCACTTGAAGAGGCAAGTGATCTGATGGAGACAACAGGAGATCTGGAAGACTATTCTGGATAGGTAGGAGATGGCTGAAGTGCTGGAGATCACTTTGTAGAGATCTGATGGAATAAACTGGAGTTTTCGAAGACCACTTTGGAGGTAAACTGATATGTTGAAGACAACAGTCATGGAAGACCATTTGAAGATCATTTCTTTATGAACCAGGACAAACATAAAAGCAGAAGCTGATTGCTTTATGAAAACTAAGTGCAACATCCAACTGTAATCTACACTAAAATTTTGAAAGAAATGATAGTTAGGAACATAACAACATACAGGTGATAACACAAACCAAGATCAACAAAGACATAAACACTATGTTTTTCATAATGGGGAAAGAGAACACAAAACAACATAAATATTTTGTATTTTAAATTTAAAACAGATTTAATAAGAATTGGCAATATTTTTAAATACATTTATTTATTTTTACTTATTCTATAATTAGTAAAAATGCAGGTTGCACAGGAAAACTCATATTTTAAGAGACACACAATGAGGTACAGTATGAGGACTCCCTGCAGTGATGGCCTATTTCTCTAAACGCTGAGTCTGCTTATTTTGTCTCTGAGGAACCGAAGCTGACTTGTCCACACCAGTTACTGAAGTTCAGCTTGTAATTGTCCTTATACATCCCACAGTCTACAACCAAGAACTGCTTTCCAGAGCCATATTCCAAGTGTGTGCTTGTTTAAGTGCTTGCATGTTTGTGAGAGCGAAAGCAAAGAGTCAGCAAGCTGCCATGATTAATTACCCATTAAAAAGTAATACATCTCTAAAAATTGTGGCTTGTTATGATGAAAGACATCAAACTCTTACAGCAAGTCTATTATCTTTGACTGGAAGTTAAACTCACCCAGTCCCAAGCATGAAACTCTTAATCCAGACTTCCCAAGGTTCCTAAAGAGAGGATAAAATGTATAATATTAAAATTTCAGAATACTACTTTGAATATTAGTGTCATTCTGACACAGTCATCACATAGATTAACTGCTTTTGAGACTTATGAATCTTTAACAAACAAGTGTTCTTGCAATTTTAGCTGACATAACATGAAACTAGAAAGAAAAGAAAAAAAAAAGGTTTTGGACAGGTTATTAAAGCAAATTTGCATAATACATTTGTCTGACTGACTCATGCAAAACCAACACTTAAAAGCTGTTACCTTACATCAATAATATTGCCTTTCCCCAACATAAACATAGTCTCCACAAGGTCATAATTGACAGGACCCGCACAAGACAGATGCAACAATAGAATTTTTTTTACAATAACAAGCCCAAGTAACACAAGGTTGCATACAAAAAACAACAACAAAAAACTAGACTATTTTATATTTGAAAGGAATGAGGTAAGTTCACACACGTTTATTTACATATAAACTCACACTCATTTCTGTTTTAAATGGCAGATTACATATGGCGAGCCAACATGGGATTCTAGAGGGAGATGCCATAGATGAACAAACAAAGACACCGGAGGACGAAGAAGACTTCAAAGATGGGAAGAAGAATAGATGTTGCAGGTAGCAAGGAAGTGGAGGAATCACAATAAAGGACCTGTAACAGTCGATGGAAGGGAAAGGATGGGAGACCTTATAAGGGAAACAAATGTTGCAGCAATTGGATAATTATCCGGTCACATTACTAGAACACAGATTATGTGGATAACTGTTGATCAGTGTCAGGTGGGTTGAAGTTGAAGATCTCTTTGGATGATGATGGTGGATCTCTGACAGTACTAAATTAGAACATGAGATGACTGCAAACGCTCATCTTCGATCCTTTTCATAAATTGCCTCACAATACCTAAGGCCACAGCTTACCTATCTTAATGAGAACTAGGCAGTCATTGGGATATTAGTTTAGAGCTAGTTTTATCAGCTCTAAAACTACATTGTTCAATGCCTTCAACCCATTTACGTTCAGAAATGTATTGCACAAGTCTCTACAAGGACACAAGATAAAATTTCTACACTGCAGTAAGAATAAAGAGCATGGACATAGCTGTTAGAGCAGCACGGAAGGGATTTTGCTTGTTTTATTGAGATTTATTGATATTTATAGTGATTTGGAATTAGTGACAAACTAAGCTGAGAACATAGAAAAGTGCTGACAGAGAGAGAAAATAAGGACGAGTAGAAGAGAAAATGCAAGCAGGCGTTTTGCAGAAAGTGTATTACCTCTGTGCCGCTATCAGTTTATATTTATTTCCTGCATCAAGGCCAGAGAAGAAAGTGTTCGAAAGTCAGAGATTCATGGCTCTGAAGATACTAAACCCATATGTGGGACAAATTACTTGCAGTTAATGCACCAACTGAGCTCTCAGCACATTCCATAAAACACACTCCATCTCTATCTTTAGTTTTAAACAAACATCTTCCAGCTTATAATTAAAAAACTGTCATGCCTGTTTTATATGCACGTGATTTTAGAGAAGGGCACACATCAACTTCAGCTCTTTATTTTTTTACAACAAAGTACAAGAATTACAGCTTAATTTCTCTGAAGACTTAATTAGAACCTTCAGAAAAAAATCTGTTTATGTAATTGTTTGTCTGTTGAACTCCTAAAGTCGGCATTTCGATGTAAGCTAAATTATTGCCATTTGCGCTGAGAACATTTAGTGTTGTGATTTAATTATTTTTGTCGATTTGAACTTTTTTCCTATTATTGTGATAAGCTGTTGCCAGCAGTGTAGATGTTAAATTGGGTTTTAACATCCTTTTTTTCAGTTTACTTGGGAGTATTTGGCATTGTCTCAGCATGTGTAACATGTCAAAAACGCAGAAACACGCCCAGCAGTGGAGGAGACTCAACACATCTGGGATGAACGGCTGTTCCATTCAGATGTGCAGCGTGAAAAAAACATGTAAATCTCATTTAATAAACACTATTGCATTGTGAAACAGGCATCAGTTATCATAAAGTCTTTTCCTACAGAGGCGTTAAGAAGGAATCCGGAACAGATGCCCGAGCCACCTCAACTGGCTTCTCTCGTTTTGAAGAAGCAGCAGCTCTACTCCAAGCTCCTCCCGAGTGACTGAGCTCGTCAACTTATTTCCAAGGGAGTGCCCCATCCCCCTGCGGAGGAAACTCTTTTGGCTGATTTTATCCGAGATCTTATTCTTTCAGACATGACCCAGAGTTCATGGCTATAGGTGAGCGTAGGAACGTAGATTGAGCGGTAAATCAAGAGTTTAGCCTTTCAACTAACTCCTTTTTCACCACTATAGATCGGTAGATCGACCGCATTACTGCAGCTGCTGCACTGATCCGTGTGTCAATCTCAAACTCCATCCTTCCCTCACTCGTAAATAAAATCCTAAGATACTTAAGATACTTGAGGCAAGATCTCTCATCCAACCTGGACTGAACAAACAACCCTTTTCCGGTTGACAACCATGGCCTTGAATTTGGAGGAGCTGACCCTTATCCCTGCCATTTCACACTAAGCTGCAAACTTCCCTAGTACCTACTGTAGGTCCTGGCTTGAGGGAGCCAACAGGACAACATCATCCGCATAAAGCAGAAAGAACATCATGTTGTCCCCAAACTGGACCCCCACCCAGCCCCTGGCACCGTCTAGAAATTCTGTTCGTATAAATAGAATTGGTGACAGAAATCAGCCTTTACGGAGTCCAACATTAACCAGGAAAAAGTCTGACTTGCCACCGGCAATGCGAACCATGCTCCAACTTAGCAGAGGGCCCCCCACAGGACCACACGAGGGACAAAATTTTAAGCATGTGGACTGGTTGAGCAAGCTTCCATGAGCCTTTAAGAACCTTGGAAAGAGTATACAGCTGGTCCAGTGTTCTACGGCCTGGATGGAAAGCGCATTGTTCTTCTTGAATCCGAGGTTCGACTACAGGTTGGATTCTTCTTTCCAGTACCCTGGTATAGACTTTACCTGGGAGGCTGACGAGTGGGATACCCCTTCTTAAAAAGTGGAACCACAATCCCAGTCTGCCAGTCCAGAGGTATTGTTCCCGAGTCCCATGCGACACTGCAGACACCGTCAACCAAGACAGCCCAGCAATATTCAGAGATTTCAGAAACTCAGAACGAATCTCATCCACACCTGGGGCGTTGTCACCGAGAAGTTGCAAAAGTTTAACACTATAAGAAATATACAATATGGTTATCATTTAATATTTATTTGGTAATACTTTGACTTCATACGCTAAACAACAAAATGTAAAAGTGACTCAGTTGTCCATGCCTATTTCAGCAAAATTTAAAAGAAACTTACATTAACTTGAAGAGAAACAGGGAACTTCCTTACCTTTTACAGATAAGTCTCCAAAATATTTTGTTCATCAGAGGTAAAAGTAAGGATGCTTTATGTTTGAACCTGAAAATGCTACAAAGTTACTATATGATGTCATTAATCAGAATGCTGCTCTTTAAAGCCCTACTGAAAGCTGTGTTGTCAGCATCTCTGAGGGAATTGATGGACTCACTGCCCCAGCTGCTCTTTCCAACAGACTTTCACTGATCGCCTGACAAGTTTCTCAATGAATAATGAACGGAGTAAAGCAGCTGTATTGTCCATACACCCAACAGCATCAAGGACCATTGTATAGTACAGACACTCAAAATTAAAAAGTGACTGATAAATTTAGATATTTTAAGATGATTGATCAAGTAATAGCAATAATATTCAAAACCCTTATTGCTAGCAGGATGTCTGTATTATGCAGATCTTTACTTTTCTCTAGTCAAACCTGAGTAAAAATGGTATAAATGGCAATTAAAAAAAATAAACAGTCCAGGATAAGGTCAAAAACAAAGTGTGACGCTAGAAACATGAAAATCAGAATAACGAGACACCAAAAGTCAATTACAGTAAGCAGCCAAAGATGATTAGGGTTATGAGTGTCTGAAGAGCAATGAACAAAGAATTGAGGGGTCCAGAAAGACCAGCTGGAATGATGTCAGCTGCTCAAATGCATGCAGGTTATCTGTAAGAAACCAACAACTAATTTCTTTTTAAACTATCTACATTGTTCTTTATTGGATTAGTATTTATTATTTACATTTTCTAAATTACAGTATTCTTAATTGTGGTTTATAAATCCACCAGTGGGCATCACTGGTTCCTGGTTCGAGCTTTGGCTGGGTCAGTTGGCATTTCTGTGTGGAGTTTGCATGTTCTCCCCGTGATCGCGTGGGTTTACTCCAGGTGCTCCGTTTCCCTCACAAGTCCAAAGACATGCGATATAAGTCAATTGGGTGAACAAAATTGTCTATAGAGTATGAGTGTGAATGAGTGCGTGTTAATTTTTCCTAGTGTTGGTTTGCATCCGTTGCATAAAAACATATGCCAGTAGAGGTGGCGGTTCATTCCGCTGTGGCGATCCCGAAAGGGGAAAAAGCCGACAAGATAATGGATGGATGGACAGACGGATGCAATCCCCCAATACAGGTCTATTATGCTGTTGTGCCCATGAGCAAGCCACTTCACCTACATTGCCTTGTGTGGATGTTTGTAACTGGTGGGGTGTTTTTGGATTTGTGCGATTTGCAGCCACTTCCTGTTAGACTGTCCCATGGTAGCTTATTGCCTCAGAGTATGAATGTGGAATGAATGAATAACGCACTAAACATTGAGCTCTGGAAAAGTGCTATATAAATTGAACAAATTATTATTATTATACTTGGCTCAATCCCAAGCTTTGTCCTCGACCAAGTCTTTATAAACATAATTATTTGGGATCAAAACTACATTCAGTTTCTGAATATTGAGGATCAGGTGATATGTGTCCATCACAGCTGTTATTGACATTTGTTTGGGAGGTGTGAAATCACTTCCTGCACCATCATCATATATATACAATTCACATATTTGTCTTTAAATGAACTTACTTGTATTCATTGTGAGGATTTTTAGGTAAATTGCTCACACACCACTTTTGGCATACTTCAAATTAGACACTTTAATCTAAATTAATTTCAATACTGCAGTGAGATTAACCTAGATTTAAAAAGGTAATCTATACTCACTCCTAATATTTTGAAACAATTAAAACTAATCAGTTTAAGGCATGACATTGTCATTTTGAATCAGTCTAAACTTAATCAAAAGTAACTTAAAACGTACTTTGATATTTTATGTTAAAAAAAATGATAAGAACTGAATTGAGTCACTTACTTAAGATACAGGATCTCCATGCGTCTGTCCTCCATTACCCCCAACGCCTGACATGAGGAGAAGTGTTTATTTAACTTCACTTTGGTGGTGTTAAAGTATTGTACCTTGTTCTAAGGTAATTTTGAAAATGTAGCTCAACGTTGAACTGAAGCAAGAACCGTGCTGTTAATCCAACATTTTTGGTTTCATTTGTGCTCTAATATTTGTAATCGCACTGTTGCTGAAACTTGATCTGTACAGCTAAACATGTTGACTGATTGCTATACCTTCTTCAAAGGTAGCTTGGTGTTTTGAAATTATAATTAAAACGGCACACATTTAGTTTATTTGTAGATTAAAATGTGTGTTGGTGAAAATCTGTGTTCTTTGGTTTCATTCTCTGTATTCATTCAGTGTAAAATCAGTTATGATGGCACAATTCATAATTGTGTGAAAATGTGTGTAACAATTATAATTATAATAGCTGTAAAATTTGATTTTATTCATAAATTTGATTTTATTGGCTTTAGCCTTTTGGTTTAATCTGCCTAAAATAACAACTGAGTTTCGAGGAAATGTGTCATAATTATATTAATTGATCCAAGATAAATTTGTGTATGCGATAATTGCAAAAAAAATGTTAATGAAAACTATTTAATCTTATTGGATGATTTAGAATTTGTGTGGCATTTGAGTGGAAATGTGAGCCATAATTAAACTAAGTTGATCCAACAATTTATTTTTTTCAGTGTGAATTCAAATAGGATATGCAGGTTTGTTGTTTTAAAAAGAATAGACTAGAGACCTGGGGCTGAAAAAGTAAAAAGAAAATGTGTAATACTACTTAAACATTAGTTTAAACAAAATGGTCAGCTGGCCAGAAATTCACCATTAATAAGTTTTTGAAATTAAGTAAATTTTGGAGAAAAATCAGGCTACCCAGAAGACATACACACAACCAAAAACATGCAAAATTCACTAGGAAGGCCTCAGATTGGCCTAGAAATTGTGACCTTTTAACTGGAGTAGCAGAACTCCCCACTGGGCTTCCTAATTGTTTTACAAATTTTAAAGCCTCAGGCCCTGTCTTCAAGACTATAGTCCACTCATGTTTGACTGGTATGTTAACCTCTGTATATTGCCTCTGTTAGGACTTATCACATTCTTGACATGCTTTCCCAGTTTTAGTGACAGATTCATGACAGTTTTTCCCTCAAGATTTTAACCTTTATTTAAGTCTTTCTTGTTTTGCTTTAGGATTTCACCAGTCATGAAACCTTAATCACATGAATGGTAGTATTCACCTTGTGTTTTGTGTTCTTTTTTGGAGCACATAGCTATGCATGATTTCTAGTTAGTTGTTTCACCCGGATTTATTCATTACAACTGATTTGTCCCTTTTATATTCATCAGTATCAAAAGGGAATTATATTTAATCTTGTCTAGTTTAAGTTGCATTCTTTTTCTTTTTCTCAGTTTAGTAGTTCTCTATGTGTAGGTTGGTATAGTTGTGAGCTGCCAGAAATTTGTAATTCAGCCTCCTCACTCCACTGAGAGCTTTATAGTGATGCTTACAAACAAAGTTTCTGGAGTAGCACGAACAGTCAATAGAGAGGTATCTCTATTGTGCTGGAGTTCCACCCTTTAAAAAGCATCAGTTTGCCCAATCTCAAACCCTCCACCACCCCTTCGCCCCTTACTTCAGGGTGGTCTTCGGGTTTCAATTATTTCTGAACCTGAAGCCCTCTTACAGCCAGCGTGCCCGGTATGCATTCATACAAGCCAATTTCTGCATGTGCTACGAAGGCTAATCATGTAAGGGCACCCTCATGAAAGCCATTTTCGGATTTCAGTAGTGAAGATTTTAACTTGTAGGGAACTATTTAATTTAAAGTAAAAATCTCTTGCTCCTATAACAATTTTACTCTGAATTGCCGTTTTAGCCTCTTTCACATTTTCTTTACACTTTGTTTTTTACTCAAACAATGTTGTTACATTGAACATGATATTAATTCCAACGTATCAACTATAAATATTCATTTAATATTTTAAATATTCTTTTTGCTCACAAAAAGTTTCCTCCTCAGTAGGTCAGTGTTTTTGACACGTTTTCAGTGCAGCTTTACCTATATATTATCCGTTATTCTGCATCAAAATTCATTCAAATCACCTTCCTTCTCATTGGGTTTTTTAACTAATGCTCCTCTAACTAAGCAGATTTTTTTCCCTCTTTATCTGTATATACCTGATCTTCAATGTAGAATAAAATAGATAAGGTAGAGTAAAATCCAGTCAGAAGTTTCAATCTAACAATAACCTTTGAGTTTGAGTTCCTGTATTATTTGTGGGGTTATAATCAGACAATTTCTTTCTTTTTCTTCTTCTAAGATATCAGTTGCAGAACTAGGTCAATGTTTGATCCTGACCTTGTATTTGAGACACCAGGTGCATAGCTATCCATGTGAACAAGTGAAAGCGAATGTGTTTTTGTAGTCTCCCTCTGCATCTGTATGTTGTATTTTATCTACAGGCTCTCTCCTGAAAATCCCATCTGAGCCACAGAGGAGAATAACAGCCTTTTTAGCTTCAGCATATCTCTGAATAAAACATATTCTTACCTTAAAACTTGAGCACACATCAGATTATAAATATTATTGCTTCATATAGTTTTAGTAGCACATAATCTAAATAGAAAATGGGTTATTGTTTGAGTACTTTATTTGCTTGTTTTAAAACGATATATGATACGACTTCAACAGGAAATATAACACTGTTGTTTGTGCTACAGTTATGTGTGCAAAAGTAAAAACAAAGCAAATAGGTCTCAAGAGCCTAATACAGCTTAAGATCTAAGAAAGAGTTTATGAAAAAAAAACTGCAAAAATGATGACAAACTTCTATTCTGAAGAGATAATACTAATTACTTTTAATGAACTTTACATCTGAACAAAAATCTCAAAGTGCTACAAGGGGAGAGCCTAAACCAAATCAAAAGTCATTAAAAAATTAAAACAGAAAGAACAAACATACGTAAAATTAGGATAACTAATTTCAACTCACGTGTGTTTTCTCTTTCAGCATTGAGAAATTTAACACCTGTGGCAACAGACTTCTAATGTAGATATTATTTAGAAAATTCTGTAACAAATACAGATGAAAAGCTAATGAACAAATGATCAGTGATGAAGAGTACTTCAAAACTGATTTTTGAATAAAATTTCTTTTTTTTGAAGGAGTTATGGAAATTGTTGGTGGAAAAAAGCCTTTTGAACCCTGAGCCTACACAACAACAAGCATGTAATATTTATGTGTACTATTTGACAGTTGAGGAAAAATTAGGGCAGCTGCAGGATGCTTAGTAGAGCAGATGAAATGCCCGTGCACTGTGTCCAAGCCAGAACACATATTGTAATGTGGTTGGCAGTCTGCAAACAGAAGTTAAAAAACACTAATAATGTTAGATTTCTAACTAGATTTCTAACTATTACCATAGTTTAAACAAGGTGAAGATCGTCTTACGTAAAGTGAGATGAAGCAAACAATGGTGAGTGGCGAAGGGGTGGAAGGAGGAATAGATTGTCCAATGTAGTTCTTTGGTTGTGTCTAAAATACTGGAGATAATATGTGTAGGTAGGATTATCAATTATCATCCAGGCTCCTTCCGAACTTATGTTAATCAGATGTTTAACCTCATTTAAATGTACATTTCCCCATGGTCACAACTAGCTTCTAACCTCCGTGTTCCTTGTTGTGCTGTGTTGTAAGCCTGAGCTTCTTTGTTTTCATCGTCTTTCGCAAATAACGATTAACTTACACTATATGACCACAAAATTGTGGTTGAAAAATAAAACTTTAGACCAGACATGTCAAACACAATTTAAATAGCACAATTTTAAGACCAGACTTTTAAAATGCTTTTTAAGGCCTTTTGTACAACTTTTCAAAAATCAAGGCTTTTAAGACTTTTAAGACCCCTCGGGAACCATGATGCAATTATAGGAAAAAGCTTGAACTTAATAGATTACTTAAAAAAAATTAAGCACAGCCATGAATAAGAAGATCTCAGCTTCCCACAATGTTCAGAAGTGCTTTGCTTTGTGACCTTCTCGAAGACTGGGAGAATAACCTGCACACACTGACAAATCTACCTTCAGATTTTGTACATTATAACAAAGGGTATCTGAGCTTTGATGATGAATAGAGCAGACAGAATCTAATTTAATAAAGTTCCGACTAATCTGTTTAAAGTTTTGTCAGAAATGAATTAATTAAATCTCAATGCTTTGCATTGCAGTTTAGAAATCCTTTTTTGGTATGTGAAAATATTTTAGGGGTCGACTATGCTCAAGCGCCATCTTGCGAATCACACATAAGCTCTTTTACATACTCTGCCTTTTTTCATGTCTGAAATATACATGGGTATCAAACAATAGTTATTTTGCAGTGTGCAACTACAACTACCTGGTACAATGCTCTGGTCAAATCATGTTTTGATTACTGAAATTTACTCTTTTATGGTCTCCTAGCTAAACCAAATCAAAGGTTATTTATAAGGCTTCAAACCTTAATGTCAAAGTTAATCAGGGTGCTGAAAAAATGATTTATAACACACACATACGAACAAGAACATTTCCAAACATAATCCTGATCAGAGAGAATCATCACAGTGCTAATTCCTCATCTTCACCCTTAGGCATTTCCAAATGCTTGGTTAAAAAGAGTCAATTTTACTCATGATGAACTCAGTTTTTGCCCCAACCCCAAAGCTTTTAGCGAGTTTTAGGGACGGTGAGGAGCAGATCATTAGCTGAGTGTTGTGGCTTAGGGAATATCTCAAAAAAGGTCACTAGATAGTCAGGTCACGACCCCTTCAAAAAAAACTTAACAATGAAGGTGAGGACCTTGTGTTGGATCCTGAACTCCACTAGTATCTAGGGAAGATTCCATAGAATTGGTGTTATATGACCCTTTTTGTCCAGGTTAAAAAGTGTGTAGATGCCTGAGACTTTTTGATGCCAAAGTATAAGGCATCTATAAACTTTACCTCATCCAGAAAAACCAATAACTGTAAAAAAATGGACGATGCCCCCTCCTCCTGCCATTTGAAGGCAAACAACATTTACTGCAATGAGAAAGGGATCAAGAGAGAGGGAGGAAGAAAGAGTGTGTGGTGGTCATGTTTATTAATCTGCAGCAGAGCTGTTATTTCCTTTGGGTCTCATTTACAGCTTCACATGTATAGCAGTGATGTTTCTCTCCCCATGATGCCGGAATGCTGAAACCCTGTGATCACTCCTGCTGCGTCTGAGTCAGAGGACAGTTCTCATGCAAACATCAACCTCTCCAATCAGTGCAGCACAGGCACTCAAACATGGGCTAACTCGGAACGGGACAGAGCTCTAGATAGAGTCGCCAAGCAACATCGGTTTGAGTGGGCAGAAAAAGAGAAAAAAAAAACATCAGTGTGTCCTCAAGCATCCTCTTTACATCAGTTTCCGGTGAGATTTCAGCCCCTTTTGTTAGTGAGTGAGAGCGTGTGTGAATGAGAGCATGGGTCTACTTGTCTGTGAGTGCGTTCGGATGAGCGAGCAAGTGATTGCAGACACAGGTCCTTCAGGTGGTATGTTTTTTACCTTCTCTACTGGGAGTTATATACAATGAAAAATACAGCAAAACATAAATTGCATAATAAATAATAATTATGTATTTATCATGGAATAATCATGCAATGAGTGTTTTGAAGACAAGGAAAAGCACATATTTTTTCCTCAGATAGTGTTTGAAACAGAGCTTGTAAGTCATGAGCAAGTTGCACAATGACATTTATAAGGCAGCAACTATCAATTATGTTGATAATTGATTAATCAGAATGCTGTTCACATTTTTGCATTTCCTAATGTTTTGCAGAGCTGACTTTGACCACAGCTGTCAATTCCTGGAGGGCTGCAGCCCTGCATAGTTTTAGGTCAACCTTAACTGAACGCACCTGACCCCTCTAATTGAACTCCTCTTGGCTTGTTTGATGCTGCTCATCTGTCTCTTGAATTTTTTTATTGTTAGACATCCCTGATGTAGACAGAAAAGTAAAACGAGTACAGAATTCAATAACAGATGTACTGGAAGTTCCTGCACTATATTCAAACCTTACCAACTGATAGAAAAGTTTCTAATTAACCTGAAAATATAGAGTCTAATAAAATAAATATGTTCGTTATAGACAGATATATGTTTATATAAAGATATTTCACAAAAAAATGATGCAAAAAGTGTCTTTAAAGATACCGATCCAAGATTGCTTTTCTTTTGAATGAAAATGTAATAGGAAAAACAACGGGAAGTTTAAAGCATTGTGGGGCATTTAAACTATGAGTAACTGGATTTTTTTTTGTTTATAGCAAAAAAGTCATTAAAGAGATAGTGTTGTCTTTTTGTCCTCTTGCGCTTGAAAGCAAGTTAAATTCGCAATGCTTTCACCATGATCAATATAAAGAGACAGTAACATGCTAACATGCTGTATAAATATATCTAACTATATATATTTAAAAGTCTTTCTTTTTACAGAATATGCTCAGAACACAAGGCAAACTTTCTTGTAGTGATAAATTAAAACACACACTTTAACCAACTTCTTTATTGCATAACAGCAATATTTATCAATGAGGCGTGACTTGGATTGCCCAGAGAAAATGTGTCTTGATAAAAAAAAGGATGTATTTTAGATCATGTGTTGTGAATGCATGCACATGAAACCCTATTATGTGTTTAGAAAGAATGTAGCATAAGAGCATAACATAAGATAACATAACATAAGAGAATAACATAAGAATGCATAAGAGCGTAGCAGAATATGCTCAGAACACAAGGCAAACTTTCTTGTAGTGATAAATTAAAACACACCCTTTAACCAACTTCTTTATTGCATAAGAGCAATATTTACCAATGAGGCGTGACTTGGATTGCCCAGAGAAAATGTGTCTTGATAAAAAAAGGATGTATTTTATATCATGTGTTGTTAATGCATGCACATGAAACCCTATTATGTGTTTAGAAAGAATGTAACTTGTAAGTACATGTTTAGAAACAATTGGAATTACTGAGATGCTTGTTTAAGCAGTGCATTATTATTATACTGTAGTTCACACTCTTTGTTTTTTCCAGTAAAATAGTTGTTGTTTGAGTAACTATCAATTAAATGCACAGATGGCATGCAAATATATGATAATTACAAAATCCCTACAGCAGAAACAGACTATCTCTTAATATTTTTGATATGAAAAACAGCAAACAAGGGTATATTCTGATGGTTGTTTTAATGACTGTTATAGATTGTTATAATGCATAAAACAGCTTTTAACTTAGACTATAAATTCAACAAAAACTAAAATCTCCACTTCAAAAGAATGACCTTCTATTTCACAACAGTAAGCAAACTGATTAAGCTGGAGTATTGCCCAAGATAAAGCATGATGAGAAAAGTGTGTAATATCATCAATCAAAATTCTGTCTATCTTGGACTGGTCATTTAAGGCAGGCAAGAAGAAGCAACCACTAATCAAATTCCTGTCAGTCGATCAAGCAATAGCTTCCAGAAGTAAACTTCATATACAAAAATACAAGTTCCCCTTGTGAATCCTGTAGTGTTATAATTGGTTGAAACTATAAAATATCAAGACAAGGCAAGATCAAAACATTGCTTGATTGAAAAAAAAAAAAACAGAATTCATAGATTTTTTTTTAACTTGCAGCTTAACAGTGTGATTAGTTTATACATCCATGCTCTCAGTCTGAGTTCCTATACACTTCAGGATACAACTTAAATCTATAAAAAGTACCATCTGGTGGCTTGTTAGATCTAAAGAAAAGGCAATTTTAGCGTGACAGGCCCATACTGCAGCCAGCACAATATCAACAAACACAGTGATCCATCTGGAGAGAGAATGCTTCAAATAATGAGAACTAGCAGAATCCCTCCCCTTTATTTATTATTGTGCTTGAGGAGTATGATGGGGGTTGTAAAGGCTGAGAGAAAAAACTCAATAAATCAGCTGCATTGAGAGGGGAAGCTGATGAACCCTTGGAATCTCACTTTAATAGATTCTATCGACCTTGGACCCTATACAGAGCTCACTTCACAATGTGAATGAACCCAATGATAAACACCCCATGATCCTAAATGATACAAGATAAGCGTGAAGCCCTTCATCATTTCTCCCATGCAGAGATGCTCAGTAATTACTGCACTCATTAAGCTAGTTTATAAATCTATTAACGTCAAAATGATTTGTAGATAGCATTTATCAAAAGTACTTTTAACTTCAAATCTCAAAGGCCAGTAAGATTTAGAAGTAAAGATCCCATAAAGAGACAGTATGAGCATTTAATGGGAAAATGTTTCATAACCTTATTCCAAATCTTACTTATGTAAACTTACTGTTAATATAAAATGTATTCTATTAATAAATGAAGGACAAGAAAATGTAATATTCAAAAATTGGATATGCATTTTATGGGTTTTTATAAAAATGTAATCTGTACATTTACAAACATTCACTATATTGAGCAAAACACATGAACATTTACTTATTTTATGTCTCCAAATGTACTCATATTTAAGACCTCTACACACCTATCTGAATACTTGGTTCAAACACACCTCGAACAAAACAATGGGCACCAACAGGACCTTACACATCTGTCTGAACAATTGGTGCGAACAAAAAAAAGTTTCCCTACGTCCCAATCAGCGCACTATTCAAACTTTTAAGGCTGTAAAATGAGAAGTAGGTTGTCCCAAAACTTAGTATACATAAAGTATGCGAGCAGGTCCTGGTTGTGCACTAACTCCAGTTAGATATCTGAGGTGCAGATCGATGGACGCTCAAATTGCTGATGTTACCCACAATCCACTGCACTCGGGCGGAAAGAGTTTTCTCTTGGACATAAACAAGTGAGCTTTCTCTGTAATGCGATTCATTTTAAAAAGAAGCACATAAATCAATAATATAGTGATAGTAATAGAGTTTTGTATTTATTGTTAGAATATTTGTCAATGTAGTTACATTTTAGTGCATCCCGGTTTGTGCATACGCTCGTCCTGTACAATAAACCATATGTACATTTTCTTCTGAAAATGAGTATCTACTTTAAGGGTGCAGTGTAAGTGTTCGAATTGGGATGCAGCATTTGGCTCTGCTATATCGTATTGTTTTTTTCTCAAGAAGAACTACATTAAAAACCGGCTGTTTTGATGACGTGAGTGGGACATGAAGGAGCCACTGGATGGTGCTATATACACACTCTCAGTCAACCTCACAAAGTTTGTCTTGTTGGTGTCTGATCATCAAGGGTTGTTCCACAAAGCCATACGAGAATCTGGGTAAATGAACCCGCTCCCCAGTGTCTTCTGATTATTAACAGTGTAATCCGCACACATCAATGAAAACAATTAATTCCCCAAAAAGGGTTGTTACTCACAAGTCAGATTATTTTCATGAACGACACATCACTACACATGAGCGCCATCCAAGGGCAAGGAGCGGCACTGCAGTAACATTAAACAGTAGTTGGCGAAATGTACCCTGCTGAGAAGCCATCTGAAAGTACATGTGAATCTCAGTTCGGAAAGGTGTGTGGAGGACTTTACTCATTTCTCTAAATAGTCAATAATGTCTGTATTTTGTAATATTTGGAAAGGTTTCTTAAGCAAAATGGATACAGCGTAATGAAAATGTGTGTTAAGATGTTCAAAAGCAAACAAAACAATGGATGAATGTTGAATTCTTATCAAGACCCCAAATTGTTAAGCTTTGTGCGTTTGATGAATGCACACTTAGCAGAAGCTCACAACCGTTAGCGGTTTCATTAATTATTAAACATTAGTCATGTCTTGATTCAATGTCAAAGAGATTTCTTATTTGAAAGAAGTTTCTTTTGCTCTTTGTAAAATGGTGTTGAAATCCTTTAATTGTTTTTAATGACAGACAATGACACTTTATTTATCTAAGTTTGCTTACCTCAAATTTCCAGGTTTCAAGCATTTTTGGTGAGCAATAAGGTAAAATAAAACAAGCTGACCACGGAAGGGCCCCCACAAGAAATGAGACAGGAAAGGGGCCGGTGGTGAGTTTTAGGTTGTTGGTATACTAGTATATGGCCATCAACACTTGGGACAAATTGCCAATTAATAACCAACGACAATTAATTGCCAACTACGATTGCGAACTTGCCAACTTTCCAAAACAAATTTAGATCATATAGATAAACATAAATTAGATATTCATAACTTTTTTCAGTTTGTTGTAACGAAACACTGACATTTTATTGCTTTAATATTAAATTATTTACAAATAAATGATTAACTAACTCAAAATAATTCCAATTTCCCCCGTTTCCTTAAAAATTGATTACTTCGGAGACAGAAAGCTATGCATAAACTATATTTCATCTCCTCAAACGAATAGCAGATAAATAGTATCCAGGAATTTCCATTCTCCTTTCTCAGAATAAACTTTATTAATTTTAACTCCCCCTTCCCTGGAAGCACTTTATTCTAAAGGGACTTTAAGGGATTGCCTGCCCTGATCTCACTGAAGGCAAAAAATAGCCTTGTTTGGGCTCTCAAGTTATAACAGGTGTAGCTTGATTTAGCTAACCGCAAATCCTGGGCTTTCTAATCAGCAAATCTTCTCTAGGATAAATTGCAGCTCTTGGTGGCTGGTTTACAGAATTTAAACCTCAATGCACAGTGTGCTGTAATAGTGTACTATAAATGCTTTAGAACATAAAAGGATATGGTCATAAAAATGCTTGTTTTAGAAGAAAATACCAAATGGCTCCTAGAAGTTTTTGCGCTTTATATCTTCAATCAAACGACAATCAAAATGGATCTCAATGGAAATTGCATGTCTTTCCCATGAGTGCAAAAAAGAAACCCCAGAAATCTTTGATTTCATCCCCTGTACAAAACTATATGTCAGGCAACTGAGTGAGTGTGAGTTGAAGCTGAGACTCAGTTCCATTTAATGCTTTAATGATAATATAAGTGTATGCATTATGCATTCACCTTCAATGACTTCAATGGCTCTGATATTGAAGACCAAAAAAAGATTTTTAAGAACACCAACAGTCACCTTTCAAATCAATCAAACAGAATCAAAACAAAGATGTGCATTCTCTGTAATATTAGCTGTTGTCTACAGGCCATCCCACTGAGATGCGTCATCTGCAGAGCGATTCTTCTTGTAGGCGTACTGATGAGGGTCCACAGTGACATTGATAGAGTCTTTGAAATGGGACATGACCAACCTCTCAAAGCACATGACCGCCGGTGTTAAGGCTATGGGTAGGTAGTCATTCAGACATGTTACTGTGGAACACTTAGGGACTGGAACAATGGTGGCAGTCTTCGGGCAGGTGGGAACAGACATGGGCATATGTGACTTTAGCCCTCGCGACGCCTGCCGTCAATTGTTTTCTTGCCATTTTTAATGCTGATGCATCACCTTCTCTAAATGCAGCATTCTTTAAGCAAATTTTTAAGCAAAGCCTTAACTTCAGCATTCAGCCAGGGCTTCTGATTAGTAAAGCAGGTAATTGTCTTGGTGGTAGACACATCATCAGTACATTTAGATATAAAGCCAAGGACTGAAGAAGTGTGCTCATCTAAATTCAGTATGTCCCCGTAAGTGGCCTTAACGTTTAGTGTGTATTATTATACCATTATCTTTGGCCAACATTAACATATTAAAGAAATTATTAATATTTGCACTGTATACAGAGCATTTCACATTGCTTCTTTCTGGTGACACCCTTCCAACTTTACTTGCTGTAATGCTAACAAATTCTTGCTAACGAAAGGAGATAATAATGCTAACGAAAGCTAACAAAACCTTTTAATTGCTTTAAGTTCCTTTTAATGTGGAAACTACAGATGAAAAGGAGACTGTAACGAGTACTCCTTGCTCTGCATTTTCTGAATGACGGAGCCCCATCTTCTCTCTTCAGGAGCCCCATCTTGTCTCTCAGGTGCGTTCCAGCGGAGCTTTACAAACATTGGTTTGTGTATAAAAAAATAACCATACAACTTAAATAATAAGGTCACTAAAACAGTCCATGTTGAGCTAATCCGTGAATGATCACTAAACTGTGATCCAGCGTACGCATTGAGTGAACCATGAAGAACGGCTAATGTTTATGTTTGTGACTAACGTTGTGCAAGGATACAAACCGACTTGGACTAACAGCCAATCAGAATGCAGTATTCAGACAGACCACAGGATAAAAGGAAATAATAGAGGCGTGCCTCGATTAATTTTTGTAATCAAGTTATTCAAGTAACTCGAGGAATCATTTCAGCCCTAATATAAGGTAATAATCATAATAATAATGTTTTCAATCTATATAGCGTTATAGAGGATTTCTCATTATTCCATATTGTGAGGCAGACAGTATTTTGAAACTGTTTGATTGGATGGAACTCCAACTCATTTTCAGCATGCTGGTTCTAGAGTTGCACGAGTGTGCATGTGTGTGCGGCCATGTGTGTCCTCAGGGGGTAACCATCCCTTCAGCCTCAGTTCTGCTGATGGTAGGGAGAATAATGGGCTGGATCGGTCAGACAGACACAAGTCTAAAAACAGAAGGGTTTGTTCACCTTTCACAGTGGCTCAGCTCAGCTTAAAGCCTAATTACTCCTGTTGGTTCAGTTCTTTCAATTTCACTCTGCAAACTTGTTATTTAGGGAAACAAATTGCCTATGTGGTTAACACTGTAATCTCGCTGTTCCAGAAGCGTCATTGAGAGGTAACGAAAATCAACTGACAATCCTAAGTATTTACAATTGTATCAGACTTAGATAAGGGCAACAACTAATGATTTGACAGAAAGAGGAAGACTCAAGAGGTTCTCATAATTACTTTGGCCAGTTTTGGGGTTTGTACAAGTATTTTTCCTGATAAAGAAAACACAAATGTACTGAAAAGTCATTGATTTGATTAAATACAACATATGGTGAAATCAGAGTCAATTGCATGTTTGTTTTGGTAATAACGCAAGAAGGTCACTATTGGAAACCAAGTCAAGGCAAGAGACAAGGGCTGAACACAAGATCAGTACACATTTCTGCAAATAAACAAGCACAAAACAATGCCATAGAGTTGCCCAATTGTAGTTATTTTCCTTTATTTCTCTTCTGCTTTTTGCCAAAGAGTGCATTCAGAGTTTACACGCAAAGTCAGGGTTATGTCCAGTTAAAAATAATTGTTTATTAGATAACTATTAGTGTTTGATATACCACATTCTGCTATGCTGGCAACCTTTGAAGGAGTGCAACCGTGTCTTGAGCCTTAAAGAGAAGCAGGGTCCTGCAGACCACTCTGACCTTTTGTTAACTCAGGAATAAAGGCAGCAGTATATCACTGACCCTCTGTCACCTTTTGACCCGAACAACCGAATTAACAATTCATCGTCTCAGCTCGAGAAAATCCTAGAGAAGCGTGATGTCACTAGACACCTTACATAGCAACCATTGATTGTATATAATATGGACGTAGCATGCACGATGCCTCAAATGATCAGTGAAGCAAGCTAAAAAAGGACGTAGCCAGGGCAGTTTCAAGATTGAAGTGAATGACAACCTGCTCACTTCTGACCCCACCATTTGCAGCCGGTCGAGGTACAACAGTTCAGTCACTTTCTATTGCGCAGGAGCAAGGAAAGTGATAGGTGCCACTTGATGGCAACCAGATGATTTACCCAAGAAGCCATATTAGTACAGTAGATTTGCATGTACTGCACACCTGGTAATGTTGTAGACAATAGAGTCGGTTTATATTACTGATCGAGACAATGAAAACAAATATTTACAGCGATGAACACACTATAGCAACTAAACTACTTACCTTAGTAACTATTTAACAAAAATTGCAAGCATCTGCTTTTCAGCTTCTGTAGATATGAGACATGATTATAAGCTTTTTAGCCTCAAACTATAGCTTGAAGTTAAATTAAAATGTTGCAATAGCAAGCGACAAGGGGTTAGCTCTGAAACCCTTCACATGAGATTTACAGCTAACCCAAGACTCTGAAACGTTATTTAAACCTCCTCAACAAGCCTTTTAATGACCAACCATAGTGAATGAAATATTCACACCCCTTTTTAGTCCACTATCTTTCAGCAACTCAAACAATTTCCTGTTTGTACGCTCTCTATTCAAGCTCCAATATAGGATCACTTTAAAGGTTCTAGTGTTGGTTCAGAACTTATTCAATCTTGGATGTCAGAGGATTAACGATGGCTTTATTTGTTTAATCATCATTAATTTGTAATTGCCTTCAATCTTGTTCAATTCAGCAAAGCTGTTCTTGTTTAATACACTACCGCAGAGGTTAATCAAATATCAGCAACAGTTCATAAAGGGGAGCAGTCATGGATGCTTGAAAAGAGTTAGAGTGCCGAGAGAAAATACCTCATCTAATGGGTCCCCAGGGTTTCTGTTGTAGCTCTACACATAAAGACACAATGAAGCCTTTTGGTCTATGATGTTTATCATGGGGGAGCGCTTGTGAGTTCACGTAATGAGAGCGGTAATAGAAAGCTTTCTCTGAGGAGCACACTGTCAGAACCTCACAATGAAGTCATGATGGACATGCAGAGCTATAACTACTAGAAACCTGATGCTTTTCAATCTGCTTCTTACTCATACACTGTGTGCTCCATCAATACGCTCTCCTGCACTTTTAATGCTGTCCTGACTGGCTGTCAATGACAAAGAGATCACTATCTAGGCAGATGCAGAAAATGGAAGGGAGGAAAGAAGAGGCACAAGTGTTCATTCACTTCTAATCTACTGTTGAATAGACAATATACATCTTATCCGATATACAGAGTTATTTTAACTGAAAACAAGTTACAACTTTATCTATTTTTATGTAGTCATCACAAGTTATCACAATTGATACCATCCCTTTGTCAAATGTCTCACCCCTTTTTGTTCTTGACACACATGAGCAGCGGCTACATCGGTCAACTGAATTCCGTCAGTGAATTCTCGAGCGAAAATATAAGTGAACAGATCTTCTCCTGAACACAGATGGCGCTTTGGTAAACTGCAAGTGAACTCCGGCCACACTGTGGCGCAGCTCCATTTATTCTCTGACAAACAAACTATTTTTAACAGCAGCTTTCATTTCCTCATTTCTATTTTAAGTTATTTTCTTTGTTTTCTGGGGTGTGTGAAGAAGAGTTAAGAGAGAGGTTTTCTCCCTGATGCTGATAGTGCACGGAGAAATTATTATGAACTAGAATGCACTTAAATTTTTTTTATTAATATTTTTTAAGAATTCCTTTATGTAAAAAACAACTTTGTTTCTCCTGTTGAAAGTTTTCACCTCACGCTGTGCAAACAGCTCTAGCTCCTCTGATATAGAGATAGACTGCACAAGATGTTCCTGTCAGACACCAGATGATATGTTCAAATCACTAATTCACTGAATATATTGTTTCTTTTATCATTTAATGGAACATGGATACACACAAAAGAGAAAGTTGAGCTGGGCATTTTAGTTGGAAAGTCCGCGACGAGCTGTATGCAGCAGAGATTAGCTTAATTCAGGAATTTTATAATGTTTTTTTTAATTGAAATGAATAGCAACATGAACAGAACATTAATCTTCTTTTTCTCGTCTGTGTTTACGAATGATCGCTTTACTGATAAACTCTTCTTCTTATTTTGTTTTTTTCTCTGGGTTCATCTCATGGGGGTAATGTAAGCTGTCAGCACCAAGTGGCAAGTCAGTTACCTTCAGTCACGTGAACAGGGGAAACAATCCAACGTGGAAAAAAAACAGACTGAAAGATCCACTAGCATACACCTTCATCCATCTGTTTGTAGGAGCCATTTTGAGTGTGATTTTTTTTTTGCTGTCTATAGTCTGGTGCAATGTTTGCCCCATACTCTTTTGGGATATGAGTCCCTGTGCATTGGAGTTGGAGAAGCACATGGTTTATTGAACGTCCCAAAATGAACAAGATAAAATAGGGATTGGATTATTTCAGTTATTATGTTAGATTTTTAAAGGACTATTTATGTGTGTGTAAATATCTGTGTTTTTGTCTAGATATTAATGTGCACCGCTGTCTCTATAGTCTTGTTACTACTTGAAAAATAACTATTGGAAAAAGGAACACATCTGTAATTATCTATGGGAATACTTACTGAACAAATGTGACAAGAATTGCATCAGAGAGCATCTTGAAAATGTCATCACTAATGAAGAGCTTTTTGTGTACAATATATCATTAAACAACGTTGTGGGAGAGCATGGTGAGAGGTATTCTATGCATTCTATCTGTCATGTCAGATTAGTGCAGAGAAATTAAATAATGGGCATATATGTTTTTTTTCTTCCTTTTTTTGTACAGTGTGGATTACAAGTGTTGAAGCTGACATCTTGCCTCTGATTTCTCATTTTTAGAATACAATTGTTGAGAAAAAGTAACATAAAAAGACATGATGAAAAAATTAACTTAAATACTAATTACTACTTCAAGACATTCTTTTCAGCTTGTTTGAAACAATTGCATTGGTAAAAGCAATATATATATATATATACATACATACACACACATATATATATATATATATATATATATATATATATATATTAATTAATTAAAATAAACTACTATACATGCTGCACGCTTGCTTTACATGATGTGTCTATAGAAAACTATGTGGTTTTTAATAAAAAAGCAGGGACACACAATACACAATGGAACCACAAAAAATCAAATGTCTCAGAATAAAAAATAAAAAAAGAGTCATGGGTTCTTAATTAAATTTCCTTCATAAAGAACTATGAACACAAAGAAATGTATGCTTAAAAGATACATTTAGATCTAACTCATAAAACGAACTGCAGATATCTTTAAATTATATCAATTTAGAAACCAATCCTTACATATTGTGCAAAATAACAGAATAAATTATAATACAGGATTAAAAGTAACATTTTCTTAAGGGGTCATAAACAGAAAAAGTTGCTGACCTTTTGGCACAAAAAGTACACAGAATAAAAAAAAACACTCTAGTTTTAGGAAAATCAAAAATTGTGTTTTATATAATGGCTTTAATTGGAGCTAACTTAGGAAATAATTGTAAAAAGAGTGAGTTAGAGAGTAATCAATTTTATTTATTTATTTTTTATTTCTTCACCTTCATACAGTGTGACTAAGTTAGACACATTTGTAAGCAAATGTCAAAGGGTCACAGCTTATAAATCTGCCTTTCAAATCTGTCTGGAAGTTTGGAACACAGTTGATCTGCCAGATTGGAATGCATTTCAAGAAAAAATAGGTATGTTTATTTAGAGTGTGAGTAAGAGTGCAGAAAAAATGCAGCAATTTGAATGGTTTTAAAAAATAATTTACATTTAAAAAGCCATTTCCCTCAAAAACAAAAAAATGCATTTCAGAAAAGCAATTTGCATTGACTTACATATTTTTAGTTCCCTGATCAGTCAGCAAGCTGTTGAGCAGTTTCATTCAGCTGTTGAGTCAGTGTTCTGATTTTAAGCAAGAGATACAGCAATGTACTTTAATGATGCTATTAGATAACATCTTCTTTATTATAGGTCTCTTTTGATAAAGGTGTCTGCAAAATGCATAACTGAAAATGTACATTTAAACTCAAAACTAACATTTGCAATAGCAACATTACAAAACAAAAATGAAATCAACAAACTCACTTGTCTAACTACATTTTTTATTTGTTATATATTATTCTAACTGAAAAAATGCCATCTGTTTTCGGCTATGAGTTATTACCAACAAGAAGATTAATTTGAATGCTTCAAAATGGTCAGTGCTATCTAAACACTAAAAGGTCACATTTTACTTAAACAAACAGCAGTTGTTTTTTCATTTCACAGGAACAGAATTTAGTAAGAAAGCAAGAACATGACTTATTGCAGTGCCAGTTTTTATTTGTTACCTCTGTTAAAGCTCAATTCATCAGACAGCAGTTTGAACAACCATGACATGGAAGAGAGCTGTACTGTGTCTGGAAAAGGATGGACTCTTGTCTCTTGTAAAACAGCTACAGTACATGAAGCAGAATCTACTCTTAGCCAAGACATTGTTCATGTCTAGACTATTGCTGTCAAAATTATTGTGTTTTTTAATTGTAATTAACACAAAGGTATTGTTTGCACTTCCTGTGGCACGTAAAACAGCTATAGTTGAATGTAGAGGCTGCTTGTATGGAAGACTGGTGGGGTCAAAAATGCAACTTATGGAAGACAATACAGTCAAAAAGTGCATTGCAGGACAATATGGTCAACTATTCTGTGAATGGAAGGATGGTGGGGTCAAAACTTCAGTGTATGGCGGGCTGATAGGGACACAAATTCAGTGTATGGTAGTCTGGTATGGTAAAAAAAATTCAGTGTATGGAATAATGATAGGGTCAAAAATACTGATAGGGTCAGTGTATAAACAGATTATATTGTCAAAACTGTAAAAAAATAAAACAGAACTTGTTTAGCGTTTCAGACAGCATTTAACTCTAAATAACCCTAAATAACTAGCGACCAATCAAGGCAGTGTATAAAGTTCTGCAGATAGAATAAATGCTTTTGATGAATGGAAGTTTTACCTTTTCCTGTTCCTGATCCAAAAAAGACTGAGCTGTTTTGAGGTTTCAGAAACAATTTGCATAATAATTAACTTCGTTCTGTTTTAATTATGGAACTAGTTTCTTTATTTTAACAAATCAAGTTACTTGCTATATTATAAAGAATTCCTTACCTCAGTTAAAAAAAATCTAAATGAACTTTATTTTATGGGTTTTATGAGTACTAACAATGATGACCCCCCCCCCCCATTCATTAGCCTTTCATGTCTAAGAATCCAATTGCGTAATTTTACATTACAGTCAAAGTAAAATAAAACTGCACAAACTGGATGAGGAACGAACCTTAACTCAGCCATATACTCAGTAAGCTCAGCCATCTGTATTGCTATTACATTTACTGGTAAAGTTGACTCAGCAATATATTTTAACAATGTTCATCTTCCAATTCCATTAACAAAAAAATATTTATTTTTCTAACACAAAGAATACAAATGTATGAGCTGCAGTTTTATGAAAAAAAAACATTGTTAAATGGTTTTTATTCAAGTGTTTTTTTAATGATTAAATGCCTTACACCCTTTAAGGCCAACATCATTAGGTGATCCAGCGTAACTCATTATACCAAAGGCTTAGTTGCAGCACCTCTTTAAAGACAAGGCGAGTGTGATGTGCTGATTCAGGGCATTAGTTTAAAGCCACAAATGGGGTTCACCGGCTTTTGCATTTCGAAGCACTTTTCCAGTGTTCAGTAAACACAAGTAAATGTACACAACTCACTTTCACTTCACATGTTCACATCCCACCAAAAACCAGAGCAAGTGTACTCTACAAATTATTTCTATGACAAAGCAGTACAAATGGGGTATTCATTTTATTTAAGTGTCAGTTATGATGTAAAGGTTTTTGGCTATACTGTATTTTGAGATTCAGAGAATAACTAGAAAGCAGGTAAACACGTGGAACAAAAAGCATGTAAACATGTGGAACGTCCCTGAGTGGAAACTAGAAAATCTTTATTGAGAAAATCTCAATTGCAATTGTGAATGAGATTGTGCTTTACAAATAAAATTGTAATCAATAATGTAGTTTTCCTGTAAAAAAAAAAAATAAAAACAATAAGATACAACACGTACTAAAAGTACATATTCAAGGAAACACAGCGTCGATGCTAATCAGATACCTAGTCTTCTCTATGGCTCTAACAGATCACAGAGAGACGAAAAAGAAATAATTCCAGCATCAGACGCATCAAAGGTAAAAGGAGCCATGGAGAAAGAAAGAGACATACCGGTACTTCATGCCAGTGAGCTTCCCTGTGGATTCTTTGAGGGAGATATGGTGGCGTGGGGTAAAGGAGCCAAAGCTTCGGGCGATGATGGCAACTGTCCGAAACTTTGCCCGAGCCGCATTCACCACATTGGGGCTGGTGGCGTTCGTTTTTCCATGATCCCCATTCCGCCCCTTCAGATTGTGATCCGTGCACGCGATTGATACCTGCATTCTGAATCCGGAAGATTAAGAAGAAGCCGTCTACAACTCAGGACACAGAGGGATGAGTCAGAAGTCACGGTTCCAACTCTCTAGCCTGATCCAGATACCCTCAACACAGTGACAGGGAAGCAGCATCTATTATTAAACCCAGAGAAAAAGAGACGCAAACACAGTCCAAAAGTTCTCTGGCTTCTGAACCAAGATGTTTTCCTGCAAAATATTAACCATGAAAGCTGGAGGACTATCCAGAGGAGAATGAGAGAAAACTTCAACACCACTGACAGGATTCTTGTATGGCCATCAACATTCTATCTCCTATAGGAGGAAGTCGAATAGGGAGAGATGGAGATCAAGAATGGACCGCATAAATCCACAACACTGCTGACACTTATCTCGTCTCTTCTGAAGGCTTCCTCTGATTGCAAACAAGCACAACCACACACTCTCTTCCTCCAGCTGATGATCATTTAGCACTTATGAGCTTTTGTCCCGCTTTCTCTTCCTCCGTGTACTCTCTCCTCTCTTTTTGGTGAGCTCAGCAGTGATGCTTCATCTGCGCTACACCTCTGGGGGAATGAGCAGCAGCCAGCCGTCCACGTCTGTTTAAAGCGCTCTCTCTCCCTCTCTCACTTTCTATGCCTCACTCACTCTCTTTCTTTTCCAGCATACAGTATCATGCTCTCGCTCCACTGCTGTGGAACATAATGTCTGAGGCACGGACCTAGAACAATGTTTCGCGCACCTGTGCACACAAGCTCTCAACAGTCTCAATATAAAAACATTTTCAATTTAAAGCAGCTGAAAGACGTATTAAAGTAATGACCTCTGTTTATTTCAAAAATGCAGAGAGCAGTTGGAGTTCCATCATTTATTGTAGCATGTCTTATATATGGAACAAAGGACAATAATTCATGCACCTGTGCACAAAATCACACAACAATATTTCAGTGCTTCATTTAAAAACTAACAATTCTCAATTAAAGGCTGTGAAAATACCTGTTAAATGTGTAATAAATCTGGATATTTCAAATACTGAAGAGTGCCGTTTGGGTAAAACTATTTATTGAATCATACCTGAGGCACAGACAGACCATAATGTTTCACGAACATGTGCACACAACTGCTTATAAGCATTTTAGGGCTCCTGCTAAAACTCAATTTTCATCCATTGAAAGGTGTTAAAAGACATGTGTGAACAGGACATGTCACCAGATATGGCCCTTCCCTTCCTGTCCTCCTACTGTACTATCTCGAATAAGGCTCTAAAATAATTTTGAATCACAATAACAAACTATACAATTTATAAACAGTAATACATTCTATGTTGCGGCTGGAAGGGCATCCGCCGCGTAAAACATATGCCAGAGAGTTGGCGGTTCATTCCGCTGTGGCGACCCTGAAAGGGAAGAAAGCCGACATGAAGATGGATGGATGGACATTCTATGTTTATTTAGATCTTTTTTTCTTGAGTGAACAATAAGATGGGAAACTAAAGAAGATTATTCAGTTATTAATTTAAAATAGAAATGTAACAGTTTATATGAAGCTTAAGTTAGTACTACACGATAAAATGATAATACATGGCAAAAAGGCTAATTTACATTTATGCGATTTGTTCAGATGTGCCAAATGATATGATCATTCGTTTAAAGATTTGTCCAAATGATTTCAGTTTGAATGGGCTATCCTTAAAATTTCATGGGCAGCCAACCTTGTCTTGATCTGCGCATGAGTGCTGATTGACGCACCTGCTGTCGCTCACACTCCATAATGATTCGACAGACAGTTCGGGATCCATGTGGAGGGTTGTTTATTGACAAGAATAGGAAGTAAACACAAGTTGTAATAGGCGGAGGGTCAATGCGCCAGCCGAACACTTGTAGCAAAGGAAGGACTAAGAGATTAGTGGTAGAGCAGGCAAATAGCTAGGGTAACAGAGTCCAGAGAGCTAGGCGTGGGTCACGAGGCAGGCAGTGAAGAATCGAGTTCTGAGGTCAGTAAGGGTTAAAAGGGCAACAAGGTCCTTGGAAGAATACAGAGCTTGGCACGATGGGAACTGGGCATGTAATGCTACACACTGGGCACTGGAAGAAAGGGGTTATCGCTCAGTCACTAGCTGTCAACATGTCTGCTCTAACTTTGCTGCTCTGATCAACCCTTTCTCATATTATATCGTGAGAACTTTTTTGTGTTTGACTGAAACCTGGACTTTTCTGGTTAAACTACAGATTTTTTATTAAGTTTTAGTTCTGATTGACTTGTTTTTTGGAGAAAATAATAATAGAACTCTCTCCTGCATCTGGGTACTAATCACAACACAATGTCCATTTTAATGTTCAAAGGTTTCATGATCTTTAATAATATGAACTTTATCACAATGGCACTTTTACATTTAAATATACATTTGGATTTTAAAATTAGCAAACTGTGTAGCATTATAACATTTTATTTTCTAATACAACCACAACAGACCATCATCTTTCTGTAAAAGTCAGAGTAGCTTTGTGACTGTGATTCAGGTGTGTGAGTTGAATCGATACTGATCAATAGAACGGTGGAACTTTTATGACTTACGCTTTTGCCTAAGCAGCTCATTAAACCTAACGATTACATCTTGAACTCAGTACTCAGCTGTGTCTATGGAAACTACAGCCAGTGGAATACGTTCGCATTAAACTCTTTCTCTCAAGTCACTCGTTTTTTTATTCCTCAGAGGCATTGTTAGATTTCCCCATTTGTACCTTTATAGTCAGTTATGTCCTCAGCCCTCTTATTGTTCATTCTTGGGACAAAGTCTGATGACTGGATCTCGTCAAAATCCCCAAAGCGACTTTAATTTTTTTTAGCTCTTATTTTGCCTGCCACCATGAACATTGCACTTCCCAGGTTCTCAAGCAAGATCACTCTTTAGGGTCATGTTATACCTTTTAAAACTGATTCTGGAGAACACATCTGAGACCAATGAAGACTAAAAAAAGACTTAAATAAAACTATTACTAGATGTTTAAGCCACAACAGCTAGCTCATGTCAATGGGGTGGAAGTTTCGAGGAAACATTATGAATATAATGACTTGCAAAAAAGTATCAAACTGATTGGTGGAGGATCAAGTCTGAAGCTAAATAATTGACTTTCTACATAATGTGGGGGAGGTGATTGTCTACTTATCTTTGATTTGCAATAACTGTACTTTGAGTTTCAGCATGAGGAAAATGGCAACCCAGCACAAAAAGACCCCTCAATCTTGTCCCTGACTCACAATGCTACACTTTTTACCTCTCGAGTCATCAAACGTGACAACAACAATATTGTAGCCCTGTAATTCAGTTCTAATTGGGCAACTGCCAGTCACCAATAGTCATGACAGACTCATAAGGGACAGACTGAACAACAAAGTTTCTGCTTATCTTGAAATTTTGATTAGACAACTAAATTCATAACAAAATGGCTTGGTTTAAGGGATGATAAGAAGTTTAGGGGTTCATTACTAAACAATTTAAACACTCAGTCAATTCAGATGTCTTCACTACGGCCATTCCCGGCTCTCTGGACCCATTTTTGGTTACTAGGAAGTGTGGCACTTCCATGATGGTGATGGCTGGCTATGCCCATTTTTAGCTTGTTCTCCTGTTCATACAAATTGTCATGCATGCTATGTCTATGCTATATACAGTCTACAATCTAAATGTATGAACTAAAATTTGATCAATATTTTTTGTCACTTTTTGCTGCATCATGCTTTTAAATAAAAATGTACTTGTCCATATTTAACCAGTTGACAATTTTTGTATGTCCAACTTTCTGTCAGGTTGTGAATCATTTACAATCCAAGTGATCAAGTAGTTGCATGCACATTTTGACAATGTAAGTGCTGTCTTCTATTTACCCAAAACTATGTACTGGTAATGTTCTAGTAGCCAGATTTCATTCGGTATTATGATCTTTGAAGAATTACTTGCTCACATAACTTCACAATTGATGGCTTTTAAGCACACAGAGTCTAAACAGTAAAAGTGTCTACAATATATATGTGTTTGATTTGTTTTTATTGTGAGTACTTTCCCCATCGGGGGTCATTTGTTTTCTTATATGTTTTTGTTTTCTATTGAAATGGTTCCTTGGCTACTTCATTGTTTTTACATTTGGAACCAGTTTTCCAATTTTCATAACACAATTTTCCAACGAGAGTTAAATTGTGTTGCTTATATCTATTGTGTAGCTTTTTAAAGTATTACTATTAGTAATATTTATAGTACTAGTATTAGTAATATAGTATATATAATAGTAAAATGGACACAGAATTAGTTTTTACTATTTTTAAAGATGTTGTTTGCTTTAGAATATAGAATCCCAGAATATATCTGGGTTAAAAAAGCAAATAATAACCACTCTGCGCTGAACAGATGTTCAACAGATAAATTGTCTAAATCTTGTCTTGTGTGTACTTCTCATGAATTGCAATCTGAACTCAGCAAACAACCCTGTATGACCTCAATGCCCACCCAGGATCTCAGTCATCACCAGCGGTATATGTATGCAAATAGTCATATTTCACTGCTTGTCTAAACTAATGAGATTAGTAAATTTTACAACTTGAATAATTTAAAAACTCTTCACGTAATCGACTCCACATTCCTAATTAATGTGATAGCTGTGCAAAATTACTGACTGTACAAACAGAGCATGATAGGCTAATTTGCATCAATGTTGACTGTTATGATCTTGTATTGAGCAGATGAAGTTTAGTGTGATTAGATATTGTTTAATGTGTTTAACTTGATTGCTAAATTCTCACAAAAAAAATGTATTGAGCTAAAGAAAGGATGTTTGTGATTACCCACAAGTACTATATACTGCCCACTGGAGGAATACATTATTTTTTGTCACAAAAATATCACATCTGCAAGGGACAGGACAAATATGTTGTGTTGGATATAAAAAAAGAGTGCAATTGGAACATTTTCTTATTTATGACAGACAGTTTTTTGCAAATATCTCATTCATGCTCAATTGCTGTCCTGTGTTACAAAAATCCTATTATTGCCGTTTTTCACAATTTTCATATAAGCTCTAAATTTATTTTTTTAATAGCTATTAAATGTGTATTCTGTAGGATCAGCAAAATAAGCTTAACTTTAATATTTCAGGTCATTTTACAGTTACATTTAGAATGGCATTTAAAAACAAAAATATATATATTTAGTTTTTGGAAATAAACAAAATAAATGTACTTTTGAATAAATGAACACATTTGCTTAATCAAAGCGAATGAATGAATTAAATGGGTTGATAGATGGATGCTTGGGTGGATGGGTGTATGGATGGATGGGTTGGTGAGTGGATGGATGGGTTCGTGGGTGGATGGATGGGCGCGTGGGTGGATGGGTTGATGGAAGAATGCTTGAGTGGATGGGCAGATGGATTGGTGGATGGATGGATGAGTTGACGAATGGATGGTTGGATGTGTGGATGGGTGGGTGGATGGATGGAAGGATGGATGGATATCCCAAACTCCCAGCCTGAGAATAACTCCTTAGAGTTAACAGGTTGTATACAATGTAATGTTTATAACGTAACAATTTCAGAGGGTACACCTACAGTTAAGCAAATAGGTGAAGATTTTGACGTATAAACATTTTATAAAACATTTCAGCTGTTTTTTTATTAAAATGTTTTTCTAACTAAACTGAAAGAGGTAATTAATGCTACCAGACAATCAAATGAAAACTATATTATTTTGCATGTGTCAAATGCAAATCATTTCTCAAAAAATGTCCAATTAACACTTAGTTCATTCACAACAATGAAATAATCATTTCCCCCTGGGGGTATATGACAGATTCCTCACATTAGAGAAATCCATTATGCCATTATACTAATCACTATGGCAACCGTGCAGGAAATGGGTAAATGAGGTTGCTTGTGGAGAGCAACTGAAAATAAATGTGTAACTCCAAGCAGAATAAACAACATATTGTAATGTTTGTTTCACAATCAAGAAGTTTATTAGGCAAAGTTGCACTTAAAGCAAGACGCTGCTTTCATCGGTATGAAAATAACTGTTTTTGACTGAATACTTTACATATTAGTTTTAAACATCTATATCAAAACTTGGATGAATCATTAATCTTGCCTTTAATAGAAATTACATCAGAATATTATTAATGATGATTTGCATGTTATTTTTATGTATAATGTTAAAATTAGTTAAAAGAGACTATTCACTAGATTAAAATAAACAATTAAAACCATTTTAGCTTTCAAGTCCAAATCATTAAGGACTTTAAATACACAAATCTCCACATTAAAAAGATATATTAAGTAACACTCAATAGAGTTATTACATTTTGTTAGAGGTTTTCTCTTGTTGAGCTGTCCATTTATATCAATGAAACAAGTTCAATTTACTGTTTAAATATGTGGTAAATGATTATGCAAAACATGGTGAAAAAATTTACGTAACCATGTTTTCGACACATATACAAACATATATATATGTGGACACCTTCTCATGTATTCTCATCTGTGTTTCATTTGAATCCTAACTTGAGATGACAACAGGTGGAAATGTTGTTTTGCGTTGTTTTAAGTGTTTAGTTAGCTCGCTGAAGACAAAAATGTAAATAATTGTGTTACCTGGCTTTAAAGTTTGATAGATTAGGGCCAACGAGAGATGAGAAAGTTCTGCTTCCACCTGCTGAACGCATGAAGAGTTTCCTCACAGTAGAAACTGCAGCAAACAATCAGAAGCTCTGACCTCCTTGCTGGTATCACTCAGAGCCTGTCTTTCTCAACCCACATAATCAGACCCTCATCATTACTCTCATACACAAGCTTCAAAACTAATGAGTAACATGGACAGTCTAACGAGAAGTGTGTGTGTGATCTCAATCTCAGGGGTGTAATTACTGAAAATGGAACACACTGTACTTACGCACACACAGAGGAGGGGGATAAGAGGCTTTTAAAACACCTGGAGAAGCTGTAGCAATGCCATAAAAAAGCCAAAAGGGATCTATTGTGTTCATTAAAAATGATCTCATGTGAAAATAAAAAGCTGCTCTGTATAACAAGGATTAGATGCAACATCTAGATTTTTTCTTTAGCTATCCACAGTCCATATGAGATTGGATGGTTTCGGCCACATTTGATCAGTACAATAATTCTACCTCATAATATTATGTTAATTGCTTTGTTAGTTAGTCGTGTTGCACTTTACTTATTCTACAGTACTCGTGCTGTTTGTAATGTATTTATGTTGCTGCACTGACTGCTCCACTGTACCACAGAAAATTCACACACACACATACTTAGCAATAAATCAGATTTTGATTCTGATCAAAGTTTAACAAAACCCACCTTTTAGATTATCCTTGTAAAAAAACTAGATCAATAGGGGGAAGATTATGAATCAATATAAATTGATTAATGCAAAGTATGATATATACTGAACCCTGTGATGAGCAGTTTGCTTGGATCAATCAATGAAATTACTTAATTAAGCATTCACTCAGAGACTTAAGAAAGAAAAAAAGAGACTTAAGAGACTATTTACACCATTAATAAGATTTAAGGAATATTTACCAGAAAAAAGAACATAAAAATAGCATATAGAAGTTTAAAAATAAGACAAGTAAAGTACAGAGATAGTTATTCAAAAAAAAATTTTCTTCAGCAACAAGAACTAATAAAACTATTTCACCTCAAAAGAATGACAAACCCAAATGTTGCTGATTTCACTCAGTCAGGCATTAAGCTCTCTATTACATATTCTTCCAAAAGTTCGATATCAACAGTCCTTGGGTTCAATGCTGGTCTCAAAAGGTCTGTTTGTCCAGAACTCGATGCAAAACTATACTCTGGATTATCTAAATGGGGTAATGGATAAATTTTATTGGACACATTTTAAATAATACTAGTTATCCTGTTTAAATAATTCACTACATCAACCAAACACAGTGCTGCATTGTCACAGAATGTTTGTATTCACTGATACATTATCATATTCACTTCGTACAATATTTTAAAAACAAACTTATTTTGAGCTTACCCGAGGTTGTACGGCAACACTCAACTGAACAACAAAATGCAAGATTAACCACACACAGAATGGCAAAACAACCAACGGCCACAGAAATGAAATAATTGAGAACAATACGTAAATAAACATGACCGCAGGACACAGCAGATTCTGATTGGTTGGCCTGGTTTGGAGCCCATATTCCAGTGTAAACATAAAAAAAAACACAGGAAAAAGCTAACATTATGGGGTGAATGATAAAAGAAATGTTGAATTATAACCATATGTATTGTTTTTCTAAGTTCATGAGCTCCAACTTCAACATAATACTCGAGTGAACTTTCATTCGCAATTGTTACTAGCGCAGAAAAGATTAGGTTGCAATATATATTTAAACCTTTAAAGTGCTATATTAATGCCAATATTTTTTCTTAAATTCACTTATCATAAATAATTATACAGATAATATTAACAGCATTAATAATTATAGACATTGTACCTAATAACAAACAGGCAATGTCTTTCTGCATAATATATTCGTTAGTCAACTTTTCTTTTGCATTGAAGAAAAAAATAATTAAGTTAATCTTAAACAATTAACTTTTTCCTTCAGTAACAAAAAGGGCACGATTGAGGGATTCTCGCCAAAAAGTCTGAAAAAGGTCAATAAAATGAGTTCCATTTACTTCACTCAGATTTTTTTGTGATAGTGATTACTAAATGGTATTATAAGATAATACAATTTATTCTACTGAGATACTACAGCTTCTTGTTCAATTTCTCCTATGTTTCTCCTTTCATGATTTCTTTCAATTATGCTGTTAATTATGCTGTTATTATGCTGTTATTAATATCTGCATTGAAAAAAAAATCTAACAGATAGCAAAGACGAGAGATAAACTGAGGAAATACTGGCTGAAGTGAAACCCGTATAGAGAAAAGCACAATGTCACCTGACCTACATGACATACATGTCACATGACTTCTGTACCTTGCGGACTATGACAGAGTAGAAAATTGCACTGGCATTCTAGTGACCTTTATCTGTATGGAGAGTTCTGCTGATCTAAATAGGATGAAGACAATGGAATAAAGAGCAAAGCCTGACAGAGACAAAGATTATAGTAATAATGATTAAAAAAGTGTGTTTGAATAGTCTTACTCAAACATGACACTTGTTCATAAGTCAAGGACAAAAAAATATCAGTTCATTATGTTAGTAAAATTACATTTCCAGGATGCTATGTGTATTTAAAAGACTGCACAAGCTGGTGCAATGAAAATATGAGGACAACAGTACTTATAGCACCAATGAGATCCTGCTTCTTGCCTACCTAATCTTGCTACTATCACAATATATTCCGGCTCACTCTCTTCAATCACAAGAAGCAGGACTACTGATTGTTCTGCAGATTAGCAAATCCACAAGAGCAGGAAGAGCATTCTCATATAGAGCCCCAAAGCTCTGGAACAAACTCCCGGATGTTGACCGGAGCTCAGCTACGCTCACAGAGTTCAAAACTAGATTAAAACAATTTTTATGGGTTTTTGAGCCCTGTAAACATACAAATTGTTAAAAAAACAACTTACTTCAATGTACTTATTTAGCCTACACCTATTATTTATCACACATCTTGCAGATGATGCTGATCACCTGTTTGTTGTTTATGTTACACTGCTATAACTAATGTTTGTTTTTTCAGGTGCTGACCAGTGATCTGTACTCTGATGATCTCAATGTTAAATAGAAGTTACACTGGGGAGGTGATTAGCACCAGACCCAATCAGAGAGGCTCCCTGTGACCTCATAGAGGGGTTCTTCACCATGGGGTTCTTTTCTGTGAATTTGTGTATGGTTTTTTGTTACGGGTCCACTGTTTTTTCCCACATCAATAAAAAAAGAAGTTTTTGATTTCTTTATTTCATCACAAAAATGGGTTAAAAGGACTTTTATAGTAATTTAGTTATAACTGGTCAGTTTAAATTCCTATTTTCCTCATATTAATAAACTTAACTTTACAATCCCTAAAGTAGCATTATATGGTTGTTCTATTTCTTTGCTCATAGAATTATCAAACAGGAATTCTTATCTAATTCGTACCCCAATTTAGGTCTTTGAAGCAACAGAAAAAAAGCTACATAAAGATGCTTTGATTGACTGATTGGTTAATAATCAGGAAACCTTTTTTAGGATTATTTAGGCACTAGTCAACAAAAATGCTACATAGAAGTCAATGGAAGGTCAATGCTTTGGTACTGCTTGCCATGCATTGAACTAGCATCATTATTACATCTAACACAACTTTCATAAATTACACAAAAAAATGCCTTGTTCGGTTATTATAGGGTTTTATACATATGTCCTTGTTTTGAGTTCTTGGAGAGTCTGCTGATTGAACAAGTTTATTATCCAAAAAAACTCTTATAATCTTCTTTTTCAGTTGGTCAGTGGAGAAGGTAATTCCTGTTCTTAGTTCCTTAAATACTTGTACAAAAGGAGTTTAAATCTAATGTCTGTGTTGAGTAAATTTTCTTGTTTGAGTTTGATGCTTTGTTTGGACATCGGCCATGTTGGAGATATATCGCGTCAGAAAGCGGAGCACATATTTGCATGATCAGTCTGTGTTTTGTGTCTACAGTGTCTCTATAATGTCTATAATGTTTTTTGCTAAAAGATCAAACATATGGGGGAAACGTGATAAAACTCACAAATTATACAAAGAATGACTTGATGAGCTAGAGACGGCTTGTGAAGTAAAATTACTGAAGATCCTGTTATCAAAAATGCCTGTTAAAAAATAGGAAAAACCAAACAGATCCTAGTAATCTTAAAAATGTCAAAACCCAATTTTAAAAAGCAGGTTACTTATTTCTATGCAGATATAGACAGAGAAGGATGGAGCTCCTTTGCAGTCAAAATTGAAGAGAAGTGTTCAAGTGACATTGCCACAGCGATGCAAAATGGGGCTGAATCAAGTGTGCTTGTGTTTGCGCCTGCATATATGTGGGCGATACATAATTCACCCCCGTCGCTCCCTCTTCCTGATTCACGGCAGCACAAGGACTCCCAGCGCGCTCATAGGCAATTCTCTCATCTGTCCTTTCTCTTCCTCTCGTCCCCCAGGCCTGACAGCTACAGTAACTGCCGTAGACACATGCAGCCACAGTCACACAAAGTTTTATTGTACAATACAGGAAAAATATGGGTGAGAAAGTTCTCGTGTGTCTCGCTGAAAGGAATTAAAACAGCAGGTTAAATCATTTAACCTGTCCATGGTTTAACCTTCCTTTTATGTGAGTTGGAGATAAAACCAGCTTAAGCCTCATCACCAAGTGCAGGGCTAAGAAAACAAATGGAGGATTGGATATAATCTACTGTGGTGAGATGTTAAAGGGGATTATTTATAATGCATTAGTAACTAAACAATTATCAAGTACAAGTACAAAACACTCAATAAATTATCCTTGAGTAGAGCAAAGAGCAACAGTTTGATTAGTCTTTTATTGTTGGTAAAAAAAAAAAAAAATCAATACACTTTTTGTAACAAGCAAGCAAACGTATTCAGGGTTTGCTGGTATGCAGGGGCATGAAGCCTCTTTAGAGTACTTTCAAAATGCTGACAATTTTTCAGTCAATATTTCTGAGAACATTTATTTTTTATCAATTACATAATAATAAAACAACTATATAATGACTTTGCTGATTTTGAGGAAATTGTTGCATAAAAATTTAATTGTATTCATTACAAATATCATTATAACTATATCATTATTTATTTTGCATGGTAAGAATAAATGAATGTTATACTTTTTTAAAAAAATTCTTAAAAAAGGTAGTTGTTCTTAATTTTTTTTTAACCAAGTAAAAAAAGATTCAGATTTACTGAAAAAAAAGATGAAAAATCTCATTTGGAATTTAAAGCTTATGATTCTGTTGAAACCAACCAAACCTAAAGAGCCAAACATGTTTCTAAGAGTTTTAGTGCCCTCTGTTGGTTAAAATGAGTACATTCAGCTGTGAATAGTGATTGCAGGAGTCATGATGCGCACACAACCAAGACCAACTGGCTGAAGAATGAATTAGTTAGTAAATCCTTCCAAAAATGTTATGCTCCAATTCTAATATGAATCTATGAGAAGAATAGCTCTATATCAAGAAAACAAGTGTTTTCATGCAGCTTCACTTTCATCAAGCCAAAGCGTGCTTGACTTTAAAACTGAAGGAGCACAGCTGACTGTGTTGGAGAATCTGTCGTGCCCAATTTCCCTGTGGTGAAACCATTTGGGCTGTCACGGGTGTGTGAACATCTCAATTACCATGAGATGCTCAGACACTCAGCTGAATAATTCACATGCAGACTACACACTAGTCTGACTGAGGGCTGAGTCTCAAAACACAGACCATGAGCTTTAATGATGTTGCAGAAATAATGAGCTGAAATTCAAACTAGAGCTCTTAAGTGGAGAAGCTCCGGTATTGCTTCTAGACATGCATACAATACTTGTTGAATTACATAATGTCTCAGTCTGCTCTTAGGTTGAATAGCAGAGGTTATGTAAACAAGCCAATGATCTTATAATGCCTTGGGGGAGAAAAGATTGTGAGAGAGAAGACGTAGGAAAACAGAAAGAGAGAGATAGGGAGATCTGAAACTGACGGCTGCATTATTGATCGTATTTAAACCCGATGCCATGATCAAGTAGCTGGCAGACATTCTCACAACACCATTAGTTACAACTTCACATCTAGTCAGCATTGTTAGAGGACAAAGGAAGTGCTTTCTTATTAATAGCTCTTAATACAAGATCGATCCTTCGCTTCAATGCATTCAGGTAACAGTTAGTGGAAATGTTTTAAGCACATATAAACAAGCTTGCACATTTAGTGTGCGTCAGGGACGATTCTAGGATCCAAGCTTATTAAAACAACATGTCCTTAGCGAAACGTGATAAATATATTAACTGGTTATGCAAACTTGTGTTAGATACATGTTCGCACCATTGACTATATATATAACATGGACGTTTGTGACATCAGCCATAGGTTTCTGTCAAATGAAACTCAAAAAGGGTGGAGTCAGTACACAAAAACACGCCCTCAAAGGCAGGACTTGGCCGCAGTTAAGGCATCTGAATGGCTGAAGGTTTAATCTTTATATGTCTTAAACAAACTAATTTGAAAATAATTCACCCCCTCAGAGTGTTCATGAAGACAAAAACTAGTGGTCTGAATCAACAAACCTAATGGAGCCAGGGGTGGAAACCTAAGACTGTATATAATATGGACGTAGCATGTGCAGTGTTTTGTATGATCAGTGAAATAAGTTAAAAATGGACGTAGGTAACCATCCCCTTTATGGAAGTGTATCACTTCCCAGTAACCAAATATGTGTCCTAAGAGGCGGGAAAAAGGCGTAGTACAGATGACTTATTGTAAGATCCTTTACATTTTATATATTCTAAACAAACAAATAAAAAAATAATTGTTCTAAATTGTTCTAAAAAAAAAAAAAAAAACATTACAGCACCAGGAGTGTAAAGATATTTTTTCAACTCCAAAGTTAGGAATTTTTAACTATGGAGTCAATGAAAACTTGCTCACTTCTGACCCCCTTGTGGCCAGTCAATGTATTACAGTCACTTCCTATTGTGCTGGAGTAGGGAGAGTGGGTTGCCACTTGGTGGAAACATGTTTTATTCAGCTCCAAAGTTAGCTAGTTTTAACATTGGTGTGAATGAGATCTTGCTCCCTTTTGGAGTCAGCCTCAAGTGGCTGCTAGGGGAGCTACAGCTCAGTTGTTTCTTATCGCGCATCAAGAGGAAAGCAGGAGGTTGCTCCTTGGTTTGCACAGAGGCATGATCGCAATGGGTTTTAAGAAGGTTCTTGAGCAGGCATGAGCGGGCCATCGGGCATGCTGGGCAATGCCCGATGAGCCAACCCACATTTTTGGGACACACTGTTTTTATTAAAAAAAAGTAGCTCTGAGTTCGTACAGCACATATTGTTCTGAGCACATTCTTCCTTTCTCACGCCAATATTGAAACTCTTGAAAGACCTCATGAATATTAAAAGCACCTGAACATTAAGAGATTTTTTTTTTCAAAGAGCATATTTGACCAAGGTTGATATCAAGAATTGAAGATTGTAAAATACTGAGATTTTAAGACTTTTTTGGTTAAATGCTTATAAAGTAAGCATATAATAATTATATTACCTCATTGTCTAACATTTGCTGGTCTTTTTTTTCTCTAAATGTTCAGGTTAAAATATTTAGAAATGTTAAAATAAGTGGTATTCAGGCTCATGGAGCCTCTATAGAGAGCTCTATAGAGAACATTTTTAGGGCAAAATTGATTTTGCATGACAAAAATAAATGCATTTTTATGCATGCAGGCAGTTGTGGTCTAGTGGATAAGGAGATCGACTTGTGATCGGAAGATCGCTGGTTCGATTCCCAGCTCCACCGAGTTGAAGGTGGTGTGAGTGATGAAACGCTTGCTCTACCATCTTCAACAACTACAGCATTGAGCAAGGCACCAGTGTCCCGAAAGCTCCAGGTGTGTGTTCTTGGTGTGTTTGTTCACTGCTGTGTACACTGGAATGGGTTAAAAGCAGATTCCAAATTCCAGTCACTCAACATCTGGCCAACTTATCACTTCGCTTTTTAATTTTTAAAAAAATCATTTTTCATGCTTGATACCTGTAAATGGAGGCTTCTATGGTTTCTAAACTACTTTAAATAATAAAATGTCTGCTGAACAACATGTCTGTTTCGTATCGATAAGATGCAGTAGAGTTTGTTACTCAGGCGAGCAAATTATCAGTTTAGATCAGCAGGGTCAGGCTCTGTGCAATCTCTCTTTATTGGGCGACTTAGCTGTCAGTCACCAGCAGTACCTGTCTGCATCTACGTGGACACAGAATTAACTCATCTGCTTCAGCTTCTCTTAAAATGTTAATGAAAAAACGAAATGTATAAAAAGTGTTTGGGTTTTATAGGTACTAAGAGTTTATTTAAGGGTGTCCAAAAAAAAGTCCATGGAGTGCATTAACCATTAAACTAGCACCCATACAGAGTAGTATCAATAGTTACCACCAGTAATCTCACTATTTATGCATGAATAAATAGTCATAAAAGTTTAGAATATAGCACTAAAATTAGGTAATTTGATAAACATTACTTTCTTTCCAGTAGTCAAAACTTACATGGAAGCATGAGTCATTCAATCACAAGAGAAGTTCAAATGGGATTCAAATAAGTATTAAGCGAGCTCACTGTGAAGTGTGTCAGACTCTTTGTTTCCTGAAAGAATTGTGAACAAGGCAGTGAGTTCATTTGACAAAACACAAAAAAGCCTATTAGGGCTCTATATTGATTGACAGTTCTTAGCTGAAACAGCAATTTTTCCTGAGTCGTTTGATGGAAACTTAACTGAATAATTACAACGCCCACAGCAGCCATCGCCTAACTTCATATTTTCACTCACAAAAACTGACTTTGAAGGTATTCAACAATTATGCAGTGGATAGTTTTAAGAACAACAAAAAATATTTGGTTAAAAAAGAAAGTGGGAGGATTATGCATCAGCGACTTATCAGTGACTTATTGGATAATGCTGATCGTCCTGTTGTCATGTACAAAAAGCTTTGAAATTTAAATCAGGAAGTGCAAAATTGCCCTGAAAAAAACTGCTGTTTCAAGTTAAACAAGGTGTATTACATTTAACATATAGACATATTTCAACAACATGAAAACATCAGTATAAAAATATTTATCTAACATATCTCGAGGTCGACATCTCAAAAAGGGGTTCTGGAGTGTCAGAACCTTTAAGGTTCAAACATGCCTTTATATGATTTTCAAAATAATATAGATTGTAAAAGGCACAACAAAAGTTGCATTTTTTATTTTTTTGGTTCATTTTAGTGACTTTCAAGTAGCTACTTTTTAATTGGGTAAATGTATTTCCAAGTTGTTAAAGTGCCTCTAACCAGTCAGATCAATCATTTTAGAACTTTACTGTGTCTAGTGTGACTCTGGTGGGAGAAATACCCAGCCTCCACCAGCAGGCCTCTTTGGCACACGGGTTACAGAGTGACGCAAAGTCATGAGTTCAGCCCTTATCTAATTGCAAAAGCAATTAAGTATTTAATGGGGGCACCTTGTGATCATCCCTCAATCATTTAAACGCTTTCCAGAATGAATAAATAATTAGTGACTGGCATTTCTTGCTGATTTAAAAACTCTCATTTAGAGTATTTGATTTTGAGTCAAGAGGTAAATATTCTCTACCCATGACGATTTCACCATTCTCAATTTGCAGGTAACAAGACCCATTGCGCCAGGCAATGACAGTTAAACTTACATGAAGGAACGAAACATATTGTACATTACAGTCTGACTTTTGAACAAGATTTCTTTCTTTATATAAAATTGTTTACAAAGTCCAAACTACAGACAAATAACCACAAAGTCAGACCTCATTTAACAAAATGTACACTTAACTTCATAAAATGTAGGGTCAAAATGTTGCGTTTGAAGATTGTCATGTTGCTTTTGCTATTTGAATTTTCTGTGATCTCAATCTGCAATCTTGTGTAATCCTTAGTTCTGCCATTTTATTTCTCTGGTTCCCTAGAGAGCACAGTTGATGTATTTCTAATTAACCCTACTTTGTCGCTGAATTGAAAGAATGCATATTATGCATCTATAGTAATTGCAAGTCTTCATAAAATTAGATGAATGTCCAACAAAAGGTGTCTTAGGGAATTCATTATTTGAAACCATTTTTATTTTCAACAGATTTCACCAAAAATATATTAGTCTATCTGGCTTGTTTCACCGCTGGAATTAAACTGAAGAGTTGAAAGAAGTTATATTCTAGTCATTTTCACAATGATCTGTTATAGTTATATTTATATAATATTTATACATTTTATTTCTCCTTCCTTTTTGAACTTGAATGCCTATAATGATATTGTAGATATTGTAATTCATATTGTGTTAAAGTTATATTGCTATAAAATGTTTTAAACTGCATTGAAATTAGATGTAGAGGGGAAAAAACAGCTATGGACATGTGAAACTGATAACCAGTGAGCAACCCATGAACCCTTAACATGCCCCTAAACGTAGCCAGCAGTTGAAGCCAAAACCAATGAACTCTTGAGTTCAGACTGCGTCATAAGGTGGTATAAAAGATGAAGACACACAGTTTAAAGCCAGATGAGGGAAGATGCAGCAGCTCGTCCCAGGCACCAGACACCAGCTGATGATGGACAACCAGAACTTTGAGTGGAGAAAATTCTTATGCTTTTAGAACCAAGAACCAAGCTTGTTTACTTAAAATGTTTTAAGACTTTAAAATACAAAAGTTTTGAGGGGACCGACCACAAAGGAGTCTTCTGACCAAGTGGTAAGCAACTAAATGCTTAGGACTTAGGGAATATTCGACGTAATCTGAGAATAATAAATAAAAAGGTTCAAAGTTTAAAGTATTCATTGAACACCAAAAAACAGGTCACTCAAAAATTCCTGATAGAAGACCAATAAAACTAAACATGAAATGCTTATGCATAACCTGCTAGTGTGGTTCATCCATAACTCTAATAAATAAAATAAACTGACAAATAAGGTGACAACTAAAAACAATTACACTTTCAAAGTGAAAGCCTTCCCTTTACTGACAAATATGAATCCCATGTATTGCTGGTCAATAAAAGGGAATTTAGCAACCACAGACTGATCCACATATACACAGCAAGTTATTAAATGTTAAATGCTATTATTGAGTATAATAAACGTATTTCCATTGGCTTTTGTATTGCATCAAGTAACAAATCATTTCACTTGACAGTCATGGGAGTTTGTGGTTGTTTATGATCATATCCACAGTGGACACCATATCAAACAGTTTCTGGGCTCTGAAACAAGCATGAGCTCATTGGATGAGTTGACGCTGAAGTCAGATATTCAGGACAATAAATCACTTAGTGACAAATAACAACGTTCCTGTAGCTTGGGTCACAAGGATCCAAACTCTACGGTCACAAGAATAGTATCCATAAAAATTTATTACACTTGAACTTTCATATTTCCTTTTTCTAACAATGAACATTTTACTTGAGCTTGACCTTCAATATGAGCAAATTTGAATGATCTAACTCAAATCCTGTAGTGCAAACACAAGATCAAAGTTCTGAAAAAAATTTCATAAAAAATGTACTAATGACGAATACATTTTGTTTTGAAGTAAATTTTGAGAACACCATTTAGATGTTTTACTTGTTTGAATTCCTAGATCTGATTTTATCAACACTTATACAAGTTAATCTTCTGAACATGCAGGCTAATTAAAATATAATGTTTAAACTCTTTTTGAACTTGAACAAATTGAATACAAAGCTTACCAAAAAGGTTGTCAGGCTATTTTTTGACAACCCTTTAATGTATTGACACCAAAATTGGTGCAGGACATAATAATCATGATCTGAGGTGACCTTAGACACATTGGCCAGTAGTGGTGTGGATATTTGTAGAAAACCGAACATCAGGACCAATTTGCTAAATGCATTGAGACATCACAAGCACACACACACCATAAATTCAAAACATTTTGGAGAATCAAACCAAGTTCAAGTTTTTTTCACTATGACCTTTGAGGGTCGATGATTTTATAGAACCCAAGAACATATGGTAAATTGATAGAACAGAATGTGGGTGGGCTAATGCATGGTTGACCCTGTATAGGCTTGGAGCTGACCTGCAGTAGATGAGCATGACCCACATTTTTTTCCCTAAGTGATGAAACTTAGAAACGCTACAACAGCCTCTTAAATAAGCAGTGACTAAATTTAGTTAATCTAGGATACATACTAGGTTAAATAAATATATTTAAATTCCGTTATTTGTATAGATTGAGTTGAATCTTTTTGCTTACAGAGAGCGAGTTGACCTTCATACAGATCACAAAAGGGCAAATAGACCTTTCCTGTACACTCCGACACACTGTCACTGCATCAATATGCCTTGCAGCATTTTAAAGACACCATATGCTATCTGAAAGTAGAGCAGTCATGTTATGTCAGAGGTTTTTTAACAGTGACTGGCCATATGTCTACTTCCGTCTGAAATAGCTTCACTTTTTAAAGTTTAAAACAGACCACCATGATTTATATTGTCTGTATCTCCAAAATGTCACAAAGCCACTGGCTTTCCAAACATGTGACCATGGAGTAGTCATCCCACAATATACCTCAGAGGATCAAACCACAAAGGGATCCACTAATAAATAAATAGACCAGTAATTTATAGTGCAAATCCTTTGTAATTGATTTTTCTGCAAGCTCTTCACACCATTCATGTTATCCGGGATCATTCTGCCACTTATAAAGCAGCTGAACTCGAAGACCACATTAGAGAGCTTAGTCTATTAAGAATAAGGAAACATGACATCAAGGTTTTAAAACAGTACATTCATTGCAATTTATATCTTATTTAAAACTTGATGGAATCAGCACTCATCTGTAACTCCTCCCAGGCACGAGCCAAATAATTATGTCAGCAAGTTACTTGGTATTACACCACCATGGGACTAAAACCTAGCACAGGATTCAAAAGCAGTATGTAATATAAAGGTGTATCCACTTAAAATCATTAGTATACGCTGTAGACGTACTTGTACGAGCATGCTCAGCTTCATTGACTAATGACTAAACAGGTGACTAAACTAGTTAACAACATGCCCTAGTGATACTAAATTCTAAGTGTGAACCCCTGATTGTACAGGCCCTAATAATGTTGTAAACAATGATGACGTTCCAGTGTTTGGGCAAGCATTTTGGCATAGGAAGTATGGCGGAAATCAACAGTTTTATTAAATATCTATTAGTGCAACCATGAACACAACAGCCAGACATTTCGGGTTATAGGGATACGGGGAAACTTTGCTGGCTTGTCCAAGAACTCCTCCGCTTTTTCTGTATCCAAAAAGCTTGCTTAACTATTTATTTATGCGACCTGTAAAACGGTCTATATAGTATGTATATTGAAAGTTTGACATCACCCATAGGTTTCAACAGAAAACAAATGATAATCTTTTTCTGAGTTTGGGTACTTCAGTCACTTCCTCCTTGACAAAGCATTACTTCAAGAAAATCAAAGTGGGCAAAAAGTCTAGCCCAGCTTTTAATTGTGCAAAACAAAATGTAATCTTGAAATTAAGTCAGAAAAAAAAATTGACCCCCTCAAAGGTGTAGGTGAAAACTAGTGATGTGATATAAAAAAAACTCCTGGCATTAGATGTGTTCGTTTTCGAAAATAATTTTAACATGGGTGTCAATTGGAATTTTATACTTTTGGGAGCGACCTCAAGAGGTCAGTGGAGGAAATTCAAGTAACTTCCTATAACACCCGTAGAAGGGAAGCACCTCATGGTAGGAATTAAATTATGTTATATAGAATTATGTTGTTATAGGGAGATAAATGCCATTTAATTATCCTAACTCTTCCCAGGTGCAACTGCTCAAGCTCATTAGCAGGTTACAAATCTCAAACATCCTCACTCAGCATCACTGATGACTTAAGAGCGGCATTGCACACTTACTATATTTTTCCATATGATAGTGATATAAGGCTAAAAGATAAGTTTTAACCAGTGAAGATACTCGTAAATTTTGGGTGACTTTAGTGAGCTAGTACATGAGCAGCACACCCGCTACGCTTCATTGACAAATGAAAAGCAAATCGAATTTCACCCAACATCTTTTCTGGGGCAGGCCCTTCTAAGACAAAGTATCTAGTATGCTTACTATACTTGCCAAATAAAAGGATAAATTATATTTAATTGTGAACCCGTGAAATTATGAGGTGCACAACAACGATTTAGTTGATCCCGTGGCGTGATCCCAAGCACATTAACAAGTCAAAATAAATAACCAAAAGTGAGAGAAAACAGGAACAGCACAAAACTAAAAAGCTTATTCTTCTCACTCAAATCATATTTGTTTTGGGTTTTTTTATTAGGTTTGTGTCAAAGTGCCTTTTTAGTGTCAAAAATGGGTTTTAAAATGGTGTTAATGTATATATATTTTTTTACTGACGGCAGTCCTGGAGAGTCGGGGCCCCTGCACATTTTAGTTGCAACCCTGCTGTAGTATACATACTACTCTACTTCAGCCAATCAGAGGACCGTAATTAGTGCCACAGGTGTGTTTCATGATGGTTGAACCAAAAATGTGCAAGGCTCCGGCTCTCCTGGACCGACGTTCCTTTTTCTGCTTTTTTCCACATGTACTCATTCCTTATCACTTCACATTCTATCTTAGTAAGTTACCTTGTAAAAAGCAAATCCCTCAACAACAAAGCACCTTTCTCAATGCATTGTCTTAAGTTCATGTCCCATTGCACTTTTCTGAATGTGTACCTGTAGGCCATGCCAGTCGTGACTCGGACAGAATCCTGCAATGACAGTGTGTGTACGTTGAGAAACTCCTCCAGATGTTTGAATTCTACCTGAGAGCTGGAACGTGGCGATAAAAGTGGAGGATAGAGTTTTGCTCCAGAATTCTGCTTCCCACATCGGCTCTGAGTCTGGACCCTCTCTTTCTGCCCACCCTTTTGTTTGGGAGTGGGGATGTCAGGACAAGTGGCTTTGTACAAGTACATCTCTCCCAGTCACGTCCATACAGTCCAAGAAGGCCCTCGGGAGACAAACTTCTCTCCTCTGGTTAGTGTAACAACTCCATGAATCCAGTTCTTTCTTTACGAGAATCCTCTGGATGAACGTCTCTCCGGCTCACATCGATAAAACATCCGTGTGCAGCTGATCGACTTAGTTTGACTCTGTGGTGAACACCATGAGAATCTGGGACATTTTCACTGCCTGAATCTCTCCCTCCCACCGTTTCCATCTCTGTTGCTCCACCTCTCTCTCCCTCCCTCTCTAACTCATTCATCCCCAATCCTTTCTTCATGCATCCACCAAAACAGTAGAGCTTGCCGATCTTTGACCTTCTCTTAATTCCGGAATGACATCATATCCCTTCCAGAAGATTGTGGGCATGTGTTGACTTTCTTATCCATATCTAGATATTTCAGCATACTTTTATGCATCATGGCAAGAATTCCGTGGAGAAGAGCCAACAAACACAGAGTTGCTGACGGACCATGGTAAAGTCCTTTAGAATTGAGGTGCTGGAAATCTGGTAGTCAATACAAATGGCAGTGAAAGTGGCAAAGTGGTCTGTTAAGGTTTTGTCTATTTTTAGAGCCTTATAAATAACCCGAATGAATTTTTACACTTGTAGGAGTACACAGAGTTAAATTCTGGCATCACAATAAAAAAATTCAGATAAAATTCCTTTTGATGATTGAAATATTGGTTTATCAGTGTAAATCAGTGAAATATTCGTTTCTTCACATTTTTAACATTAGGTAAAAAGAAAATTGATCAATTATGGGTAATAAACAATATTAAAGTTTTTGTTACTAAAATAAATATTAAAAGGTACCTAGAATACAATTTGTCCTATAGAGGTCACATTTCACTAGCAGTAACTGCAATTTACATAAACAGCAGATACAAGAATACAACTCTGCGTGTGTTTTTTTTTTTTTTTTCAACCGGTGACTGGTGCTGGATGCTGGATGCTACATCTTTAAATCACGTGTCACATGACCATGAGAACAAGAAAAAAGTGTAATGCATGCTGGTTTATTTGATTAATTATGTATTTAAGTTTTTAATACATCATAAATACCTTTACACTACAACTGATCAAGATTCACCACAGCAGATGTTGGTAGAAATGTATAAATTTTGTAATGATTTACATATATATATATATATATATATATATATATATATATATATATATATATATATATATATATGTGTGTGTGTGTGTGTGTGTGTGTGTGTGTGTGTGTGTGTGTGTGTGTGCGTGTGTGTGTGCGTGCGCTTGTGTGTGTGTGTGTGTGTGTAATTATGACTAAATAACTTTCAAAATAATTTTAAAGATTAGATTTGTATATCTTATATATCAAACATTAACTAGCATAACTTACAAATACATTAAAAGTTTATCTATTGAGTAAGCATTTGAGCACAGATCTTCAACCAATCATAATGTAGTATTCCATAGAGCTGTGCAATGCACTATATTCTATATATATCCAAAGAGACACCTAAGGCCATTCAGGACCCTCTTTTTTCAAGGTAGCCTTTCATTGTCCCCATTAAAGCATCCATTTCCGCTCCAGTTCTGAAGCACAGTCTGATCAGCATCTGTGCTTGAGACGCTGGAGCAAAGGAGCCTACAGACCGCATGTCTCAAAAACATAACTTGTCTCAAGCCATTGACTACAATACCTGCAGGAGTGTTCCTAGTAGAATTCTAGTGCCCAGCTATGGTATGACCCACGAAAGCTAATGTATTTTGGAGTGAAAATACTCTATTAAATGAGAGATTAGTACTTGTTATATTTGTCTTATCTATAAGATCAAATAACAGTATAATTACTTAAACTCTTCTACTATTATTAGATTTAGATGAGAAAGAGGATTATATAGTCTGAGGGTTCACAGAAATGTTAATGGATGCTACATGGATTAATGTGCTCATGTTTTAATCTACTTAATCCTCCTAAGTGTGGATGGCATCCCACAAATAAATAGTAACCAAACTGCTTTTTCAAATGAACACATGATCAAATGGCAATTTGAGAACTTTTTAGAATAATACAGCTATTCTTAATTATACTTTACATGTCACACAATTCTTTTTGAACAATTGTGAGTGTGCATCTGTACACTTGCATCTGGGAGCTGGTGGGCTTTATCATTGTTTTTTTTTTGTTTTTTTTTATAAAAAATGTCTGTCTTTTCAGATATTGAAATATTAATGTTACTATAAAAGAAAACAAGTGAACACTGAGGTTGGATACAAAGGTTGTATTAATTAGTGAGGGATGTTTTATTTAATTCACTTTAATTAAGTATTGATTATAAAATGTTTCAACAAGACTCAAGAACTTTCCTATCTCAACGGTTGTTAATAGATAAATGTACATCACCAATAATATACAGTAGAGTTATATTGTAGAGTAGTGTTAACAAAATATCTTTGAACATCAGATGTCATATAACACTGATAACAACAGTTTAACTATTTTATATATTGGGGGTATAACCAAATCAAAATATATACCTGCTGCTCTCTGTTGAACAACCCACTGTTTGATTTTGTTCCCTCTTAAACGTTTTTTTGGTCTTCTATAGTCGGTTCAAGTAATTTTCTTGTTTCCTCCATTTCTGTACCATTGACTAATTAATGTTAAAAATTCTCTCGCAGCTGCTCTATTTCAATTTTCTGCACCATAACTGACTAATAGGCTCAAGTTTATATCCTGCTTCATACTTGTGTCTCCGCAGGTGGCAATTTAGGATGACGTTAACTGTTATGCTGCATGCCAAAGCATAGCATGTAATAGTGGAAGTGCATTATGTATTACTCCGCAAGGTGACCGACTACAGTAGCAGTGATGCTACGACAATCCATTCAGCTTGCAAAAGCACGGCTTTGTAGCATACCATGGTTGTAACAAAACTTTCCAACCTATTTTTGAGCGACAAGCATTCATACTAAAGGTACACTGGGTTTTAAGGTGCCTAATAGTGTGGAAAAATACTGTAGCTCTGATTGCATTAAAAAAAATAAAGCTGTAATTACTTGCCCATGAATAAACAAATACGACCTTGCTGTGTGGTGAAACATGTACCTCTCTGATGAATTGAACAATTCTGGCTAGTACGTCCTCTTCTCTTTCTACCTTCTACTTTACTTTCTTGTTTATAGCATTCTGTCCGAAAACACAAATAATATAGCTATATAAATTTACAAGAAACCATATTACTTTACTTGAAATAGAATTTTTAGCTGAAATAAATCATGGTTGTAAAAAATTTAATATAATTTTTAATACAAAAAATAATCAGACTTGTAAGTGTGTGTATTACTCTCTCTTTCGTTCTCTTAAGCTACGTTTGTAGAAAAACACAGGGGAAAAAATGTGTCCTATAGCTGAAGGGCTTCATCTTTAAACTTTCCCATTAATCTCATCTCCATGCTCCCCTGAAAAAAGAAAGAGACAAAAACAAAGATAAAAGCCTAATAGGCTCAAGAACGAGCTTTAGAAACCAGAGAAGAAGAGCACAATGCTAAGCAGGATAAAAGGATTTGAGATTGAAGCCTCATAATAGTAAATATCCTAAAAGAGAATTAGAAACGCATCACAATGTTGCCTCTAAATCCTCAAATCGCTCACATTTTTGCATTCTTGCACAAGATAAATCCACGAAACTTTGCAGATGGGAAATGAACCTCATTTGAATCTGTCTAAGCTATTAGAGACAGACAGAAGTTATGTAGAAGAAATGTAAAAAGAAATCAAACATTCCACAATTTTTTCACAGTAAAATTTTAAATATCCTGCAAAGATTTTTTTTAAAGATGCAACTTCACCTTCTTTTCTACACTGTATTTTACATATAAACATTGCTTATGAATATTAGTGCTTCCATGAACAAGTATTTCAAGCTGTTCAATTTCAAACTGTTAAAGCACCTGTAATTGCAGACCGTTTTTGGATTTTCTGCGTGGAATTTTCTTGCTTTGATTCGAAAGCTTCCCTTAATCATAGCGAAAGAATAACAAAAGTTTTCTCATTTTGAAGAAAACACTTTAAGGACTTTTTCTTTTTATATATTATTAACGTTTTATATTTTTTGTTTCATCCTACCTTATAGCTTTCACTGCAAGAAATCCCCGTCATGACCCTTAATATAGAAGTCAAGTAGGCTTTGTTAAGGCATACTCAGCAGGCATGAGAATGTGAAACAGCCGGAGTGTAAAGGAGACTCTCTTGTCTCCTGTAGGAAATATGTGATGTCAGAATGAGCACAGGTGAGAATGTCAGTTATCCGTGGAGCTTGAGGGTCAGAGAGCTGAAACTGCTGTGTTGATGCTCGTGTTTCAGCTCAAAGATTTGTACTCATTATCACTCAGGAAGTGAGACAGAAAGAATGACGTCTTGAGAGTCAAAATAGATGTTTTGTTTATGTTTTCTTCCTCCAACAAGAACAAATGCCAATTCGTACACAGGACAGCTAAGAATTGCCTCAGAATCTGTCTAGGCTATGAAAGACGGACATGACATTGAATGTTGAATTCTGTTTTCTGTAAAAAAAAATGTATGCTGCTTTTATATTTAAATGTGTATACATAGAGTGATAACGCTTATTGGAGCCAGTTTCCAGTTGTTTTGGGAAAAATCCACCTTTTAAAAATTAGCAGAAAAAAATAGCATCAGAACTGCAGACATTTGCATGAAAGAAAGCAGCTCACATCACTTGCATGCCAGACTTTGATAATTAAGATATTTTAGTAAGGGACAATTAAATGAATTCTCTTTAGGGATGCACCTTTACAACATTTCTTTAATGTGAGTACAAGTACTTTCATACTAATACCACATACCAGAACAAGTACTTACTAATATTTTTCTATGACAACATTTTGTTTTCATCACTGTTTTTATACTAAAAATAAGGCATTTTCTTTTCTCATTTTAAACAGCCAAACCAAATGGTTAACTTAATGAAAAAGTTAGTTTAACTTAAAGCTACAGCGTTCACTTCAAGCCTCTGTGACATACGTCCCTCATTAACAGCTCAGGGGAGAGGGCACGACACAGTAGGCTGCAGACTTTGGCGTCTTTAAGGGCTTTTAACATGTTTTTCATATAAAGGATAACATGAATATAATATTTAGAGGTTCTCCATGTTTGCAGCGTGTGTGTGTTTATTCTGATTGTGGGGAACAAAAACAAAGAAATTACTGGCAGAAAAGGATCAAGACTTTTATCATGGTTTTTGTTTATTTAACAGATAGTATTGTATCGTATAATGTTACAATAAAATTATATCCAAAGAATGGAACATTTGTCAAGACACACTACACACTAAACCATGAAGGAGTGGCTGATAACACTTGGTTTTAAATTACTTGGTATAAATTTATTTAATATAAAAAACGAATTCAACACATCAACTTGCACAAGTAAGTGTATTAACCCAACATGACAATTTTAACCAGGAACATGTCCTTAAACCATGTATTTTAGAAAATAAGCACAAGCTTGACCTTGCACGAACTGAACCAAAAGAAAAAGTCAGCCAGCAGTTCACGACTTCAAACATAAGGCTTCATAAAATAGCTTTAGTAGTGCAAGCAAATTTGGCAGGGTTAAAGTGTACTAGGTGAGCTGTCCAGGAGACGTATCTGAGCTCTAGGGGCGATAGGAGCCAAGACAGTCCCCCAATGAGACAGAGTTGTGGTAGGTTAGGGTAGGTGGAGAGATTCTGCTGTGGGAATGACTGATGGGTGTGGAGAAAGAGCAGCTTATATACTGGAGATATCAAGCATGATTATGACCTCCTGCTTCTCCTAAAAGTAATTCAAAGAACTTTGCGTGTTCAGTAAATAATTAAATCTGTTCAATCCGTTTAAAAATCCAGCTAAAACCTGATAAATGAAAACTGACTAGTTCCATACACTTAACACAGTCTTTGTCCTGGGTTTATACAGCTTCTTTAACATTATTGTTTTAAAAATATTTTATACAAGAACCCTTTAACTCAAAAATAAATTGTATTATAACCACTCATTACCACTCATTTCAAACTAAGATTTCAAGAGGAAAGTGTACCAATATCACCACAATGTTACAATGAACTTGATTCAAAAATGAAAAGAAATGTTTTGAAATAATTAAACATAAATATCATTTTAATCAATGCTTTTGGTGGTCGTTGCCAGGAACAGTTAATATATTTGGACTTTATGAATGTCTTTGAAGTAAACGTTCATATAGAGCAGGACAACTTTATTCACAGTTATTTCACGAGCAAACACAAACAGGTATTCATTAACAATGATGTGAAATAATATGGAGTAGCTTTGCAAAACAAATTTTAGACAGCACTACGGGGGCTTAACCCCTTCATATTTTGATTAAGTATTCAAAAACTGTTTATATTTAAGCATTCTTGCTTAATTATAAAACACATTCCTATGGAAAGCTTAAAAAAATTAAGACATTTGTAAATAGTAAAATAATTGTAACCACTTTAAGCCTATTTATACTAAACCTTAAATATTTTATTATATGTATAAAATGTGGAGATTTTAAACCACGTGTTATAAAGAAATGTGATGATGTTCCTATTTTTGTGCCAGAAACCATGCAACATCAATTTTTAAAAAATGACTGAACTTTGTAGCCAACACAAAAGTCAACAAGAGAATAAAAGCAAACCACACCGTCATTCTGTGAAATTTTATATCGGAAGTTCTGCAGCATAAAATAAAGTGCTTTTAATTTTCAATCAGACTCAAACAGAAGGCTATCATTTACAATAGCTTGGTTATAAAGGAAAGGAAGGCACTGCTTAAGAACACGTAAACTAAGAAAAAACAGATATTCTTTCGGCAGTTCAAACTCAGCTTCAAGTTCACTGCTCCCCAAACACTCACCGGTAAGGCATGCCAGTTTCATGGGCCACGCTGTCATCTCTGGAGCGGCCACAGAGCTTTAGGTACCAGCTGGTCTCGATCTCCCGGATGAGGAAAGCTTTCCTGGCCCGCAGCAGCGCCCCCTGTCGGTGCTGGACATGACTGTCCCGCGCGTTCTCATGAGGGCTACGTTGACCTCGGTGTCCGGCCAGAGAAGCAGCGGACTGTCTGCGGTGCCTGGAGGCCTCGTCGGGACCGCCGCGACCCACCGAGCTGCTCCGAGCGGCAATCATGGCAGGACAGCCCCCTGACCCCAAGTAGCGCCCGGAGAGTTCTGGGAAAAATCACAGTGCTCCTTGACAGATCCCTCACTCTGTCTGCTCCTCTTTCCACTTTTGTCTCTCTTTCCGCACGTGTCTGCGTGAGATCTTCTTCTCCAGCCTCTCTTATAACCTCCTGCGAGCCGAGGATGAAACCGGATCTGATGAACTCTCGGCCCCGGCAGTAAGGCTGACCAACGCCCGCAAGCTGCAGCCTGAATTGGGTTGGTTCGAGAAGATGCTCGCTTTTGAATTTAATTTATTCCTGATTCCAACTATCTCGAATGGCTTACGAGACATGACAAACATTAAATGTTTTTGTTGTTGACAAAAATAAACTAAAACAGTTATAAGTATATAATTATTCTGGGGTTTCTATGTGTAATAAACTTGAACAACCACTTGACAAAGCATTGAACTCTATATACAAATAACCATTAAATATTGCAACTTCATTTTAATATTTTTTTATTAAAAAGACCTAATAAATTCCTTGTAATTTACTTTCATTTCCTTGGTTAGAGCTCAAAGCTTACTTAAAGAAAGATGCCATTAATGTCAAAATAAGTGGGTGACCCTGTGAGACTCAAACAGTTTATAAGGGAGATAAATTAGTTATAGACAAACATTGCATGCACTACTCAACAACAGTGAATTAATTTTCATCAAACAAAATTTAACCACATTTCTAACATCCCTAGTTTGTATTCATTTTTTTTCTCGCAACTGTACTTATTATTGTTTTGACACTTTCTGGTAAGCTGTTTTTTTTTTTTTGTACGTTTAAAGACTTGGCTTTTGACATAAAGTCTTTGAGACTTCTTAGAATCACTCACCAAGTCAACAAAGTTTGACTGCAAGAAAACATAATAGTAGTATTTTAATACTTGAATTTATCATAAAAAAACTGTTAAACAATAAAATTTTAACAATAAATGTTAAAATAACATTTAAACCTTGTTAAAGTTTTTCTATTCTGTATCTATTGTATAGTTCAAGCAAATAATTCCCAGATTAACAATCGACTACAATCATTTACATGGTTTAAAATACTTATCCAAAAATAAATATCCACAAAAAAATAAAAATAAATATCCAAAAAAAGTAAAACATGGTTAATTATCCATATTTATATATTCCAATAAGAGTTTAGGTCAACTCTACTTGGAAAATGTGTTAACTCATTGAGCACAAGAAGTTCATTTATGGCTCCGAACAAAAAGACAAAATAATACTTGATATGAGCTTTTTTTAATCTTATGTGTTCTAAGAAATCCAATGAAAAATATGTTATCTCCCTTAAAAATCTGACTGGAAGGTTTATTAACAGGGCACTTAATAACAGGTCCTCGTAATCAATTAATATATAGATGTACCCTCAACAGAGAGGGCAAAAACAATGATTAATGTTCTCTGAATACATCAAAGCACTTTTTAGGATGTCTATCTACCTGCCTTGCTAATGGATCACTAATAAAACTAATGTTAATTAGATCCATTAACTTCATCTTCATGTCGGCTTTCTTCCCTTTCGGGGTCGACACAGCAGAATGAACCGCCAACTCTCTGGCATATGTTTTACGCGGCAGATGCCCTTCCAGCCGCAACCCATTGCTGGGAAATAGATCCATTAACATATAAGTAAATATAGGTATAAGTAAATATAAGTAAACTTATGATTACATATAAATTAAATTGTCATATTGTTGTATTATAAAACGATTTTGGATCACACCATTTGAGATACCATACGTTTTGTAGCCTCTGTCAGTTAAGCACCAACACCAGCAAAGCTTTTCAGTCACATGCTAGTGAGCTTTCTGGGAAATGTAGGCCCTGCACCACTCCACACATGTTCCTTCGCATGTGACACTTAAGCAATAATTTCCTTCGACAAAAGAACTACGGAGCCGAATCAGCCGATACAGGTAAGTCCCACCAGGTAACCATAAACAGCTAAATATTTTCAATTTTTTATTTTTGAGCACCTGCCCTTCATGTGGTCACTGCTAGGCCCTGTTCAACAGCTATTAACTGTGATAAAAACTTAACTGGTTGTTCAAATAACTGTTATCCTCCAGTAATATAGCATTACTTCAGGGAAAAGCTATATAAAAAAACTATTTAGCTGCTTAAAATAGTCCAGAATTTGAGATTGATTGTTTTGTCATTTGTCATGTAAAAATGATTGAAGCCTTGAGAGAGCTTTGAAACCATAGTGAACAGGATATAAGCTATGATGTTTGCTCTGTTACAAAGTTACATAACATTTTAATTTTTCACCACAATTTTACTACAACTCTAAGAAGCTTGTCGACATTTGATTCATTATCATTTATTATTGATAATGTTATGAACATTTCAGTGAATTTTTCAAATGTGAAAAGATTTTTGTAAGCATTTAGAGCATTCTTTTGCCACATTTTTATACTGTAGCTTTATTTTAGTTATGAGTGACTTATGGCTGGGCATGGCTATGGCACAACATATTAAACTCTAAATTATTATACTAAATTGGGGTGGTACACAGTAAAATATTCTATATGTGTCTTTTTAAATTTTCTTTGCAGATGCTTGGTTTGATACACCTAAGGGTGGCCATGGAACCATTGGCAATAATAAGGTACGATATATTGTATCAATTTTCTGTACTTGCCCTGTCTCATTTCCAAAGATGACTCTCGTCAAGGTTTAATAATTGATAGAGGTAATACCCAACAGTCTTGCTGATGATTGATGTTAAAATTATGCGGTGTGGTTTTTCCTTTAAGTGAAAGTGCTTTTGAGATGGAAAATGAAAGTGAGTCGTAAGAGAAGTTGAAGAAACCAGAACCCTGACCGTAGATGAGAAACCAGAGCACAAGTAGGTCAGACTCACAGAGGAAGGTCCCCATGTCTTTAAGCACTACAGGTTAAAAGTGAAACATTATGAATATCATGTAAAGCAAAGACTTTCTCAGGCATGATGCCTGGTGACTGCATCTCTGAACATCCATCAACACCTTGCAATGCAGAGCTACAGTTGTTAGGACATCTCAAGTACTAACATAAAGATGGTTACTATGACTGCAAACAAAACAGGTCACAAATACACTCACAGTCATACAAGCAAATAAAAACAGATCTATTAATGTTTCTGTGGTTGAACTGAATGTAACACAGTGCTACTTAATTCTACAAGATTTTCAAAACCTTCTGGAAGAAACATAACATAGAGTGCTTCAATTGATTTCATCACTATTGGCAGGGCCGGACTGGGACCTAAAATAGGCCCTGGCATTTGTGACCATGGCGACCCATCACGATTATTTACAAGATGTGTGATGGTACGTATGGCAATTTCTGAAGCACAGGTTTACGGTCATTCATTTAGTCAATTTTATTTTATTTTAAAGGCTGTTGGTGCATTAACAAAACCCATTGTAGCTAATTGTTTCACATAAGCAATGGCGTGTAATTTCTGATTGAAGTTATTACTATACACTTTCTAATGATCTGATATCAAATTAAAAGACAAGGCTGTAAACTTTTTTCAATTACTAAAACATATTTTTATCCCTGCACACCACCCAAATAATGCAAAACATTGATCATTAGGGTTTTTAAAAATTAATTTATTGAGAAAATAAAGTTTTCTCTCTCTTTATGTCAATTATGGACATGTAAACGTTATATGTGTTAAGTATTTTTGTCATTGGCTCTAATTTCAGGTGCTCTCTCAGTAAGCATGAGAACTTTCAAGAGTTTTAATATTAGATCAAGAATGTGAGGCTGTATTTATATGAACTCAGACCAATCTTCAGATATTCATCTCGGATATTTCATCATTGAGTGTTTATCTGTCGAGTCAGCCGTCATGTTATTAACAAGAGTAGCATAAAGTTGTGCTATTAAAGGCATCAATCTTATTTTAATCTTGGTTAACATGGAACAGCCTGTTCCATATGACTCATTTAATGATGCCATTAAACGAAAGGCTAGAGCAAACGAGAGATTTATAAACTTGGTCAGAGGCTGGAGGGAGAGGCCTTTGATTTAATTGGACTATTCAAGTGTCTGTTAAGAAAATCAACCAATGAGCCATGATTCATATGTCAGAAATGCTGTCACCATGGCAGATAATGTGTGTTTTTGTTTTTTTAATTATTATTGTTAACGGCTCAAAAATGTGCATTGGCCCACCGGCATTGTCCAGTACTCCCGATGGCCAGTCTATGCAGTCTTGCTTGACCACAGGAGAAGAAAAAGTCATCTGAATGATTTGCAATTATTGACAATAATAAAAATGAAGATTTTTATAAAATCTAAATTAAAGTTTTAGAGTAAATTAACCTGGTCACATAAATAAATAAATAGTTTCCCTGTCTGAAAGCAGCTTTAAAGACAAATATTTAAATAAAAGGCATCAGTAGCACACAGCATTTCTATACCCACTATTTCTATACCCCATACAAGAAATATGAAATAGTAAACAGTGTAGTAGTAGTATTAATAATAATAATGGTTTCAATTTATACAATGCTTTTCCTGACACTCAAAGTTACCTTACAATTATCAGAGCATTATTCATTCACTCCACATTCACACTCAATGTGGTGATAAGCTACCCTGATAGCCTTCGGCTGTCTGACAGGATGTAGCTGCCATTCTGTGCCTACGGCTGCCTGCCCACCACCAAACACACCCCACCAGTGACACACATCCAAGCAGGGCAATGCGGGTGAAGTGGCTTGTCCAAGGCTACAGCGGCAGAATGGCCTTCCAGGGATCAAACCTCCAACTCCCAAGTTACAAGACAGCCAACTTCACCACTGCGCCTTTTTGCCACCCCATGCCACAAGTTGACTAAACAAATAACAGTTCAGGAAAAGCTTGTCTTACAAGTGGTCAAATAATCTGGTGGTTCCAGTTTAGCTAGTTACTAATACAGTATATAATCATAACCTAAAACAAGCAATTATTAACTTGTGCAAGCTATCCTGCCTTCTCCTTCACCACCCCGGGCACACCCTGGTCCAGGACACCTTACTTGGTCAACTCACTTCTCCATTGCTTCCACCTTCTCTTGCATGGCAATTATAGGCAAGAATAATCTAGTGAATACAATTAAGACCAGCAGATTCATCTGGCACACAAGCACAAGAAATTATGGAAACTCTTGTCACAAAAAGCCAACCTGGATAAAAACCTCCAATTTTCTGGTCTGAGGAAAAGCAGTGCCAACAACTGGTAAAGGCTCAACCACTGATGTTAAAGTAGAAAAAGCTGAATCTATTGATTTAGCTGACATTTGTATTAAAACAACTTAAATTGCTCCTTCTTAGCTCTTGCCTTTTGGCTGAAAATCAAACATGGCGTTGATTTTAATAGCAACTTGCCCCTGTCTTTACTGATCAGCAGCACCCTGATTGATGCAAGCCGTGAAAAGGACGTTTGGTGTCAGGAAATGGTGCTTGCTGATTTCCATTCCCTTGATTTTTATGTTGTTTGGTTTATCTCGCCTAAAGCACTCATTGAACAATCAGAGTGAGAGTTTTTGGTATTCACAATTATATGATTCTTTGAGTTCTCTTTTATTGAAGAAACTGTTCATGTGTGAGTGGGGGTCAAATAGGTTATTCTGAAATTATTCAGTGGGCTGAATAATATTGAGTCGTCAAGTCAGGAGAGCTTCAAATATAATTGTCTTTCTCTCAAGGGTTCTCATTCAACAAAGAGGTGTTATTTCAATCAAGAAGGATGGAGATTAAAATGAAAAGGGGATAATGGACCCTATTATCTAGACTCATGGGAATTTGTCTATCAGACCAAAAAATATTTTACAAAATGAGTGTACAGTAAGAGGCACTGAAATGAGACCAGTAGCCGTGAATAGAATAGAATGTTTAAAACACCTGTCAATCCATGGATTCTACATATAAATTTCTGGCAATCTATAGTTGAAAGTGGAATAGAATTATGCTCGAACAACCACAGTTGTTATATATATATATACATGTGTGTGTGTGTGTGTGTGTGTGTGTGCGCGTGTGTGTATATTTAGGCCAGTTTGGAACCTTACTGGAGTTTGTATGTTCTTCATTGCCTGCTCCATGTTTTATGCTTCCACCCTAGAGTCCAAAAGCGTGCTTCAGGATTATTTAAGACTATTTTGTAAGAGTGAACGATGAGCAAATGTTTACCAACAATGGACTAATGACTTTTTTGAGCTAAAGATGGCAATAGCTGAAACATGTAGCCCAAATTAAGATTTTACATGCATCCTTACTTTTTAAAGTAGACTTTAACAGGTTTACTTTCACATTTTATTAAAGTACCTCTCTACTTTTTACTACAGTACACAGACACTATTTAGACAGAAACATGCTGTGTTTTATAAGTAAATAAGTGCAAGTTTTACCTTCTCTGCTGACTAACTGAAAGAGAAAACAATAAAAGCCATCCAGTTATCACACATGAATCAGTACTTGTAACACAAGTTTTAAAATAAAGATAAAGCTCTGTAAATCACAAAAATGATTTTTTACAGACTTAATGTGCATAAGCTATGAGTTCGGCTTTCCTTAGACATCCCCTTCTTTTCGAAATTGGGTAAAAACGATTGTCCATAGTGTGTGAGTGTGAATGAGTGTATGTGGATGTTTCCCAGCAATGGGTTGCTGCCGGAAGGGCATCTCAGTCCGGGAAAAAATTAGAGAGGATAGTTGACATTTTCATTATAAACTTAAGAGTTTCCTCCAGATATTTTTATTTCTGCAATGACGAGTGAAAATACTACAAAGAATAGCTGCACAGAAAACACAAGGCCTCACCTTCAAACACGGAGCCTCGGATCCAAGCGTAAGGTGAATTGAACACAAAATTGCTTTAAAAAACCCAAATCTAACTAACTGTTGTATTGTTCCTTATCGTAGACCCCGCGACGTAAGTTCATCTAAGGCAACGCGAAGAGGCAATCTGGGACCACAGCATCTCAGCCTGGTCAATCAAAGAAGGCGTCTGTGGACTACTAACATAGACATCGTGTGGCCAAGCGAGCTAGTGCAACTTACATCACCTTGAGCACAAAGTCGGTAGCCGTTTTACCAGAGTTAAGTTGAGTTGAAATGTCTGTCCCTTAAGACAGAGCTTCTGGTTACATTAGCCTTAATCAAGAGGGTAGGGGACCTGTAGGCACTTACAGTCTATGAGACCAGAATTCGGACCTGGAGACTTATTTTATCCTTAAGCCCAGGTCTGGATCTGTGCCCATCCTCTTCAAAACTCAGGTATTGAACCTCCAAGATCGGCTCCATCCAACCCTGGGTTCTAACAACAAAGATTGGCCCACTGGCTGGTGGAGGACATCTCTACCTAATGCATAGCATCTGAGATCCGTTACCCCCTGCGGTTAAGTGCCCACTCCGTATAGGGAGTATTGGCCTACTGGGCATTGGCAAGTGGAATTCCACTGGCAGAGATCTGCAAGGCTGCGGGTTGGTTGATGCTCAGTACCTTTGCCTATTACAATATGCATATTGAATGTCTTCTCAGCTCTGCTAGGTGGTGTCTGTACTGACTGAAGTGTATGAAGGGGTGCACTGACTACTGTACACATGGGAGCCCACTCTGGAGTGACAACTGTTTCTTTTACCCAAGAGGTTATGTCACTAGATAAAATAAAGCTGTTGCCATTTGTGCAGTTTAGATTTTTGTGGTTCTCTTTTCAGTTTGAATGATACTTTTTGTTAATATTTTGCAATTTGATTTGCCGCATCAGATAAGTTTTATTGAAACTTGATTTTCAGCTTTAAGACCAGAACACAAGCTAACGACTGAATTTCAGAATGCAAAATCTTGAGCTAAAGGTAACGTAAATGCTTTGCTGACTGGGTCAGAGCAATGTTAAAAACCTTCCTTCCTACACATTAGATCTTTTTATCCTTGCATGACTCATTAAAAAGCCTTTTCTTACCTCTGGGGCAATTTTAAACATCTGAGACATCTGTCACGCTCATCTGTCACATTTCGTTCGGAGTCCATTCTTTTCAGATATTTTATCCAACCTACAAAACATTATGATTCAAAACAATTTAAAACAAACCTATAAAACAGTGAAATGTTTGGCAGCAAATTAACAAACCATTATCGCAATTACAATAAAATATAAAATGGTAATTTAGGATAAGAACCCTTTAACAAGCATTTTTTTTTACTGTTTAATTAGATACATCTTGTAGGAAACTGAAAAATATGTATTTTGTAGTCTGTTTAATATGGCCTCATAATAACTTTTATATTCAAAAACAGACCCAAAAATGATATAATCTTATTATTTAAGATTTTAGATTTATCTGTAGTTTTTAAAAAGTAAACTTATGTAGTTTTTTTTAGTCAGATGTGTCTTTACTCTATATGTACTAAGTTGTACTATGTTTAAAAACACTCACACACACAGTTGTGGTACACATTTTGTTTTGGAGCCAGTGTTGACGTTTTAAATAATCCAAACAAAAACTCCCTTAGTAATTTTGATAACTTAATAATTGGCAACAAGTTTTTTTTATTTTGAAAGGGAAAAAATGTTTTTATGAGATGAACCGCTAGCACAGACATTGCACAAGTAAAAAAATATGGTCTGACATTATGTTGCCGGTAAACCCAAAAGTAAAGAGATCTTAATCTATTTTGAAGTTGATTATTTCATAGTATTTGCCCTCACAGTTCCTTAAAGACTCCGAAAACCCTGAGCCCTCCCCCCAAGCACATGCTTCCCAACACTTCTGAGATCACATTCATCGCTAACATCAGTGTTAAATTTGTGGTACACAGACATAAAAATGATTAATAAAATACCTTCTTCTGTAGCTGCTTTGCTTTTTTCACAACTCTCTGTTTTCAGTGCTCAGTCCTGAGTTGAGTCTCTTGGCCTTTCAGCCTGGACCATATTCAAGCGATAGGTTTACATTACACACACTCTCATACATAAAGACAGACATGCATGCAAATAACTGTATTGACAGCCTGTCTTCCTCATGCATGCTGTGCTGGTCCTCACTGAGGGAGTGTTATTACACATCCAATTATAGAAAAATAGCTTCACTCCATTGGGCATCTAGTGTGGCAAGTGGCATCAAGTTCAGTACAAGACGCCGTCGTAAATATTCTTTCACTGGGACGCACCTGCTTTCCTGTTATTTCTCTGGATAAAGTGTTGTCCATTTGTCTATTTTTTCTGATGAAAGTTGTTTATAATTATAATCACTGTTTAAAAATAATTATAATATAATATAATATAATATAATATTTTCCCAGCGATGCATGGGTTGCGGCTGGAAGGGCATCCACCGCGTAAAACATATGCCAGAGAGTTGGCGGTTCATTCCGCTGTGGCGACCCCGAAAGGGAAGAAAGCCGACATGAAGATGAATGATTCATTCATCTTCATGTCGGCTTTCTTCCCTTTCGGGGTCGCCACAGCGGAATGAACCGCCAACTCTCTGGCATATGTTTTACGCAGCGGATGCCCTTCCAGCCGCAACCCATTGCTGGGAAACATTCACACACTCATTCACACTTTAACACTATGGACAATCGTTCTTACTCAATTTACTTATACTGCATGTCTTTGGACTTGTGGGGAAACCGGAGCACCCGGAGAAAACCCACGCGATCACGGGGAGAACATGCAAACTCCACACAGAAATGCCAACTGCCCCAGCCGAGCCTAGAACCAGTGACCTTCTTGCTGTGAGACAACCGTACTACCCACTGCACCACCGTGACGCTATAATATAATATAATATAATTATAGAGACCCCCGTGCTCAACATAGGTAGAGATGACAAAATGTTAAGTTTATATAAATAAGTTTATATAATAATTTAATATGTTTTTCAAATAAACTTTAATGCGAAGAAAAATTGATGGGGATGATTTAACCCTTATAAGTTTATTCATTATTTACACAACCAGATATATCTTTAAAAAATAAACTGAAGATGTAAAATCCTGAAATGATGTTTGATGAAGATGTTGAACTGCATCACATTTTAAAATGTAAAACAGAACACTGTTAAACAATACACTAAAAGATTACATATAAAAGGGTTTACCTGTAATATTTTCAAGGGAAGGCATGTAGTTTCTAAGAATATAGTACACTTATTACAAACAGCTTATTTCAAACATCCCATATTAGATGTATTTTCTTTATTTCTTGCAAAAATCAAATACACAATTATACTAATCTGTTCGTTAATATCATATCATTTAAAAAAAGAAGCAAATTTGACAGATTTCGCACAAATGTATAATTCAGTTATACTAGTAAAGTTATTTTAATGAGACAAAAACACTAAGTTTCATCACTGTAGCATTTTCACTCTTAAGAGTTTTGAACTTTCAATGCCTCCATCTGCTGTCAGACCATAGCATTACAAGTCATCCAAATAAATCTCTAGAAAAATAGCTTTTATATAAAAGTATATGAAGTTTACACAAATATGTGTATTATATTTTAAATGGATCCATTTTCAGGAATCAATTTCTCCACATGTTCAAACATAAGTACAGCTAGAGAAAAAGCAAACTGTAGAGAAAATCGATCAATAACAGAGTTGTTTGGGATGACCCATGATGTTAAATTAAGTTAGAATTTAAGCACTCTAGTGCTACGTTTTCAGCAAAAGAGATGAAAGTGGGATGACCCTGTTCAATCTTATCCACAAATCGAGTATTACAATGTGGCCAAATTTCAATATATGTTGTTTGTTAAACAGTGTAACATTATAATTACTACTACTAGTATTTATAATAATATATGTATACTATTGTAATAAAAACATAAATAATAACCATTTTTAAAACTACAATTGAGATATAAGAGCTTTGTGCTTGAACCCAGAATAATCAAAAACATCATTAAGACGGCGTAAATAAGTCATAATTTCACTTACAGAATTTCATCCTTTATCTTCTTCACATTAAGATTAATAATCTTATCTGTGGTCACATGCTGGTGTTTGTGGATAGGTTGAGAACACATCACCGGATCAAAGAATGATTTCCGTTTTTACCCCTAAACCCAAGCTTTTCTCCCATCCCCTCCATTATCATGTGTTCATGTGAGATGAAGGTGTGGCCAATGATTTTCCAAATAAAAAAAGCAATCGTTTTATGTTACATTCAATTATGTGCACACATTAGTTGTGGCTGTAATCTCCATATATAATTTTAAAATGCTATATGAATAATGCTCTAACATTGCACATATAATTCTTTTTTTTTATCTGCATAAGGTGATGACATACCCCAGCTTTGTAAAGGCTTACCATTTCTGAGGTCTCTCAGGATATGTTTAACCAGTACGCATTACCACGTGGTTTTAATGGGAAGGGGTGGGTTACGTACAGAGTAAAGGCAAAGGGGTTGGGCTAAGTGAGATATATGAAACTGTGATTTATCCATATTTACAGTTATGCGCAATTTACAGCCATAATTATTTAACTGTTTTTAGCCATCCAACTGTTCAGACTACTCTTCCAGAAAAATGTAAACCAATCTGCGATTTAGATATGGGGTCTAAACTTAGTTAGGTACTTAGTTTAAAACATAAATATTGCTGTATCATGTTTGAAAAGGGCTTCAGTCATCTAGAGATACAGTGGAGACAGTGGTTCCATTAGAATTAGCAGAGCTGCTAGCAAAAGATGCAGCGCTTCCAGCAGCTGTGTCTCGTGATTTGGTACGGGGAATCATCAGCTCCTCTTTGTTTCTCTCTGGTTTGACGAGTAGCACGTAGCACTTGGGGATGAAGACACAAGCAAGTAGACCAAAGCTGGAGGCCAAGATGGCGAATATTTGCACAGCTACCATGAACTTCCCCCTTGTGCTCAAATAAGCAGGAACGAAGGAAATCCAAACAATAAAAAACACTAGCATTCCAAAGGTCACACTCTTGCCCTCATTGAAGTGATCTTCCAACTTTCTTGCCACAAAAGCGAATGCGAACGTGAGCAAAGCTAACAGAATGTCATACGCAAAGATGGAGCAGATGAAGATAATGTTTCCAGGGTCACACTCCAGAATGATCTTGATGTTCTGGACAGCTGTGTTCTTCACAGGATGTGGTGGCATAAGAATCAGCCACACTGTACAAGCCACTACCTGGATGAGTGTGCACAAAATCATCATCACCCTTCTGGTGTCTGGGATGAATAGGGTCGACATCGTTCTTCTGAGGAACGGCTGGGGCGATGACTGCTGTGTCCGGACTCTGCTCGGAAGCTGCTGCTGCAGCTTTAGCTGCCTTGGCAGCAGCTTTTACAGCTTTCACAGCTCGGGCTCTGAGCATAAGCAGGGCAGATTTCCCCATCAGTGAAGAGAGAACCAGAGCAAAGCCTACTGCCAAAGCCACCTGACTGGTCATGCAGGACCACATCTGTGGCTTACCAAGGAACAAGATGGAGCACAAGAAGGTGATAACCAAACCAAAGAGCAGAGAGAATGTAAGTAAAGGGTCGTTCACCTTTACCAGTGGAGTGTTAAGGTGCATCAAGCAGATGATTGCAACTATAACTGTGACAAGAGCCCCAAAAGCAGCTATGGCAATGAGAGTAATTCCTAGAGGTTCTGAAAAGTCTAAGAACTCTATGGTTTTGGGTACACACTCATCATGGTTAGTGTTGGACCAGTAGTCTTCACCACACTGAATACAGCCTCGGGCATCTGTTGGAAGAATAATGTGAGATTGTCTAATTGAGAAAATTAAAGCGATACACATTTTTTTAAATAAGCAAATTTCCCAACTCCTCCAGGAATAGTAAACATTTTGCAGCATTTGAAATCTATTTGGCTTCTCTCAGATTTTGAAAAGATCAGTTTCAGCATAGCCTAGCACACAAATTATTTATTCATAGTAGAATAGAAGAAAAGTTGAAAATGACCAGATACTTTCCATTCAGTGTCTTGAAATTATTTTTTTTACTTCTGTGCATTATTGGTTGCACTATTGGAGCCGTTGATGGCATCTGGTCATTAACACTGAACTCTAAAGTTTGCGTGGAAGCTAAGATGGTTATCTTGGATAAGGCATTAATAACCATTGATTTTTGCATTTGTTAATCCAACAGAGAATCATACGATCACTCATGGAGACAGAGTAGATTCTACCAGTTTCAACTTGTGGTAAAACAACCCCAATGGATCAAATGGTTCAGAATACAGTTCAAGAAGGGGAATAAATATTTACTTTTTTTCATCAGGGCATCAAAAAATGTATGCTTGTGAATACACATGGTGCATCAGTAAAACGCAGTAAAAGTCATTGACCCAGTGGCAATAAACCATTTGTTTATAATTGAGCAGAAGGTAGTAATCAATCTGAGCTGAAATAGAATCTGACAAACAGAACACTGTTGCTATATGAGGCTCAATTTTATAAATAAACAAAAACAAAAAAAAACATGTTGTCGTTTTACACACATTTTTATAAACACAAATAAATATTACACCGAAATGAAAAAAGTCTGTTGTTTCAGAATTTAGCATGTAATACAGGAAATTCCAGGTTACATCATCCATCTCTATATTGTGGTGGTACTGTCTGTGTTTTGTATGAGAGTCCTGAATTCTTTATTCAGTCAGATGAAAGTGTATTTATAAAAAAAAAAGAACGAAATAAAAACCCAACTTTTGCATTTGCCATGACTGCATTTATTTCAGTCTACTAAATGAATGTAAAACGAATGTAAAACTTCTTATGAGTTTTTAGGTGTTAATAACATTCAAACAAAGGAGAGGATGGCATCTTGATGAGAGCAAAATCAATTTTGATTGACAATATGCATCTACAGTACTTTGTTTCTTTATAATTATTTTCTAAAAAATGGAATCAACAGAAGTAGAGAAAAAGCTGAATTTTATTTCTGAGATAGTTGCATGAATAGGCCTATTTAATCTTTGTGTGGCATTCATATTATTGTTACTCAGGCAGTGTTTGCCATTGACTTTTGGGAATTATAATTCACTCAATAATGACATTTAATTTAGTAAAAAAAACAGCAAATATACTTTATTTATTGTTCTTTAACCTTATTTCTTCACATTTAGAATATAAATCATGTGTGGGGTTCTCATTGTTACTTTGACAGGATTGGGGGTCTCCAAGAACCATTGCATTTTAGGGATTTTAATTCACACAAACATACAATTTTTTACTAACATTGTAAATTTTAGGTTTATGTGTGATTTATGTTTGTATGGGAAGACAGAATTTTCACACTTTTACACACCCTGGGTCCAGTAGACCCGGACATCTTGTGTGTAATATAAAAGTGTAGGAGGGTAAACAGTTTGAAGTGTCATTAAAATTAGTTCTGATGTATGTTATGCCTGTAAATCTCAGTTTGAAATAATAATTGCTTGTATAATTTTTCTTTGCTGAAAACTGAAAACGAGTCCGACCCCATACATGGGTTAAATACAAAACATGTGGAGCGTTAATTCAAGCCATTAAATTGATGCTGTAATCTCAGATATACAGACCTGTAGTGTTGGAGATCTCCCCATCTGCACAGGGAATGCAGTCAAAACAGCAGACAGGCTCCCCCTGACGGATGCCCATCCTGCTGCCTGGCTGGCAGCGCTCACTGCACACTGAGCGTGGCACCTGGTATGAATGGGGGCAAGCAGAGGTAGCATTATGGTTTGCTTGTATTATGCATAGATTACAGTTTAGAGAAAACATTAGAATGATTAGAGTAAAAAAAACACCACTTCATAGTACATTATCTGCTTCAAAATCATAGGGGAACTCTGTTTTTTGGTGCCATTTATCTTCAGTCTCTAAACCACAGAAGCCCTTTTTTTCTGTCTAAATGTAGTAATTCTTGGGAAATGTCAAAACAGGAAAAAAGGACTGTGAGCAAAGATAAGCCACTTTAAGCCACATTTAATCAAATTGAACTTCAACATAATCTCAAAGCCTTACCTCTAGAATATCATTGTGCCATATGATGGAGCTGTTATTAATGATCAATTTCTTCTCAGGTGCAGCAGAGCTATTATAGTAGCCGATATGTGTATATGCAATCCCTCCGACTGAATCACTCTGCCAATTTAGGATTTCATAAAAGCCCTCCACCTCACCGTTAGTGAAGAATACCTCTTCTCCGGTGTGGGGCATGGTGAATCTGAGGTGTATCAGGTAGTACATCAACTAAAAGTAAAACATGTTTTGGTTAGAAGAATTATAAAACAAAAACTCATTATTGTTTTTGTAGTCTTTAAATATTCTTTGTACATATGCAACATATTCAATTACAATTAAAAATACAATTCAATTAATGCTCGTCAACATGAATCTAACATTATCAAGCCATTTGAAAATACTCAAGGGAGAGTCTATGACAAAAATGACCAAATCTGGTCCTGGAGGTCTGGAGCCTTGCATGTTTTTGTTTCCAGCATCATGAAACACACCTGTTGCACTAAATAGGGTCTTCTTGGCTTGTCTGAATCTAGAGTAGTTCAAAAGTGCAGGGCTCCACGCCTCCAGGACCGTGTTTGTTGATCCCTGCTCTCTGTTCTTGCTATTCTCAAGAATTCAGAGGAGAAAGCTGACTGTATTTTTTCAGAGAGAGGAGTAAAAGTGTAGTATAGGGAAAGGGAGTATAGGGAACGCCCCTATAGACTAAATGCATAAAAATAGTTATCAGTTTTTTGTTATTTAGCTGTGTGATTTAGCAGGCAAGAAAAACACTAAGTATAAAAATCAACATTAGTTGAGTGAACTTGAGTAAAACCATGTTTAAAAATGTGAAATAGAAAATTCTGATACTTCTAATAATGCTGATTCAAGTGATTAAGGTGTTTCAAAAATCATCCACCTTAAATCCATTATGTCTTTTTTTATTTTTCTGTTTTGAATCAAATTATTTAGCCAAAACTGAACAGTGTAATTTCTTAACAAACAACATAGTTTTTTATTGAACTATCCAAATTGCATTTTACAAAGTAACATTATTTCAAGTGATTGAATTTTTATTCTGTAATTATTAAAAAAAAATTGAGTGCAACTTTTTCCTGTGTTTCTTAATCTTAAAGTAAACTATATATATATATACTTTCAACAGTTTTTTTTGTTAGATTTGTCCAGTTGTTTTTGTTAAATGTTTGGTAGCTTTGTCAACTGTTTTAATGCTTTCTAATGTAGTTACTTTTAAATCTAAAGACCGAAAACCGAAGTCAAAAAAATTGTTTATAGGGTCACTTTTATTTTTTGCTGTGTGTATTGAGACTAAAACGTTCCATGATAGTGACTGAAATTAGAATGACTCTTGACTGATACAGGGCAATTTTGTCCTTTCTTGTAACAATTGTATTCAACTGTTCCAGCCCTGATGAAGCTTAATTTATAACCACATATTATTGAGAATTAAAATACATTCCAATGACATTTATCATTCATGTTCAAGAACTTTCCTTGAAAATTAGAGTCATACTCTACCTGCCAGGGCTCAAATTTTTCAATGTTAGCACATGTGCCATTCTCAAAAGGTCCGTGTCCGCTTTCACAGGTCTCAAGGTTGTGTAGAGCATGCGCCACAGCATAAACAGCCTTGTAAACATTATAAGTAATTCTTAATTGTGACACATCTGAGTAGGTGTTATTCAATGTTTCCAGCATTTCTTCTCCAGTGCATCTCCTCCTTCCTTCTAACATCTCTTTATAATTTGTAGTGCAATTAAAGATGACTCCCCAGAACTCTTCTGTCAGAGAGTCATTGTAGGGGCCGATGCTCAACAAGTGCTTTTCCAGGCCAGGTATTTCAGCCCGCTTTACTGCAAACCCTAGAGTGCCACCAAGGACATCCATGACATTGGGCTGGCGGGAAATAGCAGCTGAGGTGACCCATGCTTCACTTGCAATCCATGTGCGATTTGTGACATTGTTACGCAGAAGTTCCTGAACTAAAGGGCTCAAATCCACATCGGAGGAGAACACCACAATGATTTTAGCTGTGGAATCGAGCACCGTTTGCACAATGCGCTGAATGGCATCTGGGTTGGTGCTTTTGGGGAGGGTTATGGAGAAAGATATGCATACGCCTGCTTCTTCCACCACCTCCTTAAACCTCTTGATGCCATACTTCCCATAATCATCCTCGGCTGCGATGGTTCCGACCCAGGTCCAGCCAAAGTGAAGGACGAGTTTGGCCATGGCCACAGACTGGTTCTCATCGCTGGGGATGGTGCGAAGGAATGTGGGGTATTGAAATCTGCTTTCAAGCACTGAGCAGGAGGACGCATAGCTCATCTAAAGGAATGAATCAGTGGAGTTAAAAACAAGAAAAAAAGAGTTTGTGAAATATGAAATAAAGTTTACTATTTTGTAAAAAAAAATTTACTTTTAAAATTCATTCATCTTCATGTCGGCTTTCTTCCCTTTCGGGGTCGCCACAGCGGAATGAACCGCCAACTCTCTGGCATATGTTTTACGCAGTGGATGCCCTTCCAGCCACAACCCATCACTGGGAAACTTTTAAAATTACTTTTATAAATAAATAAGTAGTAATGAATCATGTTTATAATATTATATTATAATTATATAATTCATGTATAATAAAAATTATATAATATATAGAGTAAGACCAAATTTGAAAAAGGTGAGAATAAGTTTGAAATTAAGTTTATTACATGGTCATTTTCTTGAGATATTTTCTAGGTAAGGTATTGTAGATTAAAACACTGTCCTTAATAAAGGAAAATTCTCCAATCCTTCTTTACCAACAACTATCGCATTTGCGCTGAATCAATGATGATCCATATTGTTGCAGTCTGCCATCTCTGGTCTGTTCTGTGATTTAATATGTTAAACATGCATATAGTACTACTCATGTCTTAAGTCTTTTTGCTCTGTGAACAGTATTAACACAATTCTCTCCATGTCCACCATGACTTAGGTGTTTGTAAACAAAAGAAGCTTCGTCAATGACAAACACACCCTGTAAACTTTGGTCACACTGTCCACATGATAGTGCTGTACCCAATGCTTTCAAAAAATACTTGATTATGGTTATGGACCACGACACACTATGAAAAAAAAAATCCCTTCATTTGAAAAGGATCACATGTGGCAATGTGACACCGGAAGTTCAGTGGGACTTGTTGCAATTTCAGATTCTGCGTAAATGAAAAGTTGAGCTGGATTCAACTTTGGCCAGCAATATTGCGTAGCGTGACAAAACTACAGCCACCACATTGGAGAGCTGGGAAAATCAGCTTACTGAAATCGCATTTTAAAGTAATTTTAAATTTTTTAAGACATAAGTTTTGATGGGAAGTAGAAAACCTTTTTGCTGTTTGGATGTTTCTTATTAGTTTTGCACTAATGGTGACGTCTTAACTGCCGCAAGACCAATTCAGGGACTGTTGGATCTTTCAAAAGCCAGTGTGAAGAAATTATTTTCAAAATAATCGGGTATGTGTGGACAGGGCCTAATATTCAGTGTGGCTATTAAAAGAAAGAATAAGTTAAATTAAACCCATTATATGTATACTTTGAGTGCATGTAACTAATACAGATACACAGTAAAAGCAAATAGTATACTTTACTTGAGAAATATTTTACTTAAAGGTTGAGTTTACTTAAACTAGTTAAATATTTGTAAAATATTTGAAAGTACTAACAAAATGTAAGTAAATTTACTCAAACTTTTTAGTCCATGTCATTGAGCCTGCCTATGTAACTTACAATTTATCAGTACATTTACTCAAATATAATCAATCCAATTTGCCGGCCAATCAGTTTCCTAAGTTTTTTAAGTAAATGGAACTAATTGAATTTACAGTGTAGAAATAAAGTGGAGAACCACATAATGAAAGAATATGCCATTTTACTCAAATAAAGGTTAATACCTAAACCTTTCAAGGTCTATCTCTGTGTAATTATAAGCATAATTAATTTTATTAATTCCTTTTCTACAAGTAGAATTTATATGCAAGTAGCTTAAAGCATATCATTCTAAGTAAGTGTTTTTATTCATTTCTCTACAATTCATTCCAGAGTCACTATCCTTCATAAAAAGATCTTTCAAACATACTTGTGGGAAGTAGTAGAGGCCGAGAATCCGGGCTGTGGCTATGGACAGATCAGAGGCTCCAGCCCCCACCAAAGCAGAAAGCGGTGGTCCATTCCCACACCTGTAGTTGGGCACTGCTTCATCCTTACCAGTTAAGACGGTTAGCGTCCCCTCCACAGCTTTAGAGATGGTGAAGCAGGAGTCATAGATGACGTAACCCAGCTTAGTGTTGGGTAAAAGCTTTGTATTGTGGTTGATTTCTTTCAGAGCAAACAGCATGGTCTGAGCCCACCGGAAAGTGCGAAAGTTAAAGCTGAGGAGGACAGAAGAGTCAGAATTTATATTTTCAGGCCTGATTGAAGCACTAATGCGAGTCTGTTGCAAAACAAGTCGTTTAATAAGCTATTTTATTTGATGTCATGTGGCTTATATGTGTATGTATGTTGTACTTAAACTCCCCTTTATCAGTTCCTTTAGTAGCTTCCATTGATCAGTGTATTTCAGATGCTTAAACTTTCTTCTTTATACACATAAGCCAACGTATAAATCTCTATCTAACTGATGCAATGACAGTATAATAATGGACTGGGACATTTCCCTGTTGGAACAGCATTTAGGAGGAAGTGAAAATACCGGTAAAACGTTGGTGCAGACACGCACGCACGCGCACATACACACACACACACACACACACACACACACACACACACACACACACACACACACACACACACACACACGCGCACACACACACACACACACACACACACACAGAAAGCAAACAAGGATTGAAGTGACAATATAGACCTTTTTGGCAATATAGACACATTTATCAAGCAAAGTGCCTTTCAAGCTGGCTTTCCAAAGCGCTGAACATATAAAAAAAGCAAAACAGTATAAAAAGTACATGAGCAGATATAAAATATATTATTTGAAGAATAATACTTTGTGCTTTGAAGTCTGTGACTACTATGTCTCAATCTTTAACATATTGATTCTAAAACCTACAATTGTATATTAAAAAGAACAATTTAAGATTCTAATAAGAGCTAATTCGACATGGCTGTATTACTCATGTATTATTCATGAATCCGAATTAAGTTTTCGACTCATGGATTTTGATATGGAGATATCTTGTCAAATTAAAACCAAATGTCAAAGTATATTCAACGTAGTTTGAAGTTAGTTTCACCATACAACATGTGAACTTTGTTCCTACCCCTCGCAATCAGAGGACTCCGGGGCGCTCGTGGTGTTGCTGTCGGTTGAAACCAATCTTTGATGAACGGGAAACATCCCACCAATTACCACCGTCTTATTCTCCACTTCCTTGTAGCCCCTCAGATTGAATTTAGCCTTGAGTTTACAGCTCCCTTCAGCATCCGTGAGCATCAGAAAGCAAGAAAAAACACTCAAAAGCAACAAAAGTCTTTTAGAATTCAATCCGGATAAAACCATTTTTAGTGTATCGAGTCAGGCTGCTTTGCTCGGGAAGTGTTTTGGAGAGATGGAACAGAGAGTGTGAATTAACAACGCTTGAGCTGCTATCATGTCTCGTGAGGGTTGAGAAGACTGCATTAGACACTTGATCAAAACAGCTGTCATCAGAAGGCACCAACCAGTGTTCAGGAGATGTAGCCTAATCAAAAGTGACTCAGCTTAATGCTTGTGGAACATTTGCATAGTTGTTTAATACAGATATTAATACATTTTAATGAAATGGCATATCTTGCTAACTGACATCATTTAGCCTATAGTTATCTAAATATGAGTCTGTAAAGTTTCACATAATCCTGACAAAACACTGAAAATTGTAATCCATTTTACAGTGATGGATATGTATATTCCAAATAAATGTTAAAACTGTTAAATAAGAAAGCTATAAAAATTCAACATAGAAGAGCTTCAAACAAACTTCACATTTACCTGCCAGCTGAATTTCTCACTACCTTTTTTACAGTGTTTATTACTTGGTGAGTAAATTAACGATTTTCATTTGTATTTTTATTTATATATTTTTTTTATTTCTTCAAGCACTCTCAGAGTTCGGCATACTCCTTCAAATGTCAGTTCAATATATATCAGAATCCAACAAGAACAACATCCAGAATATGGAGCTAAAAGAAAAGTTTGATTTGACATTGAAAAAAACATTAATTGGAATTACATTGACATTGAAAAAACATTATTAAATTGAATAAAAAAATATTTCCTTCAATTAATTGTTTTTCGATTTTGCACTCATTCTGAAATTCAGATTCAGCAGATCCTGAAAACAGATTTATGAAAGGGAATGATTAACATACTGTTTCAGCATAAAAAAATTTAACTTGAGTCTACACAATCTCAAAAGTTAGCTATGTTAGACTCTTAAAGCATATGCAGTTATTTTTTGCTGCATTGAATAATGTTTGATTTTGACACTGAACAACACTGAAGTAAACAAAGTCAGTGTCATAAGCAATTTAGTCATCTACATAGTCATATAAGATCTCAAATTTTATACTTCTTAATGTGATCATGACAACCAAAGCCTTTAAAACATTTTTTATAATGTTGTCATTTTTTTTTAGAATCAAGTCTAAAGATCTACTATAGCTTTAATTAAACACAATACAACCGTTTTCGTTATTGTCAGTCATTTTGTGAAAACAAACCATCAAAACCTGAAAATGCAAACTAAAATAAAACATATCCCAAGAACCGAACCTTAAAATTATGATTATCCATCGTCCGAATGCAAGTTCCCTATCTAGGAGAGCATAACATAATTGCGTGTTCCAGGGGAATGGGAGAAAAAAAGCAGAGACGAGAATCTTTAAGCAGTGAACAGGAACTAATTTGCAATGTTGTGCAACTCAAAGGATCAAGCATTTGTGACAGAAACAGCAAAGTTCACAAACAAAATTCAAGCAAGAGCCGAGTCACAAAGTAGTGCGATATAAGAGGGATCAGATGAAGAGTCAGTGGAGATTCTTCTTATAGGGCATGGTGAAAGTCCTAGGTGGTTACAATCAGTGGTGGGTAGCATCCTTTTTAGTCTGATCCGCGCAACACAAACCCAAAGTCACCTTGTTTAAATAATTTATTATAATTATTCGACCCCTTCAGACTATCACTGCACTCTGAATAACTTTCAAAAGGAAGCATTCATCATAAACAATATCTTTGAATCACCTCAAATGGTTGTTCGCTGACAAATGAGGCACATTCCACCCATTTCTGGTGAACACATAACATTTTTAGTAAGCCAAAAAACACTTTAGCCCTGGGACACCCTAAAACATTTTTTACAATGTTTGATCAATGCAGTTCTACCATGGGAAATGTGATGGTTACTTTCGTAACCCCTGTTCCCCGAACAAGGAACGGAGACTTTGGAAGCTCCACTAAGATGTTGAAAATGTCTCCGATTTTTAAAATATATTATTTGCCTTTGATTCAAATCTGTCCAGTGACTGGATAAAGTTACAAACCAGTCTCCAAAGATTTTGCTTAGATTAAATGGAATGATGCCATTTAGAAACTCAAGATCTGCTTGTGAATGCATTCAATTAAAGATAAGTGACTGTGACAGCAGGAGATGGATCGCTGCTCCTCAGAGGCTGAGTGAGTAGTGATTTGCATGTTTCAGCTTGTCTGCTGACAGCTCTTCTGCCCTGGCTCCTCTCTAGATACTGTATCTACACTATCTTCTGGGATCTAGCTGTTTGCGGATGAGCTTGTCATAGGAACAGCGACCCATTTACACCTGAACCCACTTCCCAAGTGAAAGGGAAAAGCACACAAACAATGTAGTTCATAAACAAGCCAGCACCTTACACAATATATTATTATAGAACACGCTTCTGTGTAATATTACTGAGGTCCAATACTTTGAGCCTTATTTCCAGTTGAACAATAATACCGAGACAGAGAACAATTGCTGCAATACAAATGCTAGTGTCATTATTATTAAAAAGTAAACTTAGATTTGTGTTTGCAATACAGCCAGGAGAGCCTTAGTTAATATTAGATTCAGCCCATTTTTAAGATGTGACTTTTTTCTTCTGATTTTTTGTGTTCCAGTACAAACAAAAAAATTATAAACATGATAAATCTAAACCAATTGCAAGGTCCCAGAGATGTTATTAACAGCTGTGCATGTCAGTTAGGAAATTTGACATCTGAACAGCATTAGCTTTGCCTATCATTGCTGTTGAGTAGTATATGGTAGAGAAAAAAAGCATGGTTATACATCACACCCAATCCTATTCCAAAAATCTATAATTGTTGTATTTTTTTCCACATAAAAACATGTTCGGTCTTATAATACAAAACATATTTGAAACCTGTTCAAACAAATGCTGGTTGAAATGTTTGGGAGATCTTGTCTTCAAGAACAGCCACTCCCAAATCAAGGCTTGTGATGATTGTTGTGTCCACTAGAGGGCTTCTTCAACCTGTGGCCTAGAAACAGTCAAAGGAACACACATACGCATGCAGCAACTCAGTTAGTGTAGCATTCTACAAAATTATCTGAAAAGTTAAATCTAGATATGAATAAATATAATATTGATACAATTTGCTATTAACCAACATGGCAATTTACAGAAAGAAAAATTCTTGCAAATAATAGCAATATATTCATATTTGCTATAAGAGGAATTTTTTTCTCCTCCTTTGTCTTTATTTTCTTCCTGCTATGGTTTATTGATCCGTTTCTATTATGAGCAAGCTGAGATAGACTTTGACTGTGTAACAAATTACATATTGTCTCTCCCCTACTTTAAGTCGCTTTGGACAAAAGCATCTGCCAAATTCATAAAAGTAAATGTAAAATAGTTTAAAATATAAAACATTACAAAAATTTTTTTTCTACACCACAAATAGACTTTGCACTAGTAAATTCATCATGAAATTTAAAAAAGATAATGAAGTAGCTCCACATTGTTCTGCTGGAGGAAGTTGCTGTGGTTGGCCATTTAAAACCCATTTTCATATTTAGCTTTCTTTATAACATTATCTGGTGAACCCTCTTTCAGATATAAAATATGATCCATCTCCACGCAAGCCAGGACAGCCACCAACAGAATCTACTGCTATTGTGGGTCAGATATAACCAAAAGGCAGATTTAGACTATCATATTTAAAGCAAAGAGATGACAAGTAGACTTTAGCAGACTCTGATTTATTTTTAATGAGCATTTGAACAGAAAACAGCATTGGGATGCAGTTAAAGGCCAGTTCTGCTCACTCCTTTGGTAATAAACAGATGGAATATATATTGCTGTTACCAGTGTTACACAACATGTGATGGTTGTAAACCCATCAGGTGAAAACCATATATATTAGGTAAAAATGGCACATATGGCCACTTAATACATGGCGTTAAATGTCAGTCAGAGCTGATTTGTAAAAGTTCAAAATCTTTTGAGATAGGAATGTTCTTATGTCATGTTGAAACATTTTAATCAATACATAATTAAAAGTGAATTAAATAAAACGTATTACATCATTTAATTGTTAAGACTTCCATGACTTTTTGCTAGGCCATTCATAAGCTGAGCAACCAGCGCCAAATTGAAGTATTGTTAGATACATTTATGTACATTTATTAGCTGGAACAGAATGCAAAATCTTAAAGGAAGTTGGTCATCACTGTTTAAGCAGGTTCTGGTCAGAACCAAAAAGAAAATACTGCAGGCCCATTTAGAAGAAAGGCTATTGGTCTGAGTTTAAAACTAATTTAAAATGTCAGTGTTACTTATGAAATCCCTACCTTCACCTTTATTAATTAACATGTAATGTCAGTGTACGATAGCTTTTAGTCCAATAAAAATGTTTGAGCTTGATTGTTAGATGGAGTTTCTTATTCTTAAGCAAAAATAACACTACTCAAACAATTTAATTCACTTAAATAAAAACTAAACAGAAACTCTTTGGACATTTCCAAAAGCCTCTACAATCCTGTCAGAAAGTTCATGTGGATTTATCTTTGGGTTGCAAAGACCTCAATGTTGCATCTTAAAATGCCAGTGTTTCCATGGTACAAGAAGGATGGATAAGAGAGCATCAAAAAATGATGAAAGAAAAATCTTGTGATGAAAGAGATCTGAACACAAGGTTCTTTATTAAAGCTCAGTTTGCATTGTACAAATATCAGTTTCAAACTCCATGCGGTGGCTTACTCTGAGGCACAATACTAAGGTAAAAAAGCACAAAGCAAAGGGAAATGGCAGTAAAAGAAATCAAGAAATACTTGCATAAATTAAACTGAATATCATATAAAATATCAGTTCAGCCACTAAGATTTTAAATTCATCAGCTGCATCTCAAAAGATATGCACATGGTAAATGGGAGGCAAAAGACTTTAAGAACTATTTGCATTTAAGACAAGGAAGTCATGTTGCATTATACCCCCCCCCCATCATGATCAATTTCAAAATCTTTCAAGACAATAAATACAGATTATCTTCTAATATCAATTACCTACATCATAAATTAAGCTTTAAGCCATTTAAGCTTCTTTCTAATGCATACTGTACGATCACTTTCTGTTAAAAGGAGTAAAACAAAAGAATGAGGCCACTTCGATACTGACTAAATGATCAAAATGTATTTAAGGGACTGTAGTATGATCCCTTAGTTTGTGTCCCATCATTTGCCTGGTCTCCTTTCCTCTGTTAATCTCTTTTTTTTGACACATTACTGCTCTACCAAGCACAAACATAGCAAGGCCTTTACCGATGAATGGTGTATTTAAGATTTAAGCCTTAAGATTAGACCTGCCAAAGCAACGAGGGTGGCAAAATATTCAGAAAACAGCACTTGCAAAAATGATTACTCAGAAATCAATCCATTTCTTAAAAAAAAATAAATTCCCAAACCTGAACAAAAACAAGTCAATTATATATATATATATTAAAAAAAAACAGGCACAAAAATTCAAGCCTCCAGCATTAAGAGTTTCCTTCACAGCAATCCAACCTGTCCACTGCATAAGAGCGACGATGAGAAAATGTCTATGCTCGTCTGTATTTGGCAAATAAACATCAAATGATCAGGATTTCAAGAGCTATTAATGCTAGTCTTTTGACATCGAAGATGCCAGGTAAGAAATGGAAATGGAACTCCACACAGAGTTGACGAAAACAAGGCAGAAAGCAGCGCAGCACAACTATGGACCCTCACCCTTTGATCACTGGATTTAAAAAAGGCTGTATGACGACAATGTTTTTACTTCCAACGGCTACAACAAAAGGAGAAGGATGACGACATGTAATGCATGAACACAGTGAGCCAATACAAAAAATATCATAGTTTTTATCATCCTTGATGAACATAAGAACATTAACAACTATAATACCAATAATACAACCAACCCCTGATAATGAGGTGGAGCTGATGAAGCACAGTCCCTTTCTGAGCCAATCACAGTACGACCTGCCATTGTAGGGAATGTTCTGGTCTCGGTGGCACAATGAAAGAGTGCTGTGCCTGAAGGAGGGTCGCAGGAGTGGGGAGGAATGTAGGAGTACTGAGAAAGAGGGAGGTAAAAGAGGAATTGGCAAGGAAATATGTTAAAGATCTAAAGTTCTCTGCTTCACTCCCACTCTGTGGTTCCTGGTGGCTTGGATGTCAGGTCGTACATAACCCTCGAGATGCCTGGGATTTTCTTGATCTCATTGACCATCTTGAGAACCACCTGTATTCAGAGAAGTTCATGTTGAGCTCAAAACAAGCAAGTAATAAAAAGTGTTAAAACATATTCCCATGCAAGCAGTAGTTGGGTTTGTTTGCATATTTCTAAGCACTTTAATAGACTGTAGTCCTTGACCAGGTAGCACATGATTACAGAGGCTTGTTTCAAAATGTTGCCTTCAATAAGAAAGAGTTGACTCAAGTGTCACTGAAATGAGTCCTGGTTGAAAGTGGATCTTTTAGACTGCAAAATCACACTTCACAATGGACAACCTCCACGATATTCATTCACGCTGAGAAATCAAACGCGAGAAATTAAAAAACCTCTGCCCCAAACCCCTCGAAGTAACTCACGGCTCTCAGATTACGCCGCTGTTATTTCAGTCAACACAATTTTTCTCAACTTGGTCAAAACTGTGCCAGATAGATTTCATTCAGCAGCTCCAAAAACTGTTCCGGTTGCATCACGTAGAGGAGGGGTTTATTACGAACAAGTCACTAAACAAATCCTTTTTGAATCACCATCTAAATATGTCATATCATCAGAAAACAAAAGCCTTTTTTGACAACTTTGAAAAAGCCTTTGTGTGTTGTTGGAGACTTCCAAAATCAAATAAGAAACCTTTCAATATAAAAAAGGGGCATTTTAAACCTTTGTCATTACAGCCAACATTTCCAAAACATTTGTTACTACAGAACTTGCTGTCACTGTATGATAGTTAATATTAAATGTTGAAGTAAAAAAAAAGGCAGGAAAATCTTCTTTTAACCATAGATTTTTGGCAAACAAGGCTTAAATGGAGGCTGGATTTTTAAGAGGCTAATTATAAAAAAATGACCTGCTGCGGACTCTCCAACTCCCTGTTAACGAGGAGCTTAATGGCACAGAGGCCCGCTGTGAGAACTGAAGCGGTTGAAAAACCTTAGTAAGAGACTAACCTCTGCTAATGAAGATATGTTGTCCTTAAACAATTTTTTTGTACGTTTAAATTTTGTATTAAAATAAAAACGTAATTGAAATAAGAGTATAATGAATGTGAAAATATACTAGTATTAGCAAGTACTCATTTTGTTACTAATGTGGTATCGTGGGCATCCCTATTAATAATGTTCAGAAATTATTATGAATAATAATGTAAAATAATGTTTACTTTGTATGATGTCTTACTTAAGACTCAATGCAGCTTTACATGGAGCACATGTATGTCAAAACAAAACATCTCAGAAGCAATAAGTAACAGACTTGTGTGTGAAACGCTTTTTTTTCTGAAGAACTTGGTCTCATTTTCAAAAAGCCAAAAGTAAATCCCTTTTCTAAGGATAGAAAATACAATTTAATTGTTTTATTTTATGGTGATTTTTTTTTTTTGCTGTAGCATCGCACTGAACAACAAACACAGTTGCTAAAAACAGACTCTATCCCTTCTGAGTAGCACAGATGGCTTGGCTAGAACTTTTGTAGATAGGTTTGCTTGAAACTTCCATCCATCTTCATGTCGGCTTTATTCCCTTTCGGGGTCGCCACAGCGGAATGAACCGCCAACTCACTGGCATATGTTTTACGCAGCGGATGCCCTTCCCTGCCGCAACCCATCACTGGGAAACATTCACACACACATTCACACTTTAACACTATGGGCAATTGTTCTTATTCAATTCACTTATTCCGCAAGTCTTTGGACTTGTGGGGAAACCGGAGCACCCGGGGAAAACCCACGCGATCACGGGGAGAACATGCAAACTCCACACAGAAATGCCACCTGCCCCAGCCGAGCCTAGAACCAGCGACCTTCTTGCTGTGAGACGACCGTGCTACCCACTGCGCCACCGTGACGCTCTGCTTGAAACTTAATTTGTTTAAATGATAATGTTTTAATATCAAATGATAGATGTTTACATATATTTGGACAGAAATATTATAAATATTGTTTTATTGTGTAAATTCCAACTTTGCCTGGAAATGTGGATTAGTGATGTGTCGTTCATGAACAATTCGTTCTTTTTGAACGACTCTTTAATGTGACTCTGTAGGAACGAATCGTGTTGGAGAGGGATTCGTTCAGTGGCACATGCACAACATTCTTCTGGTTTTCTGAGCGTAACGCGCTCATCATTAATGACAAGAGAACGAAAGGAGCAGGAGAACTCAGGGAAAGAACAAATCTTTTCTGTTTCCGGCTCAAATTGAATTTGGTTAATATTAGGGAGACTAAAAGACCCAGGTAGGCTTAATTTAAATATGTTTTTTGTCTTCTAGCATTATAGTTTTGTTTTATTTGTAGTGTGATTCTGATTTGTGTATATACTAAATGTGTTAGGGAAGAAACACACAACATTTTATTGGTATTTTACTAAAATGAATGAAATGAACGAAATGACTCAAAAAAAGATTTGTTCATTTTGCTGAACGGGACTCAAAGATCAGAGTCGGTGAAATGATCCGAACTTCCCATCACTAATGTGGATCAATGATGGAAGGCAGACTGAAAGAGTGAAACTCTCACCTCTTCAGGAATTTGGTTGTCTGGAGTAGCAGCAATCCCGGTCATGAAGTCGCTGGTGATGAAGGTTCTGATGACGACTGAGCGTCTGCATGAGGGTTGCTTCTGTAGTGGGTCACGGTCAAAGTGAAGAGGTGTAAGAATGACTGGCATCTGGCTGATTTTGCTCGAATACCCTTAACATGAAGAATAAACCATTTACATAATATATTCATTAACACTATGCCCAATCACACAAATTAACATTTCCTGACTTCAGATGTAAAACCAGTTCATCTGTATTATTATTATTACAGAGCATGTCCAAATATTTATTCAGTTCATATATATATTCAGTTGTACATTTAGGCATTAATTTGTCACATTTTACAGCTCTAACTTGTTTATATCAAAGTCATAGAATTAGTTTCAGTAACATATTAAGTCTAAAGATCAATTTACAACATTTGTTTTAAACTAATAAAATCTGGAAACAGAACTGGGAATGATGCCTTGCTCAAGCAGGCAGATTTTCCCTCTTAGAGACGCAACTGTGGTTGTGTTGTTTACAGAGCTCCAGCAGTAGCCATAACTGTGGCAGGAACGTTTGCTCATGTACAAATAACAAAAAGGAAACGGTGGAAGCAGCCAGATCTTACCAGACTCCCTTAAGATGGAGTGAGCTAAAAAGTCAGCCTGTCTGAGAGTGCTCAGCACACCAGTGGTCAGGAAGGTGGGAGTGATGTCAGTGGGTGGTTCCTTTACATGTGATCCAAAGACATAAACAACTCTGTAAAGCAGAACATAGACAACAAACTATTTAGTCTTTTAGTGCAGTAACCTCTTGTGCTTGCTGGCCATTTTTGGGTTTTCCGCCTAGACTTTTCCTAATCTAATGCAATAGCTTCAGGTACTCACAAAACTGCCATAAATGATAAAAATCCATTTCAAGCTGGTATATTTGTTTTTTTACTGTAGACATGGTATGTGCTAAATAAAAAGTAAAATAAAAAAGCAGTTCATGTTTTATTTCGTAAATAAAATCTAAATGATATAAATGGCACATTGTTGGGTTCTACCATCAGGGTTTCTGCGGGTTTCATAAGGTAAAATTAAAACCTAGACCAGAACGTCAAAAACACATACACAACTATTTGACATAATAAACAGTATGCTTTGAATACATAGTTTACAGCCCTAACCATGCCTTTACAAGGTAGAGAGTTTATGAGCTTTATCTCTATTTTTGACAACCCTTACAATCACAATGACAATGACACAAAGATTTACGAACCTTGTGTCTATATCTGTCAAACCTATCAATTACTTCTATATTTTGAGCATTTATGAGAGTACAACCATGACTTATTTTTGAGTATTTATGCACATTTTCTCACTGGGCCAGGTGTCTAGTACCAGTTAATCAGATTACGATGAGCTCATCTGATTAAATTGCATCTTGTGAGCAAAACGAGAAAAATCACATAGCAACTGCAAAAAAAAAACTTTCAAATGTAAGGGTTCTCTCAGCAACAACAAACATTTCATTTCATTTTACTTTCTGCTGATGGTATGATTGGGTAGGTCATATATTTTTATATTGCATGAATGAGACTTGTGCATCTATATTTAAACGCTTGGAAATGTGTTTTACAAAACGTCAGAGGGTTTTCTTTAAAAAATAAGATATTTTTGTTCCTATGCCAAACAAATGTTAGAAACATTGCAGTAAAACAAACAGAAAATAGAAAAGCCTACTAATAGAAAAGCTGTCTATCGTCCATCTTCTTTTGTGCAAACACACATTATAACATCTTTTCAATGCTTTCTACTAGTGCATAAACTCTTCTATATAAACAAGTGAGGGTCAGAACAGTCAACTTACAGTGCTAACTTGTCAGACAAGGTTTTTAGTTTATACCTGAACCCCATTAAACATAAGCAACTATCCTTCCATAGTATCTTTCTGCTCATCGCCTTATAAACTCAAAAAATGGATGAAAATGTATTTTCTTAGGTATCCATATGCAAATTCAACAAGTCTCAAAAAACAAACATTGGTGAGAAAAACATGGCAGTTGTGAAGCCAGCAATAGCAAAAAAAAAAAAAGAACTCTTGTTGACTATACCTGTTGATGGAGTGACAAATGCGTGGGATCAGTCTGGCCAGAAACATCATCGAATCCCAGTGTGGGGCCTCTTTACTGCTCACACCACAAACATAACTATAGGACCTTGAGTCACCCTATACAGGAATATCAAATGCAATAAGAGTAAAACATGTTTGATTTTCTTCAATTCAAAGATGTCCTTCATTTTAAACATTTCAAAAACAAATAGTAAAGAAAGACATTTGTTGGAAGAGTTGGATCTTAAATTCACCACCTTCATGACATGCAAAAAAACAGTGAATGGATTTACAAATTCCTGGCCCCTCGCCAGTCTGGAGACTGGTAATTTTAGCAGTAGGATGTTTGTGAGAGAAACACCCAGTCATGCGTCACTGTGGCAAGAGTCTGTGAGATGAAGCTTTTAAACAGAACTCATACAGACAAACCAGTCCCTGACACTGTGATTGAAAACCAGTCTATAAATACAAACACCAACATAAGGCCCACAGACGGAATATAAATGATCCCTTTGTGTGATGACACAGAGAACATACAGTACCATGACATTTCTGTCACAAGAAATGACTTCAGATAAAACACAACAAAATCTAGCGAATAATAATTTAGCATTTACATGTATCTTTTAATAATAATATTTGAATTATTGTACAGTTGCAAAGAAAAAGATTTTGTTGAATTTTATTCTGTTTAACATTCTTATTATTTTTATGTAATTCTATTTAAATAGTTTCAAATACGTTAACAGTTGTATGATTTTTTTTTAAAAAGTTCTGTTTTTATTGTACCTAATCGTAAGGAATACGATTATAGGATGACCAACTCCACCACTGGGCTACTCTGACGCCCACAAATAACTAGAGCTGGGCGGTATGGCCAAAAATTTTAATCACTGTATTTTTTTTATTTATAATGGTATCATAGTATTTTTTCCCCATGCATGACTAGTTGTGAGAACTCAATTTCCTAATAATTTAGAAAATAATTACTGCTGTAAAATGGTTTAAAATGAGCAGACTGGTGTTAATCCAGGTTTGAATGGTCTCACAGACCAAAGACACTAATAATTGTGACTTTTTTTGCTTTGTAAATCATTAATAATTTCGCTTCAACCTAGGGGTGGGCGATATGGGTTAAAATCTTATCACAATATTTTCCGCTGTCGAGACGATATCTGTATTATGTCGCGATATGACGGGGAACAATGGGACATCACAATTTAGTAAATCTTAATAAAATTAGAGGCAAAATCGGCATTTTAACCTTATTTAAAGTGTGAGATTAGACAGAGAACTGAAAACTTTTTTTGCCACTGTTAAATGACAAATAATTTAGCTAATTTCTACCAGGCTTACTTGTGGAGAGAAGGTAGTGTCCACCCTTAATTCAACCCCAACCAGGTACTAATGAAGTATTTAAAACATTAAAAAAACTAAAGCGCTCTTTCTAACCAGGATTGGTAAAAGTAATAGTAATCGCATTTGCTTTCCTTTTCGTGTGCAGTCCGCTTTTCATTCGTGTCTTTGAGTCCCGTTTTGTGTTGCAGTGCAAACATTATCCTGCAGATATGGAAAAGCATGTAGATCTCTGTTTCATATCCTAGAACATGTTTGTGGCAGAGGTGATGAAGCAGAATGCTTGTATTTTCTCCTGCGGTTAGAACTTTAACGGTTACCAATAACAAATAATGGTTGTTTGATCAGCGTTAGATTATTTTTAAGCTTAAGTATTTCCACAAAAAAAAAAAAAATGACTCCTGTTTTCGGAGGAAGTTCTTCTGTGTCAAAGATTTCCTGAAATTATTATTTTGACCGTGTTTCCATCTACAGATCACTGGAATGCAGTGCATTTGCATGGTACTACTACATGGTGAGACGTTAATACGCACATGTGGGTGGATACCATTCTGACTAATTATTATTATTTTCTTTTCCAAACATTTATTAGCAAAGTAAATTTTATTGAACTTGTGTGGTTTTAATAGTTTAAGAGATAAGAGTTTTATCTTTTAAATACACCACTTTGGAAAATTTCAGTTTGTAAAATGTACTAGAGAACATCACAATTAGAAAAAATCTAAGAAAAATAAAAATAAAAATCTAAAAAAACAAAATCCAAGTTATTCACCTTTATTTCATACAACAAGGCTATTGGAAGAGAACAGTGCTCACCTGGACCCCGACAGTTTTGATTGGCAGCAGAAAGGCATTTAGTGAATGAAGGCTGGTGATCTGCATGAGCTTCTCTTCCTCGTCGTCTGATATGCAAGACTTCACTCTCTGCAGAAGGGTGTGAGGCTGCATTGATTAAGATTTAGAATTAGATATCGTTACATACGCATCAGGAGCTCCATCAACATATTTCTGTAACCAAGATTAAAGGTTTATGGTCAGTGTCTTTACTTCAGGTCAACACACAATCACACACACACCTTTTTTACACTGGCAGAGAAGTCTGTGATTATTTTCAGGATGTTATTGATCTCAGCAAAATCTTTACAGACGTATGGCTCATCAGCACAAATGACTCTGATGGCCAGACCTGGACCTGCAAAAAAACATGCATGTCAAGAAGCTCTTTGAAACACGCATTAGAACAAGAGCAAAATTAACTTTTTAGGACAAAGACAATGCAAAAGTTGACAAACATTTTACGATTGACATACAATGCTTTAATATTTCAAAAAATAGCAGCCATGTTGCCCACATTGCAATCCTGATCAATTATCTTTTAAATACATCAATAAAATAACATTATCGATTAGTGTAAATTTGAGTCACACATGCAAAAACCTTTTTTAAAGAGAATTGTTTAACCTGGGAAAGGGTGTCTCGATACAATCTCTTCAGGTAGTCCCAGCTCTCGACCCAGTGCCCTCACTTCATCTTTATGAAAATCTTTGAGTGGTTCAATTACTTTACCCTGAAGAGCACAAAAAAACCCATTATTAACCAGTTCAAAAATGCAATAACAGTTGGGTCATGTCCCCACTGACACAGGGTTAACGTTGTCTTTATTTTCCGCATTTTCACTTATCTGAAAAAGCTATAGCTCCAGATAGCCAGGTCAAAGGATGGCATATCAGCCTACATTCAGACTGCTGGCCTTAATGCCCAATTCCATTTTTCAATTAAATCAGAATTGTTTGAGTGCTCATTCACATTATACACAACATGCTTGTATCTGTTCAGCGTATGAATTCAGTCCAGCTAACGGTGAGTCGAGCATGGGTAGAAAATGGCTTTGATCACAACTAAAGTAAACATGGACTAGAATGTGATTTGAGGTGATTGTGAGGCTTTATTTAAGTACATTTCCGATGGGAGTTTCCACCATTTCAACCAAATCATATTAAGAAGAAGACAAAGAAGAGATAGTTATTAGTTCTATTACTTCACTTTCCTTCCACAGATTGCTTTCAGCAAAGAAGTCAGCCATGACTGATGTAAAACTTCCTGTCCACACCCTGAAAAGCGACATCTGTCTCTGTGCATTGATGTAAAAGTCTGAAAAATCCAAGCTGGCTTTTCAGACTGAGATCATATTATAAAAAATCTCATATGTATCGTATTCAGGACCACATATGAAAGCAGCCTTGATTTGAATAAAAAAAATTGTAATTGGGTTGTTCAGACTGCCCCGAAAAAATCAGATACAGGTCGCATATTGGCATAAAAAAAACGAATTTGGGTAACTTTGGGCTGCAGTTTGAACAAAAACAAAGTGTAAGCCAATCAGACATATCCAAACTGTGATTGACAGGTGGGTTCTCAGATTAAAAAAAAAAAAAAAACTATCTGACTTCACTAACAATATCTGAATTCTCTGAATTGATTATAGACCTAAAATCGGAATAAAGCCTAAATTCTGAATATATAAAACAAGTTCAAGCCTTTGGGTGCTGATCACTTGCCTCATCTCTAAGTTTCCGTATAAGCTCTGTGTCGTTGTGATGTGTTTTGATGACTTCTGCTTTCCCGCTAGCAAGGTGAGATGCGCTCTCGATAAGATCTGGTCTAAGCGTTCCTTGTGCCAGGTACACTTCCTCAGGCTTCAGGTTCATCTCTCCAATCACTTCATTTGCAACCTACAAAAGACAGCATTTTATACATTAAGCTCTCTCTATATAATTTAGCAAATTTGCACAAAAGATTGTTTTACTGTTAAATAATACTGAAGCCAATACCATAATTGTCTACGAAAAAAAGGAAAAGAAGCACAAATACAAAAAGCAAAAGTCAGCTACTCACTTTTACAAATGTATCCCCAATGATCTTCCTCTTCTCCTCTGGATTAGTGGTCATATTGAGGGTTTTACTGATGCGCTTCCTGGGTGTTCTGTCCTCTTCTGATATGGGCAGGGTTGTTGTACCATTGTAAAATGTATGTGCAGCATTTACCACTGTGAAAAAACAAAACATTTATTCACAACTTACAAACTCACTCTTGTCCTGCTTCCATATCAAAGTGTAGTAGTCAATTAATCAAAATTGCTGCAAAAACACACAAGCAGATTAGAATTTTCACCAACAAACATAAACATAATGTTAAAAGTGGAATTATGATGAACACAAATTTCGATCAAGTTACCTTTGAGTTTGATGCCAAGTTTAGTCAGGGCTTCCTCCACACTCTGACTCTCTCTCTTCCTCATGAACCCGTTGTCGATGTGAACTGCAATCACTTGCTCCTGATTTAAAGCTTTGTTCAGCAGGGCTGTGCACACTGTGGAGTCTACACCCCCACTCAATAAAACCTTCACAAAAACACAATGACCCAGATACAGGATTGAAACTTAACAAACCCAAATGCTTATACAAGAGCCTAATGTATTCTTTAAAGAAACACCAAACAGCAAAATATGAACAAAACAAGCAATTCTCCCTAAATAGTCTAGAAAGAAGGCAGACTGGAGTAGGCTTAAAAATACAATCAACTTGCTTCTAATTAATTTGAAATGGTAATTACCACCCTCCTAACACAAAGATGCTCACGCTTCTTCATCAAACACTGCTTGGAGCTTCAGCACTTATTAGGAAATGCATATTAGAGCAACAGGTCTAAATGTAATCAAATATAAAGGCCAGAAATGTATGTACAGGCCAATGTCTGATGCTTTCATAAAAAAAAAATCATAAAATATCTCCACTAGATATCAGATATTTAGGTCAACTTCTGTACCTTCAAGGAATAAGGCTTGCCCGAGGCCCTTTTTTATCTCTTGGTTAAAAATTAAGCTGATTACTTTCTTTTTAATATACTCACCATGTTTTTTGTTAGCCAAAGGCTTTACATTTATAATTTTCCTCTTTATAATAAAATATGGGACAAAAAAAACAAACAAACAAAAGAATTAATTTGAATTCACAAAATGTAAATAAGTCTAACTATTTCACAACATATCAAATTATTATTTATAGGATACTACTGTATTTAATGTTTTTGAAGGACAAAGCAATAAAAAAACTGATTTAGATTTAAATATTTATGCTTTGTTATTGAAGCATCGCACTTAGACGACTAACTTTTTTTATAATGACTGTGCCAGATTTTTATTATTCTTAAATATTTTGAATGTGACATTACTGATGAAACCCTACAGATCTAGGATTTCTTTTTTAATTAGACTTCTAGCTCTCTTTACATTAACATAAATTTAGACATTCAAAACTTCCAACACCAATGCTTTTCCTGTTTTTATATTGTGTGCAAAACTAACTGGGTTTAGTTTTAGGCTTTTTGCTTCATCTGTGAGTAGAACGTTTAGATTATCTAGCTGTAAAATAAGACCGCTAGCCCAGAAGCAAACTACTTTCATATAAACACATTTATGATATTTTATTGATAATACATTATGTAAACTTATTAGACTTAATTATTGGCGTAACAAAAACATTGTGTTATACAGAAAATAGAGGTGTACAATTACTTCTGTGGGATGTGACTGTATCTCTACTCACCAAAACCTTAGACGTGTCGACTTTCTCTTGGATCTCTCTGACGCAGCCCAGCTCACGGTTCTGTACCGTGAAGTTACTGCTGCAGCCAGCGATCTCAAACAGGAAGTTGCGCAGCATGTCCATCCCTCTCTCAGTCAGGTCTACCTCTGGGTGAAACTGGGTGCCGTAAAGCTTCTTCTGCTCATTAGCGATACCTGAGACAGACAGAGCACCAAACAGCTATGACAACAGAATCAACCAAAATAGAATATTTAGGAAATCTTCTCTACCTGCAACAATGTTTCCAGACTGAGCAACAATCTTGAATCCATCTGCTACTTTGTCCACACTGTCTCCATGTGTCAGGAGAACATGCTCCTCCTTTTGTAGCCCCCTTGAAACAAACAAAAGCATCCATTTTGGCACAAGAAAACCATATGGAATATTTTAAGAAAAAGAAAATTCAACGAAAATAATCCAAAAAATTGTCACCAGAACCTTTACCTGAATAATGAGCAAGAGTTGTCCAAGGCAATACTGAAAACACCATCTTCTCTCACACTCTTCCTGTGCACCGTGCCTCCAAAAACTTTATTCATCATCTGACAACCCACAACCATAAAGTTACAAATTAGAAAAATAGGTTTTCATGCCTTTTATACATTACTAAAAAAAACATTTTTTTAGGTTAAGTTTAATTGTGGGTTTTTCAATTTTACATCAAAATACAATTATAAAAGATACACTGGAATTAAAATAAGGATTTCTCAGCCAATTAAATGTTAGGTTTATTTCAACAGTAAGACAGACTCAAAACTGAAATAATATGGATATGAATAAAGAAATTCGGTAGATTCAGATCTTCAGTATATCTAATCCTAAATAAAATTATTACAAATTTAAAAAGGGAATTATTATAGAGTTTTTTACTGTATGTTTCATAAAGGTGCAATTATATGAAATATTTCATCTTTACCTGCAAAGTAAGTGTAATCTCGAACAAAACATTTTTCTCTTTTGAAGTTATTTGAAAATAAAAGGTTTTACCTGCATTCCATAGCAGATTCCAAGAACTGGTTTTCCGATGGTGAATATGGCTGGATCAAACCAGGGAGCGTCTTCAGCATAAACAGAGTTTGGCCCTCCAGATATAATAATAGCCCTGACAAGAGATAATAACTTTATTTAATGAACTAAAACAAATATGTTACAATGTTACAAGAATCTCACAAGGCTGGGAAAGATAAAAAGCCTCAATGTTCAACAGCTTTGTTTCAGTCATATCAACTGCAGTGTGAAATCCCAAAAGAAAATCCTCAAGCGTGATTACAAACCAGTCTGTTAACATGTAAAGTGCTCGATTTTATTACAGACACTTAATTCTTAAAAGAAGCGATCTCAATTTAGGTCTCGTTTTAAGAGTGAAATTTCAGTAAACTTCAATTTGGAGTTTAAAGAAAACAATGCTTTTAAGAAAACCTGAGCATGACACACCCTCAAAGGCTTCCTCTCGAGAATCACCCACAGTTACCAATTCAAACTCGAAGCAGAAAAACTATGCAAAAAAAAAGTGTGCAAAATTGCAGTAATATTCATCACAAGCAGTGATTCTGTGATAAGAGAGAAGTGTTCTAAAACACATTAAAGTAAAAGGTTAAAGGAGACATCAGATGCCACCTCACAAGTTAAGTTCCTTTTGAGTATTTAATGAAAGTTTAACAAACTAAGATGACATGTAATATTGATTTAAAGCAGATGAATAAATAATAATCTGTTTCTTTAAATGATATGGATGGTAATGGCCTGGAATATTTCACAAAGCACTAAAGCCACTTTTTCACTTGATTTTAGTAATTGTATGACAAAGGGTTGTTTTGGCTTTCCTTAGTTCTCTGTCAGTATCAGTTCTGAGTGGATTTGTTTTTGACATGTCACTAAAGATATGTCACTCTGATAGTCCAGTTCTACTTGGTTAAGGAATAGATTCTTCAACAAAAGAAGAAAGCTGATCGTACACAACATGGAATCATGAAAATAGAGGAAGGAGGGGTGTTTTAGTATTAATGTGGTGTCCATTGAAAGTCAAACCACACCCTTTGTTTAAAAGACAGATGATGGTAGAAAGACGACAAAAATGACAGCTGAAAAGTGCAGACCATAGGAATACCACTGGTTTGCTACGTTCTTTCTGGTCAATCAGTGACCTCATTGATTGACTAAATCAGCCTAAATAAACAGTATGTCATGCCTTCATTTGCAATTAGAAAAAAAAAATTTGCTTGGCTCAAACCAATTCACGGAGCCTCATCTTAATGGTTCACAGAAAAAAAAGTTACCAGCATGTGGTGGAAACACGAAAGCATGTCAAGTCATACCATTACGAAACAGGTCGGTCAAAAAGCTGTATTAGTAGCAGTAGACCAGTTCTCTCTTAACCATCTTCACCTGGTACAAAAGGCTCTTGCATTAAGAGTTACTGCAGGAGCCACAAAAAATCCTATTCAACCTCTACTGGCTTCCGGTTCATTTTAGGATAGATTCAAATGTTTCTATTTAAGGTATTTTACAGGGAGGCTCAAGTTTATTTATGCAAGTTTTACTTTTCCATCATCAGTTACTTAATGCAATCCCAAAGGAGAGCATTGTTTTGGAACAGTTTATCAGCCAACACTGAGGTGACCCTACAAAACAGTAAATAAAAATTAAAACTAGTTAAACTTGCCATTTGGTCCCTCCTCAAAAACATGTCAAGTCATATTCAGATTAGTTCTTGCATGTTGGTGTAAAACTATTTTCTTTTCTGGAAGCTCAAAACGGTTCAATGACCGTAGCCATGACCATTTATTAAAGCACCGCTCACTAACCAATCAGAAGAGCTGCTAATGTATCTCATCTTAATGAAGAGTGTACCTGCTGACTGAATTGGAAGTGTTTACAATGAAAAGAAAGTGTGTTTTTTTATGTCCCTGGCCAAATTAGTTTTTGGTATACCAAAACATGAATATATTTGTAGGAAATGGGTGAATTTTCTGTACATCAACAAGCAACACCCAGCAGAGAGAATGCCAAAAAGATTCCCAGTGGAATGAACAGGATGTACACTGCTCATTTGACAGAGCACAAACATTTGAGGTGATTAAAACAATAACAATTTTTATGATAAATACTTCCTATGTGGGTTATTAAGGGTGCAGTGATGGTCTAGAGGGGTCAGATGTTTATTATAAATTATTTAAAAGGGGCATAAAAAGCAAATTGAAGCAGACACAACTTTCCTATCACAGATTAAGTCACTATTTATAGCCTATTTTTTGTTTTGTTTTATCATTTCAGTATGGCTGCAAAATCACATAGAAAGTGTAATATAAATAAAGTGCTGATTCATTTGTTTTTGTTTTTTTGTTTTCATAAGCAGTATTACAATTGACTTCCCTAGTCATAAGGTATGAGAACAAACAACCCCTACAGGTGATGTCTTAGCACAAAATCTCTCACCTGAACCCCTGTTCTCTGATGTCAAAGGCTGGAGTCTCCAGAGGCAGAATCTCTGACTGAACGAACAGCTCTCGTACCCGTCTGTCAATCACTTTTCCATACTGTGCTCCTGCATCCAGGATCACTACAGCTCCCTCATATGAACATAAACCATCTTTAGGCTCTCCCAAGATTCCCAGCTGCAGACACACACATTTACACAATGGCACCCACAATACCACATGACAACGAACAAAGTGGTCATAATTTAATTTGAGATGGATTTCAAGGTGCATGTGACTGGCGACTAAAGATGTGCTGTTTCTGATAAACCCGGTCACATGAGGCAAAGTTAATCAATCTCTTGTGCACTTATAATCATACACCAACACTACACAGTCAGGCTTTAAAGAAAGTCACACTGCATCCTTACAATCACAAATTAACTTTTAGAGATATATAATTAAGTAATACTCAAGTCTAGCTTTCAGATTCTTCAAAATAACTTACAGAAGACATAAAAATTATAATACAAGTAGCCAGTTATAATAAAAAATATTCTATTGCTGTATACATTGTTATTAATTAATGTTTAATACCACAAAATACCTTAAAAGCATTACATTCATCAGAATAGCAGAAGAAACCAAAGTAGTTTTGAAACTAATTACAACTATGAACTCCTCTTCAATAATAAACTTATTTGTAACCTTTTAAGCTAATTTCAGGGTTACACCAGATTATATATTTAATTATGAACAATACACTGGTTAACAATTGGACATAATTTCGGCATTTTATTATTATTATTTATGTACTAACAATTCTCCCACGTGGATAACTTGGAAATTGCCTGCAAGCAAAACTAATCTCAAAATGCTGTAAATTTAAATGCAAGGTACATACAGTACTTTAAACACTCAACAGGAACGTTGTGTAATAATTAAACCACAAGAAAACTGTCCAAACGATACTTGAAGTGAGATTTATGGAATGTTATTCAACACCATTACCACCTCCTAGCATCACGGACAAGCTAAACTTTAGGTTTTCCTCTTAGAAACACACTATATTAAATAAACTTGTCACTAAAACAAGTGTTAGCGGCAGCTGTTTAATTGAACCAGAGAAGAGAAACATTAGCGCTGGCAGCTCGCCTCATGCCACATTGATCAAGGCTAACTAGCATTAGCTAGCTCTCTCGAGTCCCGCTACCGAAGGCACGAGCTTTAGTGCAGTTACTGAGCCGCGAGCCTTAGAGCTTTGCCCGGGGCATGTAAAAGATCACTTTCCGGTAAACCACAGCAAAACACCAGCCGGGAAAATCGCTCCAGGCAGGGACAGAGCATAATGATTAGCTATACAACTATCTACGGCTGTAAAAAGTGCTGCGTTGACCCTCACACTCGGGGTTAAGTTTTCCAACAACGCGCAGTCAGGCCGCGTATGAATCGGTTAGGAGTACCGGTGGTACCCTAAACAGAAATGCTGTTGAAATGATTTGGGTCCCGAGCACACTTGGGCCGATTTACTTACATTGCTGTCCCCGTTACTCAACGCCATGAGTGTGTGCTGTGGAGCAGACACCAGTTTCCTGTGTTTCTGCGGAGGCTCTTCCGCGTGTCAGGGTCTCCCTCGCTCGCAGGCTGGCCGCTTCACTACTCTACCGCTGGAATGGAGCTCGGAGGGTTCTCTTGTCGAGTCGCTATCTCTGCTCTGCTGGTGGTGGGGTGCATGTGTAGGGTCTGATAGGGAGGAGTTTGACGTGAGGAGTCAGAGAAAGTAGTCGGGCCTCTGGTATGCACAAGAATGCCAATAATAACCAGTCCCGACAAACCAAAGTAAAAGGCATGGTAAGATTTGCTATTGTATACGAGCCCGCACAGAGGCAAGAAATAAAAATGGTAAGGACTTTTCCATTTTTGTGCGTATTTGTGTTAGCTCGTAGTAATGAATTGTTTTAGAAAACAATAAAAAAATAGATATTGTTTTACCGATATTTTTGTGAGAGGATGTTTAGGATAAAAGCTTCTCATGATGTTTTATTTATAAGCGATAATCAGCATGTTTTAGCGAATTAAAACATTAAATTGTTAAATTGAATGTTCAGCTTGATAATGAATCCTTGGGGCATTCTATCTAAGTAAACTTAGTAAGCAAGCTGCAAAGTAAGTAGTGCGTGAAAGCAGTAGGCAAAAAAGTAAAAAAATAAAATAAAATCAAAAAAGATAAAAAGTACTGGATGATTCATAACATCCGATGAGGAAATTGTGCAGGTTCTAATTCACTCACATGTTAAAACCACTGCACAGCTGAAGGGTCACATCTTAATATATCAAGATATCAATATATAAAAATCAAACAAATGTAAAAATAATTCTCAATAACTACTCAAAAACTAGAGTCAGTCACTTCCTATTGCGCAAAAGGGAGAGCAGGGAGGTTATCCTTGATGAGAACCTGCTCCTTTCTGAGCCCACTTCCTTGTGGCCTGTCAAGCTATTACAGTTCATTCACTTTTTCCACAGGCAGGAGAGCAGGGGGCTGTACCATGAATGAAAGTGAAGTGAAGGGGACTAGTTGGCCAGATACGAGTGGCCAAAATTTCACCCATCCCAGTGTACACACACAGCAGTGAACACACACAACGTGAACACAATCCTGGAGCAGTGGCCAGCCATGGCTTCGGCACCAGGGGAGCAGTCGGAAACTGGTGCCTTGCTCAAGAGCACCACAGTTGAGATTGTTGAAGATGTTAGAGCAAGAATTTTAATGCGCTCACACCTAGGAATTGAACCTTCTGATAACAAGGCAATCTCCGTATCCACCAGACCAGCTAAGAGACTTTATATGTTGAGTCAGGCTTTGATCTCAAAGCTATGATTAGTTCACAGACACATGCACATAAAGATGGAAGAAGGAACTGAATAACCAATCACGATGAACATGATAGAGTGAGATCATTTTATTTCTCTGCGGATGAGAATGAAATTCTAGTTAATAAATACGATGACAGTAAACATATTTTGAGTCATAGTAATACTGTGGCTGCTGCCAAAACCAGACAAGATTGTTGGCAGAAAATAGCTGATTGTGTAAGTGCATAATTTAAAGAAGCACATTCTATATTAATATTAATTTTAATATCTTGTGATATGCATATGTTAACGGTGGCATATTTTTTTTGTTAATCCTCATACTTTTACTTTTTTATGTAATGTTAATGTGTTTATGGTTGTATTACAAAATAAAATTATATGCTTATTTATGTACATATTCTGTATGTTTAAATTTAATAGCTGAATGTCTATATAATTGGTATTCCTTTCTCTTTTTTGGAAGATGTAACCCCAACACAAAACGATCATTGTTACTGATGCTGGTGTTACGCCACTTAAAAGTTTCTTTATAACCACTGATGGGACAAATGTAGGCATATCTCTAATCCAGAACATAACCTGCCCCTGAGCAGGTTAGCCACGCACAATGATTGATTAAATCCTAGATCCTTTCATACTACCCAAAACCCAGGATTAGTGCAAATTAATCCTAAATTTAGATGGCTAGCCAGTTAATCCGGTTTTGTGTTGCACGTCCCAGGAGGTTTTGCTTTCCCTCTCGATATGTGATAGGAAGTGACTGAACTGCAGTTCCTCGAGCGGGCGCTTGAGGCTGACCCCACAAGTGAGCAGGTTCTCATTCACTCCAATGTTAAAACTGACCAACTCTGTAGCTGAAAAAAAAAAAACAGCACTGGCTCAATAATATAGTTTTGACCTTCATGAACACTCTGAGGGGGGTGAGTTAGTTATTTTAAAATATGTGTTTGTTTAAGTAATATGAAGGATTTTAACCTTAAGCCAATAAAACGTCTTTGCTATGACTATGTCCCGTCTCTGTGGACCTATTTGTACAAAAACTTCCATGATGGGTTTGGCAGGCTACGCCCATTCTGAAACTCCTTTACTCTTCATAGGAAATCTATGGGTGATGTTATGTATGGTACTTCCATGTTATATGCAACCAATGGTCCCTACTTTAACCATTTAACTTGGTGCGTGAAGTATGTTCAAAATTAATTTGTGCTACTTGGTCCGTTCAGGTTACCTGATTCATACTGCGCTTGCAGTAAGAATATTACTTTGTTCTTAACATGTGGTTGTACAAGACAAAGAACAAAGAAAGAGTAACAACCAAATCACAAAGTACTTTTTTTTTATTTAACAAATTTTACAAAGTCTTTGTTACAGTAGAATAATTTGATTATTATTGATTAATTTACAATTGATTTCAAGACTGATTTGAAGTTTAGTACTATGTAATAAGTAGTTTGTCTATACAGCACATGTTTAATTTATAACGGTTTTTAATTCAATTTCAAATTAATCAATTGAATTAAATTCTGAATTCTGCTCAGCAACAAAAACATTTAAATATGGAAATTTACAATTAAAATGTGTTAAGATGTAAATGTGTTCTCTACAGCGAGCATTTGTCTTAAGACTAAACAAACTGGCTTAGATATGGGATCTAAGATACTGCTGTATTCGGTGAGCATTGCTGATCACATGTCTGTATTCAGAACGCACTATGACATTCATTAAAACCTGAATCTTCACGGCTTCAAACTGCACAGACAGAACCTTCATTATCTCTGGAGAAAGAACAGGAGTCGATCATCATGCATTCACAAGTGAACAAACTAGACACACACTACCAGTGAAAATTTAATTAGTCTGATCAGTAAGCATAGAATATGCATGAATAGACACGTTGGAAAATAGTTTAATGGAAATATAAAAATATATTTTTAAATACATTGTCCACAAACAAACAAAGAATAAACTAATGAAGCGTGACCCCAATGTTCCTGATTTGATTGACCTTCTGTATAAGCTGTTCTAACACAGATCCAGAGACTGATCCTTATTTTCATTTTCTTATCTGCAGTCAGAACCCCCCTAGTTTTAGTATTTTGTAATTTTTTACATTTTATTTTACATTTTAAAATGTATTAATGATTTCCAAACAGTAGCGTCACGGTGGCGCAGTGGGTAGCACGGTCGTCTCACAGCAAGAAGGTCGCTGGTTCTAGGCTCGGCTGGGGCAGGTGGCATTTCTGTGTGGAGTTTGCATGTTCTCCCCGTGATCGTGTGGGTTTTCTCCGGGTGCTCCAAAGACATGCGGAATAAGTGAATTGAATAAGAACAATTGCCCATAGTGTTAAAGAGTGAATGTGTGTGTGAATGTTTCCCAGCGATGGGTTGCGGCAGGGAAGGGCATCCGCTGCGTAAAACATATGCCAGTGAGTTGGCGGTTCATTCCGCTGTGGCGACCCCGAAAGGGAATAAAGCCGACATGAAGATGGATGGATGGATTTCCAAACATTTGACTGGTAGTTTACTGGTAGACTGGTATGTTAGAGAGCCATTACAAATACAATCTTACATTAATTTATTTTGTGTTATAATCACCTGTTTCATGAAATGTATTTTGTATAATTTTATTTAGTACTTTATTTTGTACCTAGTTTGTCTGATTTGACTGATCTACTAAAACGTTTCTTGTCTTTGGTTTTATCAAATAAGAAAAGGAAAAACGAAAATAACTTTGTTTAACTGTCAGTAAATTATTAAATGCATGGAAGGAAGGGTTTATTGTATTGTATTGTTTTTACAAATAGTGGCTAAATCTTATGGAAACCAAGCGGAACCAAAAGCTGCTGTAGCAAGACACGTCAGCTGAATCACACGGACCCTTTTCGCAGACACACTGTATCTACTTCCTACATTTTACTGAAGTCAGGTGTTAATTCATAATTCCTCTGTCTTGCACAGTAGATATTTCGCAAACCTACGTAAACGACTTGCTTTCACAAATTGCCACTCGTACAGTTTTACAGGGGTGTTCATTGTCACTGTTCATGGTTCTTTAACATATGGATTTGACTGGTGTAGTCTGACATCATACTGCAAGGTAATCATGAAACAGTCCATTTGTACCCTTGTACTTCTGTTTCAATTCTCTCTACATTGAGTTTTAGCGAGTATTTTGTTCTGCATGATTTTATCTTACTTGTTCATATGTGTTTAATCTGCCATATGTTTAGCATATTGTCTTTTCAGAATGCGTGTATGTTATGTTTTTGTTTTTATGTGCGTTTATTTGGTTTCTTAAGTTGAACATGTATTGTGAACTTGTGTTCTAGCATCCCACATTCATTTTTGTTAAACATTCAGGAAGTTTGTGTAGGCAGAAGCTTCATTTGACAATTTGTAACGTTTTCCAAAACTGACCATTTTTATGTAACACTCAAAGTGTTGATGTTGGTCAACTGATTATTTTAGTTAATGAACACATACTACAGCATCTTATTCTGGTGCAGTATCCAACTACATTAATTTCTTTATCATTATATCTCCATTCACCAATGCATGTTTTTTCCCCCAGGTCTTTGCACATAAATCTGAATTGATGCCCGGGTGTTTGAGATGGAATTATCTGAATCTATCACACACAAGAACGGCAGGCAACGGAAGCCTGTGGTATCCAGTTCGAACATGACTGATGGAGAGTCACTTCTTGAAGTTGAGGATGTCCAGGAGGCTCTTCTCCCAAGTTCAGATCGAAAGGAAGCACAAGTCAAAGCATTGAAAGGCATTAAAGGAGAACTGGGTAACATTGGCCTGCTATTATTCCTCTATGTGCTTCAGGGCATTCCTCTAGGCTTGGCTGGCAGCATCCCACTCATCCTGCAGAGCAAGAATGTCAGCTACAAGGACCAGGCATATTTCAGCTTCGTCTTCTGGCCCTTCAGCCTGAAGCTGTTCTGGGCTCCCCTGGTTGACTCACTGTACTTGCAGCAGTTTGGCAGACGAAAGTCCTGGCTGGTGCCCACCCAGTACTTGCTGGGGCTGTTTATGCTGTATCTGTCCTTCACTGTGGAATCAATGCTTCAGACAGAAAGGCTGGACATCTTTATGTTAACTGCAGTCTTCTTTATGCTGGCCTTCCTCGCAGCCACACAGGACATTGCCGTGGACGGCTGGGCTTTGACCATGCTGTCTCGGGAGAATGTGGGATATGCTTCCACCTGTAACACAGTGGGGCAGACTGCAGGATATTTCCTGGGAAATGTGCTGTTTCTGGCTCTGGAGTCTGCAGATTTTTGCAACAAGTACTTGAGGTTTGAGCCACAGGACAAGGGCATTGTAACACTCTCAGGTCAATATATTTTAAATTGATTAATTAAATCATATTCCCAGTGTACTAGGAAGTTTCACATTAAAAGGAATTTATTTGATAAAAATAAAGCATAAATTATATATTTTTATTTTAACTGATAATAATGATAAAAAAAACCTTAGCACCATCTGTTGCCCAGCATGAATTGGATGACTCAGTCACCTCCAGGATTGAATGTTTGTTTTGCAAACAATTTTTTTATTCCTGAAAATAATGAATAAATGTAGTTTTACAGTAGATTTACGTTTTAACATAGCAGGGAAAAAATATTGTAAAAAATGAGATCATTTTTCTAATTAAATGCAATAACAAGTTATTTGCATTTATAAAATACTTTAAATTACAAATTGTAATTATTTAATTAGGTGTTTTTTTTTCTTTCTTCTAAAACTAAGTACTAAATATAGTAACATCTCAGGCAACTATTTAGAAAGCTTTCAAAGAAGTTGCTGAAAAGTACAGATTAGTATCAAAATGCACCACAAGTTAAAGGTTTGCGCACCTTCTTATTTATTTATTTATTTTTACATACTCTGTTGGTTATCACTGAATAGATTCCTCAAAGTAGCCTCTCTGCTTTGTTGAGTCAGCTCAGAGTTACTAGTTGAAAGCGAATCTTCTAACCCGTGAGCTCACGCGTCATGCTGTGTAATTCCCACGTCATTCATTCATGCGTGGAAACTGAACTCGAATAATAAAAAAACCTCTCAAACTTTGATGTAACGGCTTTCAGCTTACACAGTCACATGTGAGGAAGCATGATTATGAAAGCCTTTCAGCATGCAGGGAGGTAAAATACTATGGTTTTTCTCCGTCTGATTCCTGGAGTATGACTATTTTCTGTGGTGTAAGGACCCTGAATGCTCAAAGCTCTCACGACCGAGCCTTGAGCTTCACTGGTGAGCTCGACTCTTTATTTGAGTCTCTTTATTTTGAAAATCCTAAAATATCAACTATGTTTTCAATCTATTTATTTTTTGCTGCATAATTCATAAATATGTGTTTATTCATAGATCTGGTGTTTTCAGTAAGAATCTAACTCATAAATTGGTCATGAAAATAAAAACCACACTTTTAAAGAGAAGGTGTGTCCAAACTTGTGCCTGGTAGTGTGTTAAACTAAAGAAAAGTAATACAGAGTACTGTCACAAAACTATAACGCTTACTCTAAATTGACATTAGAACTAAGGTTAATTTGCTTTGTGAAAATACCAAAATGTAATCTCGTAAAAATGCATAGCCAAATTAATAGTTAAAAAGGGAAACAATTTTAAAAATGTGGTGAAGCTTTAGGTCATAATAAAATTAAGTTTGAGGTACCTTTAGATATGGAGTTGAACCAGTTTTTCCAGACGTCCCACCCACGTTTATTTTTGTGTTGAATGTGTGTTGCATTTTGGTTTGTCTGGGTTTCAGCAGGGCCTTAACAAGTTTAAAATTTAAAACTGTTTAAAAGTCTCAAATTCACTTTTCTAGATGTTACATAATTTTAAAAAGGTTGATGTCCATGTAAGGCTTGCAAAACTCATTTGAAATGCATTTTATTGTTGCTTGGGTTTGCCAGAGTTTGGGAAAATGCTAATATAATGGACTAGTAATAATAATATTACTAATATAATGCTTTTATAAAAATTATTGTTAGGGCTTCCATAGTCTGAGAAAATGTGCAGAAAAACTCAAAAACATAAGTCATTATTAGGGGTTCAAACAATTTTTTGAAGCAAACTGTAATAAAAAAAGTGTATGTGTTTTTGATGTTATGATCTAGGTCTTAAATTTGATTCTTAACAGTCTTAAAAAGTCTTAAATTTGACCTTGTGAAACCTGCAGACGCCCTGGTTTGTTAAGAATGTGAGCAGATGCCCTCATAAAAATAATAAAATAGCTCCCTGGCATATTGTCTGAAATTGTGTGACAAAATGTTTTATGTATGTTTCCTGATGTTCTGTTGCAGATTTCTTATTTTTCTGGGGGATCGTGTTCATGGTATCTACGACTCTGGTCGCTGTTCTTAAGAAGGAGAACAGTAGTCCCCATCAAACAAAGAAGCAGAAGAAGTCTCGAGAGGAGACCCAGGGTGTTTTGGAGACCTACAAACTTTTGTTTCGCATCATTAAACTACCCACCGTCTTTACTTTTTGTGCCCTGCTGCTGACTTCAAAGGTATTTAAGGTTCAATAATGCAATCTCTCTTTTCAAATTGACTTTAACTATTGACGTGTGCTTTGTCTGTCTTGGTGTCTTTTATTTCAGATAGGATTCTCTGCTGCAGATGCAGTGACGGGGCTCAAACTGGTGGAGGCTGGAGTTCCTAAAGAGCAGCTGGCTCTGCTGGCAGTTCCCATGGTGCCTCTACAGATCCTGCTGCCTTTAGTTATTAGTAAATACACCGCTGGTCCACATCCACTTAACATTTTCTATAAAGCTTTCCCATTCAGGTATGAATTAAATATATTTAAGTGTTGTCTATTCTTTTGAAGTGATTTGTAAGGGTGAATTTTATTTGTGTTTCTTAAAGGTTGCTGATTGGTCTAGAATATGCTCTACTGGTCTGGTGGACCCCAAGCGTTCAGCAGGACGAGGGCTTACCTGTTTATTACTACGCTGCCGTGCTGCTGAGTTACGCTGTGCATCAGGTTGGTTTAAAATGTTCTGGTTTCTCACTTCATGTCTCTTTTAAACTGTTGCCCCCTTGTGGATTACTGCTGCATCTGCTTTCTGGTTATTAGCATTCTGGTTTTTGATAGGGTGGAAAAGATTGGTGTAGTTTGTAAAAAATGCCCCAAATTTCAAGCTTTTTCCAAACTGACATGTGTTATAGTTCGATGGCTCAGCATTACTTTTTAGGGAGGGGACAGAAAATGCTTAAATATTTCTACGAACAGCAATAGGTTTATGTAATACATTGTCTTGTTTTCAAACTTTATTCTCTTACCTGGAAGATGTGTTTCCGGTGAATGCAGGGTTTTTAAAAAACATTTTAAGTTTTAAATAATTTTTCACACATCTTATATTTCAGATGTCCATGTATCTGAACTACTGTTGCTTGAAGTTGCCAGACATTGAGTAAATGCTCAATGCATAAGTCATGGTTATACCAGAGTTTGAGAAAACTTTTGTAAAACCTCAAAAAAATAAAAAGTGCCATTTAGCGGTGCCATAATTTGAGAAAAGGCTCATATGCACAAAAAATTTGAAGTGATAGGTAGGGTTGCCAGATATTGACATAAGACTCATAAATGTTAAAATATGTAAATATGATTGTAATGGTTGTCAGAGATGGACATACGTTCTCTAAAGCATAAAAGTGATCGTTGGAGATGCCAAAATTTGAGAAAATGCTCTTAAACGCTGAACTTTGTAAAAGTCATGGCTAAGAGTGCCAACGTTTGAGAAAATGTGCATAAATACTCAAAAACATAAAAGTGATGATTAGTATTTCAATCAATCTATTTGAAGCATCCTGCTTAATATTAAAAAAAGTTTTGTATATGTTGTTTGATGTTATGATATAGTTTTTAAATTTGATTCTTAAGTCTTAAAAAGGTCTTAAATTTGACCTTATGAAACATGCAGAAACCCTGTGGATGTCAGCTTAGTAACTTAATTCTTTAGTCAAGCACACACCTATGAATTTCCCCTTAAAACAATTATTTTGGTTCTCTTTAATATTTTAATATTGTTTTTATTGCTGTAAACTGTTAACATTTTGATCCACTTTATACATTTTGCTTTAGTTTTGTATGATCATTGTTTAATGTTGATGTCAAAAGAATAGTTCCAACTGAAAATTCTGTCCACCAGGTGGCAGTGTATAGCATGTATGTTGCCTGTATGGCATTTCATGCCAAGGTCAGTGACCCTTTAATAGGGGGCACATACATGACCCTTCTGAACACCGTGTCCAATCTTGGAGGGAACTGGCCCTCCACTTTGGCTCTGTGGCTGGTCGACCCACTCACCTTCAAAGAGTGTCAGGGAGCCCCGGGACAGACCTGCGGCTCCGCAGAAGAAGCAGGGGTCAGTGCTTTCTTAATGTTTTTTTTCTAACCATTTGTCATTTGGTATTCACACTTTGACCTGTTTGTATCTTCTCTTCAGCTCTGTGTCGGAGAAGGTGGAGTGTGTGTCACCACCCTTGACGGCTACTATGTGGAGTCCTTTGTGTGTGTTCTGATTGGTCTTTTCTGGTGGATCTTCTTTGCGAAAAGAATGAAAAGATTACAAGAGGAAAGCCCCTCTGCCTGGCATTGCAGGGTTGCCAAATAATTTGTACTGTACATTCTGAATGGTTTTACAGCTGCTTCAATCCTCTCGGTCTCTGAGTGACACTACAGCAGGCCTGTAGGTTGTTTCCAAATTAAATATAGTTGAAAATGTGTTACTATTATGTTAGTAACAATTCTAGTCACCTGTACACCTAAGAACTGGAGCTTTAAGGTCTATATGGAAGTCTTAAGCTTGAAATAAGTCATAGTGACATTGTGACAGTTGCATGACATTCATAGTTTAGTTTACCATTTAATCAAGAGTTGTACTTGAATATTCACAGTTTTGTGCCTTTTTGCATTCCTCTTCTTGTTTTACATGAAACAAAGGGGCTTTTTTTAAATTCTTATTCAGTGTGTTAGTTGAAAAAAAAAATACCCTCTGGCATCCACTCTGCTGATCTGGTTTGTTTTTGGAATTCTTCATGAATACAGACAGTAAGTTAAAGTGCATTGCAATCAATTTTATGTAGTTTATGTTAATGAAAATACTTTAATGAAGTGTTCACGATAAGAAAAACTTTAGGTTCAACTAATGGTGAAAATTTTGTTTTTCTTTATTTCGCTTTTGTTTTAATTACGTATGTGTATATTCATACTCTTTCTTTTGAAGGACAGTAATCGCAATTCTGTTCGAACATATGTGAATATTGTTCCTTTTCTGGTTAAATTGTTTATTTGATTACCAACATTTATGCTTTTTTCTGGTTTTCAATGGCTGCTAATTAATGATTTCTCAGTAAAACTCAAATTGAAATATAATTTTAAATAATGAAATAAATGCCTGAAATAAATTACTTTTTAATTGAAAACTTATTGAAAAAAGAAAAAATATTGGAAATGTGTAATTTTGACTATTTTCTTTATCAAGGTTATACTCTGGTGGAAGGCGTTGTTATTTGGGTGTAATCACATTCCCTTGATTAAAATAAAATGAACAGGGCATTTGATTTGATTTTATGTTTCTGTAAAGAGTGGTTCTTAAACTCAAATGCTACGATAAATAGGCGGACTTGTAAAAGGATTACACAAAAATGTTCGTAAAAGATGACTATTTTGACCTAACTGCGACCCATATGCGGTGGGAGGGGCTTCATTTGTAGTTTTTGTCATTGTAGACATGCCGTCTGAGATCAAGGAGAACCAGGATGACGATAAACCCTCTGCAAATATAATTCAATTAATATCGACGTTTGCTGACGACCATTTAACTATTGTGCGAGTAAGTACCAGAGTAGAATTTCGTCCATATGTTTAAACGGTTGTCTTGTGTGGATGTTAGCGTTTAAAACGCAATAAGACTTCGTGTTTATTACTGCTTTTAACAGAATATCAGCACCTGTCTTTGTCTTGCGGGCCTTCTCATAATAGCAAGGAGCATCAGGCTGGTAAAGGCACCAAACACAGTGAACACCACAAAAGAGAAAGTGCCAGAATTCTTTAAATAAATACACAATTGATTACTTGATGGCGCCAGACCGGAAGCGCGCACTCGTGTGAAATGTAGTCCTTGTCCTTCATCTGTGCCAATAATGAATCAGAAGTAAACAAAGATAAAACATTTTTAATGTGGTCATCAATTAATTGGGAGTTTAAATAAATGTTTTTAAATAAATGTGTAGTTAAATGTGGCAGTTAAAAATAGGGGTGCTCCGATCAGGATTTTTTCAGATCATCAAACATCAAAAACATCAACATCAAAAATCATGTTCAGACAAATTCATTATTGGCACATTTAATTCGTTTTTTTCTGGCACTTTCTTTCCTCCGTACATTAGTGCTGTCTCTGTTATTTAAAAACGAAAGAGGGTAATCTCCCATAGATGATATAATCTCACAAAAATAGATTGTAAGTGTTTGAATTAGTATCATATTTTTTGGTTTATTGAATTTCATTTCCAATAAATGCAGTTCTGTAGTTCACCACCAGATACTCACAGTGTTCTGGAACTAAATTTAAGTATTTATTTATCAGTTGATTTGCATATGTTTTTTAGGCACATTAATTATATTAATTTTGCAGTCTTTTTGTAGTCTCAGCCTGTTAAGGTGTATCTTGATCTTTTTCAGTCTGGTAGCAAGATATACATTTACTCGACATACTGTAATTTAGTATTTTTTCCATACATTTCTGGTTTTTAAAATATATGACATCTGTGATCTGGTATTCTAAAATCTTTAAAAACTTTTAAGGCAAAATGCTGGAGTTAAAAATGCTATGTTACACATAATAACTATTTTGAATTCAGATTTACAAATATTTTCAGATCAGCTGACACATTTATGGATTTAAACAATTCATTACATTAATTTGGAGATCGTTAAATTAAAATGATCCAAAAACAAGTACACAAAATGTCGACTGCAATAATAATTTCTTACGTTCTGATCACGACTTCATGTTTCCTGCAGATAACTAAATTTAGCTCTGCCTCAGATATTCCATCACGGTTCATTGAGAAAAACATCAGCATCAGAGGAAGACTGAGAAACATCACAGAGAAAGGCCTTGAAGTGGAACATATTCCAATATTTGTTCTTTTACAAAACAACCTGCTTAAAAACCGTAAGAAACAGTCACCCCATCCAGACACACACTCCTGCACACCGTATTTATCAGAACAGCTGGCTCAATTACTCTGTACACTATCATTAAAATCCCAATTCACTCAAAGTAGATTTGATTACTTTTCAAAATTGTTCATCTCTTACTGTTTTGGTGCATGCTGATTTTTTTCCTGGCAACGTGGGAGCTTTCAATTTTGATTGATGCAAAACAAAAACTAAGTTGACAATAAGGTAGACGATTGAGTTAATAGATTAATTGCTTAATTGTACTGTGAGAGCTATTGTGATTTAAAATGGTTTCTTTTTTTATTTTGAAGGTCTCCATCAACGGGTTGACACACAATCAAGGTCGAAAAAGTTTTGCGCATTTGTTTGGGATTTGCTAATTATTCGTGTAGTGACTCGTTCTTAATAAACCCCTCCTGTATGTGACACAAACGAAGCAGCTTATGGATCAGCTGAAGGAAATACATCTTGGCCAGTTTTGATTTTGTTTAGGAAAGATTCCAGTTCCTTACTCCACAGAGAATAAATTCATTCACCAGCAATCAGACGCAGATAAACTAACATTTTTTCTCCCTGAATGCTAATCTCAGTGAAAGGCTTGCATACCCAAGCTTCCCCTCATGTGACTGTGTAACCGCTTGAGAGGTAATTTTTTAAAAACATAATAAATCCCAGGACTATTTTATTTTATCGATTCATTCGTCTCTTTATGTGTCTCAGCTCTGCCTATTTTTAATCATCAAACACTCTTGATGATGGCAGGATTTACCCCCCTTAACCTTCATACTCTATCATCAGAAACCTATGGGTGACATCACAGACGCTTCATCTGTAGTTTTATAATCTTAGTGGTGAAAGCCCAATCGGACATTAATAAACAAAGCATGAGCGATGTCTCTCTTCTATCATCCTATTGTTATGCAGCAATACTAATGAATAGCAGATTTATCTTGCTTCAGTTGAACCAGATGGCTTGGGAATTCAGATTGGTTTTTAAATAAATCATTTAGTGGAAGAAGGCAGTCAAAGTGAATCAGTTGTGAGCAGCCAAAATGAGTTTAATGCCTTTACTAACAACCTCGCTAATGTTCAGCTAACTGGATTAAAGCTTTCCCTTCTACTGTGATTAACAGATGGCTGATTTAAAGGGGTCATGACATGCATTTTTATAATTTCAGGTTCATTTATGTTGTTTATTTTATGTCCAAAACAAAATATATCTTAGCACTAATGGTGCAATGAACAGGTTCATTGAGAGTGTTATATTATTTTGCCTCTGTCCTTTTCATGGTCAATTTCAATAAAAAAAAAAATCAAAGCACATTTTAAGAGAGTGGCAATTAAAAACAATACATATGAAGCCAAATTAGTCTGAAAAATATCATATTCCTACACTTGAATTCATATTTAAATTCACAATAAAGTTGTTCAAATGTACAAAATCACTTTCATTTCATTAAAATTCTGACTGACAGCGAGACTGATAACGGCTTATCCAATGAGTGAACGGCGTTGTCTAGTTACATGCAACGTTAAGACACAGGTGGCAATAAATTACATCAATTACATAGCAGATAAAATTTCAATGATTTGGTTTTAGCCAAACAGTTTTTAACACTAGGGGACTGTAAATTATATAATTTTAGTAAAAGTCAATGGCTGGGAGACTTGAATGTTTTATTAAAACCTGCTGTGTACATTTTAAATATACCCAGTATACAATTTACCTATTGGCAGTTCTAATATCAAAAGCAAAACACGATGTTTGTTTTAAAAAAAATACACACAAATAAATGTTTGGTAAACTTCATGTTTTATCTACTGGGAATAGATCAGATTCAGAAGCATAAGCAAAATTTCCTTAAACAAAAAGCTAATTGTAAGCTATGAAAGAATCACAAGGCTATCACAAGACAGTCCCTTGAATTTTAAGTTCAGTAGTAAAAGTATAGTAAAACAATAACCAATCCACTATTGGAATTTTATGTTTATAATAAGGCTAGTTTCAATAAAATGCTATAGTGATGTCAAAAGACATGACAGATGTGATTTCATGACTTTTATGTTTTGGGGACAACCAAGCAGCAACCTCCTGGTTTCCCTCTTGATGCGTGATAGGAAGTGACTGAACTGCAGCTGCACGAGATTCAGATTGAGGCTGACTCCAAAAGGGAGAAAGTTCTCATTCACTCTAACGTTAAATCTTTGGAGCCCAAAAAAAGCATGTTTTCACCACTGGCTCCATTAGATTTTGTCCAATCTTGGAGAGAACTGGCCCTCCACAATGGCTCTGTGGCTGGTCGACCCACTCACCTTCAGCGTGTCAGGGAGCTCGGGACAGACCTTATTTTATTTGTTTGTTCAAGTCCTCCACCGAATCAGACCATGTCCTGCCTCTGTGGATCCTTTTCCAATTACTGGCTACGCCCACTCTGAGCCTCTTTTAACTTCGCAAGAAACATATTAGTGAACCTACAGTCAATGGAGAAAACAAACATTCATTCGTTCTCTGATGGGATGGATACTCGTATAATATAAAAATGTATAAAATGATGAGCTTGATCTCATCAGTCTACTGCTCATACTAGACAATCACACAAATCTTTTCTTCCAATAATTCACTGGTCTACATGTAGCCTGTAAAGAACACTTTGAAATTGAGTCTTGAACCGGGGTTTTAAGGGGTTGTTGGCTTGACTTCACCAGGTCAAACGCTGAGTCTCCTGGATGTGCGTCTGGCCGGTGTGGATGTGACCCCAGCAGGGCATGACTGGATCGTTCAGCAGCTCAAACGAGACGAGACATTCTGGTTTCGACTGATCGCTAGGCAGAATGAGACGCTCCACTGCCTGGTGTCACTTAACAACGTAAGTGAGATGTACCAGATTAGCACAGGGTCACATGCCAGCGGGAAATGTGTTAGCCGGACAATTTACCAGTTTTACCTATAAGGAGGAAAGAACCAAGTTTTACTTCTTATTCGCACACAGTTCCAGCAGAAAACAAACAAGAAATGCTGGATTTAATTTTTTTAAATAAAGGTTTTACATAGACTTTTGATTTCAAACTTCCTATTTTGATAAAATAAGGAAACACCAAATATTATAGGGAGAGTTGTTAAATGTAAGTTAATCTTTATTAAATAATGGTAAAAAAAATTTACTTTACTTAATTGTACCATTCAAGGGACGAAAAAAATGGGGTACACGGTCATGAAAACAGCAGAACATATACATACAAAAATGTTGTATAAAATATAATTAAAGAAAGCAAGTGGCAAGGAGTAGGTTTGCATGAATTGATGTTTGAGCTGTGATATGATCTATGCATGTTACCTAGGTCAGCGGGAAAGTAATTCGTTGATTTAATATTGAATTAATGTACTAGTTAAAAAAAAATTCTTAGTTTGGGAAGGGCCAAAGAATAACATTTCAGCAAACTACTGCATTATTGGTATGCTGTGCTGTTGGCATACACCTGGTGACATTCTTATAAATCTCTTAATTTCTTCTTGCATTTGAAAATTACAGATGTGTTATTAAAAAATATTGAAAAACAAAAGCATTAATAACATTGATTATTTTTCTAAAGGGCTTGTTCTTCAACACATGTGTGAACGAGGAACTTCTGAGACTTGGTTTGGCCAGGACCTCTCCTCTAGTGGGTCTGGACCCTCACTCTCGAATCTACTGGAGGCTCCAGAAACGCTTCCTGAGAGCAGAGAGCAAAGCAGAGAAGAATAGAAAGGGGTTTTGGAAGGTGGAAAGTCGTTGGGAAAGAGTTACTAATGTGTTCAGAAACAACAAGATGCTCGCCTCACTTAAAAAACTCTTAAAATGGCGATTAGCGAATAAAGAGAAGTGAAAAATTCCTTATTTCCAAATATCAAACTTGTTATTACATTGTCTGTAATCGCTTTTAGTCATCGTTTTTCTACTTATCTCACTCTGCCCCACAGAGAATGTCTTGTTCATAAATCTCTGTATTTGCTCAAGACAAAGATGGGCATCCTTTACTCCCCCATACACCGTGTGCAGAGTTATTAGGCAAATAATAATTTTGACCATATCATCCTTTTTATGCATGTTGTCCTACTCCAAGCTGTATAGGCTTGAAAGCCTACTACCAATTAAGTATATCAGCTTATGTGCATCTGTGTAATGAGAAGGGGTGTGGTCTAATGACATCAACGCCCTAAATCAGGTGTGCATATTTATTAGGCAACTTCCTTTCCTTTGGAAAAATGGGTCAGAAGAGAGATTTGACTGACTCTGAAAAGTCTAAAATTGAGAGATGTCTTGCAGAGGGATGCAGCAGCCTTGAAATCTCCAAGCTTTTGAAGCGGGATCACAGAACAATCAAGCGTTTCATGGCAAATAGCCAACAGAGTCGCAAGAAGCGCGTTGAAAAAAGAAGGCGCAAAGTAACTTCCCAAGAACTGAGGAAAATCAAGTGTAAAGCTGCCAAGATGCCATTTGCCACCAGTTCAGCCATATTTCAGAGCTCCAACGTTACAGCAGTGTCAAAAAGCACAAGGTGTGCAATACTCAGAGACATGGCCAAGGTAATGAAGGCTGAAAAACGACCACCACTGAACAAGAGACACAAGATAAAACGTCAAGGCTTGGCCAAGAAATATCTCAAGACTGATTTTTCTAAGGTTTTATAGTCTGATGAAATGAAGTGAGTCTTGATGGGCCAGATGGATGGGCTCGTGGCTGGATCAGTTGTCTGAACCCCATAGAGAACCTGTGGTCCTTCATGAAACGGGAGCTCTACAAGGAGGGAAAACAGTACACCTCTCTGAACAGTGTCTGGGAGGCTGTTGCACGCGATGTTGATGGTGAACAGATCAAGAAGCTGACAGAATCCATGGATAGAAGGCGTTTGAGTGTCCTTGAAAAGGAAGGTGGCTATATTGGTCACTGATTGTTTTGTTTAGTCAGAAATGTGTATTTGTAAATGTTGAGATGTTATATTTGTTTGCCTGGCAAAAATAAACAAGTGAGATGGGTATATATTTGGTTTTTATTAATTCTGCACAGCAATATTTACCTGCACACACAGGTCCTCCTAAGATAGCCAAAACTAAAAAAGCCCCACTCCAAGTTCCAAAAATATTCAGCTTCGTTATTTATGTGTCTTTTGGGTTGATCGAGAATGTAGTAGTTGCTCAATGATAAAATTAGTCCTCAAAAATATAACTTGCCTAATAACTCTGCACACAGTGTATAGTGATCCATTCGATTGTTCATGCTGTCTTACATCTGTAATGATGGACCGCATCATCATATTCCTGACAAGCGGAAAGCTTTTGTACTCTTCCATTTACCAATAAATCCTTATCCCACAGAGCTCTTAGCTTTCTCATTCCCCAGGGAGAAAGGAGGGGGATGCTTTGTCAGAATGATATGGCAGTGGGGGTCTACCCTGCCCCTATGGAGATGCTGCAGAGGAGGAGGGGGACCCTTTTACTATGGGAACCTCACAATTTGAAGACAAATGCATTGGGAGGCATTATCTTCTCAGGGTCCTAAAGTTCACAGGACTTGTTTGGCAAGCTGGAAAGGTTGATGATCTATTGTGAATAAAAATACTAAAATCTGATTTTAAAAAGGTTTACTTTATTCTGACATCCTTTGGAGTAACTTAAATCAGGTGTTTTTAAAACAGTAAGTTTGTATTTGTATAACGGGTGAGTTACAGTCTTAGCATGGAAAATAAAGACTTTTTTTTATAATTTCCACAGTCTGAAAAAAAAAAAAAACTAAACCAAACAAAGCACACAGAGAACATGTTAAACACTATTTATTACTTAGCATTGTATTGAGAATTAAATTGTTGTTTAATTATCCAAAAAAATATTGGTAATAATTGCAAAAATGGAAATGTTGAATATAGGGAAGGTGCCAGCCTTGCCAGTCACTATACAGTCAAGACCATCCCTGAGGTTTAGCAGAGAGAGTGAGTGCCGGTCTCTGTTGTGGCTTTCGTTTTCGCCTCAATTCTCAGTGGCATTAGCAGTGGGCACCAGAGGGTGGGAGTGACTGAGAACCTGCCTCCCCCTCCTATCAAGCCTTTGTTGTGCTAATGCCCTGTGCAACTGTGGCAGAGATGCTGGACTCTTATTGGACCGACGGTTTGAATTGTAAGGTGTATGGGCCTTGCAGACTTTGAACTGTGAGGCAAACCATGGGAGTGCAGAGAAAAGAGGTGTGGAAACTGTGGAAGGATTGAGAGTTGAGAGATATGTGGCAGAAAAATGGAGCCTTTGTGTTCATGTGGGAGAGTGAATGGAGCTCTGCTTTCCTCGGTGTATCAAATTCGAAATGGGAACTCTCAGCTTCTCAACCTGTTGAACTACACTCCCATTTTAAACTTTGTGAGTGTACAAAAAAGTATTGCTTTTTAAAATTAAATTGATTGGTTTATACAATGGTAAGTTTGCAAATGGTCCTTAATGGTTTCTAAAATAAATGTGTTGTAACCAAATCTCCCATTAAATATTTCTAGCCACCACAATACTATTACTAGTACTACTACTAATAATGATATTAATAAACTTGCCATTATTATTATTATTAATAATAATAATAATAATAATAACACTAATAATCTATGTACAGCACTATGTTATAATTCCTGTGTTCTATATTCTTTGATGATTGTGTTTTAAAATGAATACATTGTTTTATAAATGTATGTTATTTATTTAAGTGATTATTTTAGAAGAAATGTATTATTAAATGGTTATATATATAATTATTTTAATTATAATAATAATTTTCTTCTAAAGGGAAAGAGAAAGAAAGAACACACTTTCATTAATGATTGGATCCTGAAGCATGGCTCCGCTCCGGGTTTTGTGAGGGTTCGTGTCGGCTACGGTCAGTTAGCAGCAGTCCGGTGAGTTTGAATGAGAGCGGAGACTTCTACGGTTGAGTTAAAGAGTAAACACTGCTTTGCATGGGGGAAGAAGACCCAGGAAACACGAGTGTGTGCTGGATAAAAATATTAATGCAATGACTCCATAACATGAAGACAGGAGGTGGAACCTACCACTAAAGGCAAACTGTTGAGTCTGAGGAACTGAGTGAGGTAAGTGATTTGAGTCTGTTTTTCTTTGTTGTGAGCAGGTGCACGTTATAAGGAGAAACAAGCAGAGTAGTTTTTTTTACTTCGTTTTTCGGCCTGATTGAATTATATTTGTTCACAAACGAAACGAGCACATACATGTCACAAACGTATATTATTAGTCGTTTCAATAGGATCTGTCATAAATCTGTTAAGCTAAGTTAGATGTCTACAGACTATGTTTTGTATAAAAAACTGAATGTATTTTTCCTGTTTTAAAAGTTGTCTCAATTTGTAACCTCAATTTGTAACCTCACAACCTCAAGTTGTGTGTTTTAGTTTTAGTCAGCAGTATTTGTGATTTTGAACGGAATTAAAAAAAATCTTTACCTGCTCTTTTAAACGGTTTTCATTGGAACTTTTCAACATCTACTGCGCTTTTTCAACAAAACTAAATAATAAGGAAAAAACTCCTTTAGTGTAATTATTACCACCTAATGAATATTTACCTTGAGTTGTAACATATTCTAACAGTTATGTGTGTGGGTATATATATGAATTAAAAAGAAAAAAAGCATTTTTACAGGTTCACATACCATGCATTTGAGCTTGTGAATTCAAAATGTATTTTACTGTATATGACCTTCATGACCTTTGTTTCGTCCCTACAAACCTGTGACATTAAAATATTGTTATATAAATTCTCAATGTCTAAAGTCTAAAAGTTTCATAATTAAATTCTTGTTGAGATCTTGTTATCATAATGCTATACATGTTTTTTGTTGCATGTGGTATAACTCATGTAACTGATTTTTTTTTTTATTCATACATGCACTGTATGATTTGGGACATGTTTTAATGTGTATTTTGTAAGTCAAAACACATTCAAACATGTGCAGGTTGACAGAAGATACTCATTTCTAAAGCTGGTAAATTTATCTGGGTGGGTATTCTTCCCTGAAACTTTATCAATTACTGTAACTTCCCCCAAAACAGGTTTTTATTTAAAAAAAACGTACAACTAGGGAGAAAGAATGGCAGTATCTAAAACGGAAACACTTTAAAAATGTAGATGGATGACTTTAATTAGATGACTTTTGAGGTTCAAACTTCAAACCCAAGTATAATATTCTCTCAAAGAGAAAATGTTGTTAATATTATACTTTTGCGATAATCATTCTAGCAATGCGTATCTCAATCTATCTGAGCTAAGATCAACAAAGCTATTGGTTTTCTCAACCCAGAGCTACTGTCTGCAACTTTTTAAATGTAGTGAAAACTGATCTGAGGTGGCATAGCTGGAGGATTACATGACATGACTTTGACACTGCAGGAAGCTTCTAGACAGGACTTGTAAAGCTTTTTTCTCACTGAAACAGGCTTCTATTTGTTACAGCAACAATCTCTAGTTAAAATGTATGCATATTTCTCTGTATTGGAACGCTTGGGGTAAAATGACCCCAGTGTTTCCCAAGCACAGCGTATCATTTTGCTCCCCTGCTTGGGTGTTTAACGTGGTGCGACAAACAAGCCTCTATGTGGAAGAGGAGACTAGATTAATTATTTAGCCTTTATTATCTGAGAACAGAAGACAAGCCATGTTAACTGGATTCTTTGTGTTCTCAGAGAAGTTAGTCCTCGCAGGCCTTGAAACAGATCCCAGTGTCTGTCACTGTATTCTGGGTCATGGTAAATGTCCCTGCCACTCCTACTGTATCTCAGCCAAAGCCATGAAACTTTCAGAGTTGAGGGCTTTCATTAAGCCAGCGTAACATTTAGGTCACCTTTCAACCTGGAACACAACTCCTCTTCCCTCTTTTTAACTAGATAATTTGGAGTTTTTCCAAGCAGCTCAGACAAAGACGTTAGGTCTGCCTTTACGCAAGCACTTCATATGGGCCTGAATGTATGTGACATGTCTTCCTGTTTTTTATACCTTGAAAATGTTTGAAAACCAAAATAATACAATTTTGGTGTTGCGGAAATTTAACAAATTTCCACAACACCAAGGTTTGAATTTACATTTTTAAATCAGCCATCAGTCATCTGAGCAGTTTTTCCTTTTCGTTTTATGAATGAAGGCTGAACTGCAACACATAAACAAGCTTGCATGCTCTCTTGACGTAAATTGGAATATAAATAGATCTAACTAACCGGTGCTGTATAAATTTAGTTTCTAATGTATTTAGCTAAGACCTTAATTTAGCATGTGATATTACTGATCGTACCAATTTACTAAATAACCTTATTAACTTTTTACAGTTATGTACTGTCTTGAAAATCTAATTACAAGAATCACGCATACATTCAAAAACATTGTAAAATCATATTTTATTTTGGCACTACTAAAACTTAGTTTGAATGGTGCTATGTATAAGTTTGGGGCCTAAAATGGAACTACGATATTAGTATTCACTATTCACCCCTTTTTCTTTTAAACTAAAGGTTTCCAGACCTGGGCTTTCTAAACTTTGTATCAAGACTGAAAGAGCACTCGTCTGACTGTAAGAGCTGCACATTAGGCTAAATCACAGAAAGTAAATGTAAATAATATTTCTGGGATGTATCTTACCTTTTCAAATGTAAATACTTTGAGTGTACCGCTGCTTTCAGAGATATCAGTGATTGAAGTATATATGATATTGTCTGAAGCGTCACGGTGGCGCAGTGGGTAGCACGGTCGTCTCACTGCAAGAAGGTCACTGGTTCTAGACTCGGCTGGGGCAGGTGGCATTTCTGTGTGGAGTTTGCATGTTCTCCCCGTGATCGTGTGGGTTTTCTCCGGGTGCTCCAGTTTCCCCACAAGTCCAAAGACATGCGGTATAAGTGAATTGAGTAAGAACGATTGCCCATAGTGTTAAAGTGTGAATGAGTGTGTGAATGTTTCCCAGCGATGGGTTGCGGCTGGAAGGGCATCCGCTGCGTAAAACATATGCCAGAGAGTTGGCGGTTCATTCCGCTGTGGCGACCCCGAAAGGGAAGAAAGCCGACATGAAGATGGATGGATGATTCTGTCTCTTGATATATCAGGGCTATTTTATCATTAATTTCTTACATACTGTACCTTTAAGTAGATGTGAAACTTCATATTCACATCATTGGAAACAGCTTGAACCATATATGGTAACTGAATTGAATGCATTGAATTTAACAGAAACAATTTGAGAAAAAGCAATGATTACTGTTGAAATATTAATGTAAGATAAAGATGTTTTTATACTGTGTGAGCAATAAAATCAATCCACTGCCTGTTCTTTTACTAAGAAGGATTTTGTTTGTGCAAAACCATATATCCTCACTGTATGTTGAAGAATGAGGTCATCTTTTTGAACATAGTCATTGTTGTTAACGTTTATGCTTGTATTTGATGCTATCACCTCAGTATGACACAATTTACTATCTAGATTAAAACAATGGTGTTGCTATAAATAAAAACAATCACATAGTTGCCGTTTGAAGTTTGTCAATGACATCAAAAATGGCATATTATTAAATAAACACACTAATAACTAATGTAGAATTTGGGAATGCAAAAAAAAATATTCACACTGCAATTACAAACTTGTAATGAGCACCCGTTGAGCACCCGTCTTTTTTTTCAAATTTGTTTATATTTCACACTCTGATCACACTCTGGTCCTGTGTGTGTGTTTGGATTTGACGGGTTAAATGCAAAGTACAAATTTTGGGTTTGGTCTAAAATATGGCTTTATTTATTAAATGTGTTTTAAAGTTGTTTTGAGATACAAGCTCCTGTGTAAAGAAAAATGTTTTAACATAGAAGGACGCTGATAAAAGGTCCTGCATTCTCTTGATGTGAAGCTTCATTCTGTTATCAGATCTTATCTTTGTGATATAATAAAATAGCAAGTCCTTTATTACATACAAAATGTAACATTTTTACGTAACTTGAAACCACACCATTATCTATAAACGGGCATAAAGGCAATCACCAGTTTTTATTATATGTAAAAAGCTGTATTGTAACATCAGTATAATTATTTTATTGTTAATTTCTTTTTACAATGCATTCAATATAAATATAGTTCTAAATATGCAAGCTTTATTGATTTAATAGTTCTATAATATAATTTTAGCTGCCAACTACTTTCCCAACTTTTAAAATGATCCAATCTCAAACGTTACATTCATTTACAAAAAGACTTAACATATTTCAGCTTAAAATTCAGAAAAAGCTTATTTAAAATGGTAAAGGTGCTTTTTACTGTTAATAAACTCGGTATTCCTGGTGTAAAATAGCAATTGGAGGATTGCGGCTTTAGTGGGAGGTTTAGATTTGTGGAACAATTCACAGATTGAAAAAAAAACATTCAGGTAGTAACATGAATCAGCGTTTTTGCTTTTTGACCTGCATCTCATCTGCAGGGAGAGTGATAATGCAGGCTGTCTGTTGGATCAGCAAGGTCTGGAGGGATTGGGGGATTGGATGAAGGTTGAGCTTGCAAGGGAAAGTTTCTTGCATTACAGTTTGGGGGTGGGGGGTCTGGAGACGAGTCCCCACCCCCATGGTTTAATCTATTTTAAGTGCTGCCACGTCTGTCACCAAAGCCCCACATTGTCATTGTTTTATTAATGAGATTCTTTATTCTAACATAATTACTTCTATACAAGAATTGAGTTAAACAGAGACCTAAATGTGCATTTTGATTCTTACCTTCTGTCAGTGAATTTTGTAAGTTACTTTAGCTTGTGTGCAAAACAACAGTACAGTTTTCTAGACATGTTTTTCATCAAATGATAACACTATTTAATAAAAAGAAGAATCATAGTCTACTTGAGCACCCCAAAAGTCACAGGTTTACTTACTTACTCAACTTTTCTTACTCAACAAGCAACAATAAAAGAGTCAAACTCACAAGACACCTCAACAGCAGTTCTATTATGTCTGCAAAAGAAACTGTGTGAATACTTTGCAGACCTGCATATCTTTTAAAGCTTTTAAAGCTGTTTTAGAAAAAAAATCTCTGGATATGACGTAGAGCATGTGCCCTCCACTACTTTGTTTCACCATGACAAAGCATGTTCTGAGTTTTATTATCCTGTATGGTCTTTTCCACAGTTCTGCAGCTCAGTTTCAGTGTCTTAGCAAAGTTGTAGTCTAGGCCATGTTTATGTAGAACAACTACATCCTTTGAGAGTTCTTTGCTATGAGGTGTCAGGGCTTTAGTCATGGCGGTGTTGAGTTTTGTTTGTGGGAAAACAAATTTACACAAAGTTGTACATGCACTACTTTACATTGTAGCAATAAGTTTCTTGAGCTTTTCAAATGAAACAGTACAATAGTATTCTCAAGAAATGAGAGGGTTTTACTAAATTCTGTCATCAGCGAACTACGAACTGCAACATCCTTGCTGATCTCTGTGTGAACAATCTCATAAATTCCAAAGCCCACATTTTCTTAAATCCTGTATTGGTTTGGAAAGGGAATAAAATAACTGGTAATAATGCAGAAAGGTCACCAGTTTGGCTGTAAAAAATAAAAAACAAAAACAAATGAGAACTCTTTCAACCTCATTCTATGTCAATGAAATCAAATGCTAAGAATGCCGAAGTGCCTTTACATGCTCCCCTATGAATGGCAGATATCTCCTATCAGTCAGGGTTAAGCAAGAGGTTATTTGTAATGCCAAGTAGGAGCCCTAACACATCCAAGATATCATGTGGCAAATGCACAATTTCCAATGATGAAATCGGGATCAATAAAAATGATAATCCAGGTTTCATGGTTAGAAAAGCTATTTGATGAGTGCTATTTTCTTGTTAAATTTATGAAAATGAATTTTAAAAGCAGTGTGATGTAGACAATCAAACTTAAATATGTTTTATCTTCCAAAAACAGTTGACTTTGGTTTGAAGACCAATGGTTTTATGATAAGTTTAGCAGGCCAAATGTATGCTGATGTGATGCAACAGAAATTCACAGTGTGATCTGCTGTCTGAAACAGTTAATGCAATTGAGGAGAAACCCCGACTAGCAACCATTAATATAATGAGTTGTCAAACATGCTGCAGTTTAATTGGTTTTCATCGTCAATGCTTTCAATGATTTCTTTTAGGTTATATAAATGATTTAATGCACTGTTCATCAAACTGCCACTGAAGATCACTTTCTACTGAAAGAAGTCTGACGCTGAAGTTATATCTGCAGGCCTTATATAAGATAGGAAGGTTATAGTTTTCCACACCCAATCAATGGGAGACCACCAAACCAGATTGTGTTCCTCAGGGGCAGATGGGACTTTCTTATGACAGTACAAACAGCATGGTTTATTGAAAAGCTGAGTGCTCATATTACCAGACTCTGACACTATAATCATTCTCAATTTACCCTCTCTGTGTGGATAATTCTAGCTGAAAGCGGCTACTAGCCTCTTATACTAAAACTAATGTGCCCCGGAGTCATGGGAATACATCTCTCAAACACATGCGACAGATTTTGAATACCCGTTCATTTTTATCCCAGTCCCTTTGACAGGAAGTGACAAATCACAAGACAAGAGATACCAAGAGAGTTTAATGGATTGAGGGCTTGAATCCTCTAAACTCTTTCTAAACTAAACTAGCTCTGTGGTTAAAAACTAGTTGCAGAGCTATGTCTTGTAGATCAGGTGGCACTCACAATTCAGTATTCAGATAGCAATACCTTTTAGGGGGTGTTATTGTGGTTGTTTGTGTTGAGTAACAGAATGTCCGCTTCACATCTTTGTCTCCGTGTCTGCATGAAAATGTATGGTGATTTGCGGCTGTAACAACATTACATGCGTTGTGCAACAGCTTAGCTCTCCAGGGAAGGATCAGTATATGTGGCTATCAACCATTGTGCTGCTGTGTCCAGGCATTCTGTCTACTGAGCTCTAAAAAGACTAAAAAGACAATGTCAATGAGTCTCTAATTTTTTACCCAAACATACAATATGAATTAAATTATTTTTTATTTAGTTGTTTTGTAATGCATAAAACATGATACCAATGCTGGTTAACCTAAACTCACTCTTAGAATATCATTAATAATACACTAATAATATAATCAACCATATAAATAATACCAGTATAAGATGTTTTTTGTCTGTACCTGAGTTTACAAATTGGGTGGGGGATATATTATGCTACAAGCATAGTAATTCCCCACTAAAAAAAGTATTGTACATTATTTAATAGGGATGCAACAGTTAATCTAACTAACTAACTTTAATTGATTACAAAAATAATAGAAACAAATTGAATAGAATTGAATCAATGATTCATTTAGTAAAAATTGCTTTTAATTTTTGTATTTAGTAAATATGTCTTCCTAATACTGTTAAATATGTTTTGCTTATACTTTGACATTATTTAGTGTTTGGATGGAAGAGCTTCTCTCTATCCTGTTCCACTACCTCCAGTTGAATCGTTTCCTTTTAGTTTGTGTTGTAGTGCACATTTGCAAGTAGCCATTTTTAATTTTATTTCTGTTATGGGTCATAGGTTACTTCCATGAAGGCTTCTCTTCCTCCCAGCAGCACCTGTTACATGTTTCTTTGCTGGTGATTTATGGTAATATCCTAAAGGAGAAAGTTCTGGAACATGGGGGACCCCCACCAGCTTTTGTCGTTGCGTCTGATTTCAGCTTGTTTCAGGAAATTGGAGCAGACTGAGGTCATGGAGTCAAAGACGTCGACTTTGTAGGGGGCTCTAGTTAAAGCGGATTGGTTATGCTTATGTTACTGCTTGTCTACCTTTTTAGTGCAGCGCAGATTAATGTCTTGTATTTTTGTCTTATACTACAAACTATTAAAAATATATCCTCTCTGTGTATAATTATATTTTCATACAAATTTCTTTATAATTTTTACACACTAACATTTGGTCTTAAACCAAACACTGCAGTGTCTTTTTATGTCGCCAAACAGTTAACCTCAATTGCCATAATTTCTTGTGTAATCAGTGTTTAAAACAGGTGTCTCAAACTCAGTTCAAAGAGGGCTGGAGTTTTAAGTGAAATTTATGTAAGTTATATATAAATATATTTTAATGCATGGATTCTAAAATTACATGTCCTTCATTACAGATATCCTGTTTTCCCTCTTCTCCATCATGAGCTACAGGAAGATGGATAGCCATGGAACTCCACAGTATTGCCGTCATTTTCTGGCTGACAACTGCATTTTTCATGGTACGTTAATGCCTGAATTAATGTATACGTTCATATTACCAAATACTTGAAAAGATTGAAGGAGACTCACTGCAGATAGACTTATGAGGGGTAGATTGTCATAAGTTGCTCGTCAAATGCAACTGGTGTACACAAGATGGTGCTATCTCTCACAATTAAATCATGCAGATAATTAGGCTGACATTATGACGCTCTGGGTACTTGCAGCTTGAATTAAAATCACTCCTTCTTGACTTGATGCCATTTATTCGATGAAAAGGCAGCTGAACAGAAACGTGCCTAGAATAGCTGCCACAGATAGTTTGAAGATTGATGGTTAGAGCGGAATAGGGATTCTGGCAGATGTTGAGAATCAGCCTATCATACTCAAGTCAATCATTTCATAGTTACTTTTACATTTACTGGAATACAACTTTTCACAAGTAGTTGTAGTTTTATTTAAGTATAATCTTTAGACATTCTACCACCTCTGCCAGATGTTTTTTTTTCAAGGAGAATGTTTTCTCTACAAGATTAACTTTTGTGGTAGCCATTCGCTCCGATGTACTTCCATCTACAATTGATCCAATCTGATTTTTCCTCACTCAGCTGGTGTTGCTAGGGGGTGCCCCTTTTTGCTAGGTCTGAATCCAAGAAATAACCTCTTTTTTTTATCTTTGTTTGTGTCTTGACATGTGATGTGATGCAAATTTGCTGTCCTTTATTCACTCAAGCTACATTTTTTATCAGACCAAATCCATTTATCCATCCATCCATCTGTTCATCCATTCATCCATCCATCCATCCATCCATCCATCCATCTGTTCATCCATTCATCTATTCATCCATCTATCCATCCATCCATCAACTAACCAACCAACCAACCACCCAACCAACCAACCAACCAACAAGTCCATCAATCCATTCATTTGTCCATCCATCCATCCATCCATCCATCCATCAACTAACCAACCAACCACCCAACCAACCATCAAGTCCATCAATCCATCCATTTGTCCATCCATCCATTCATCCATTCATACATCCATCAAAATTAACATAGTTTTAATGAAAATTTATATCGGCTGATTTTATTGAGTAAGAATAGAATTACAATAGACTGTTAACTTAGCTCCTTTTGAAATCAGGCACTATTATTATCCATATTCAGTCTACAAGGGCAAGGTTAATATTAGGAAGAAAGACGTTAATTGTTAACCCTGGTTTAGCCTATTTTGTTTTTATAGTGTATTTACAGTAATTAGTATTTACTAATTTGTATTTACACATTGTAAGAGTATTTTGTTATCTTATCTTCATGTTCTGTGTTGTGGGAAGAAAAAAAGGAGTGCACATTTAAAAATCCCACACATACATAAGGAGAATACGAACCCCAGCAAGTTGTCCCTTTGTGAGGTTGGATGCATTTCTGCATGTCCTCACAAAAGTGAGCCTGGCTAAGCTGGTTTGGTGCAAATCATCTTGCCAGCATGCAGCCTATCCAACATAAAATGTTGTAGTGATGCAGTTATTGCTGTTTGTGTTTGATACCCAGAGAAGTTTAAATATTTGAATTTTGGTTACTATTCACTACAGCTATTTTGTAGCATTCACCCAGGGAAGCTCTGCACTTATACTCATTCTTGGATTAAACTCAGTGCGATTCAGTCCGAAAAATACTCACTACTGATTTTATCTATGTTCGCTCAGTATCAATATGCCAAAATTATTTTTTTGAATGGACACCACAGTTATCACCAAATGAAATTTGAATCCAATTGGAATTCTTCAGATGATTTCTTATATAACTTTACTGTATGTCTGTATATCAAAGTGAAGCATTCTTATATGAATGATCAACTCTGCACAATATGCAAGCAAGCTCAACTATATTAGCTTTAACTATATAATGTTTCTGCACATTTACATGCATTTACTTCAAAGGGACCCCTTTTATGATCATTATAATCCATTAACTGACATGCTGAGCTGTAGTTTCCTGCTGCTTTGTTCCTCAGAGATGTGATTGTTATCAGTTGGATGGTCGGTTGATGCATAGCATACATCAGTCTTCTGAATGGGAGCTTCCCTGTTGGGTCGCAGTGTTACCCACATTTTCAAATGTCTTCCTTGCTTACCCTGACAGAGATGGATCACTCTGTCTGAATAAATGGGTAAAATGAGGAAATAGGATTCAATAAAAATTATAGACAAATGAAGCTGATCAGTGCAAATAATGGTTTAAGTTTTTAATGGAAAGCTTGTGGAATCAGATATAATGATTAACTGGTAATTAGACTACCAGAGTAATCCCTTGCCAGTTCCGTTAGATTTTACTCACACAAGAATAAAACAGAGTAGCCTAACATTACCCTGACTTAACAGATTCCTCAGATGGTATTGATCTCATCAGCTTCATTCCTGACTGTTTTACTGTTCACACAACTTTAACTTAAACAACTTAATTGTGAAATGGAAATTATGGAGAGTCTTAATATGACTTTCTTACTGACGTTATATGACATTTTAATTATTGTCCAATATTGAGCATATATACATAATAAAATATATATAAAATGGTTAAGCTTGCATTATTTTTTATATCATTTTAAACACAACATGGTAGCAAGGAACCACTCAATGTGAAGTGGAATGCAAAGTGGAATGAATGGCCACTCTCTTTGTCATAAATGAATGGAAACTGAAGGTTTTTCTCATTAGTCAATCTTTGTTTGATGTTGTGATGCAGTTTATACCTTTATCTTTAGACAACATTAAAGGTCCCATATTATGCATTTAGTATAGGAACTTAGAATAAATATTTGAGCCCTCTATACTAGCGTTGCTCTCTTAATACCTTTCAAAATTCAATATTTTTCATAAAAAAGGCCTCTGAATCACCTCACATTTTTGGCCCGGCAAAATGCGCTGTTATTCCAGTCCCTATCATAAGATGTGCATGAAAACGTGCAGTAGGGGCATGCCCCTACTGACCAGCGCTTCCCTGGTTTTCCGAATTGAACAAAACCAATCACAATGAGCGAGGCTTTAAACACGTGTTATTGTTTTAAAACATTATAATCGACAGACAATGACAGAGTTTGAGTCTACAGAATGAACCAGGAAGAAAAGGCTCCTCAGCTACATGTTCACAAGGTAAATAAGATGTAGTTACTTTTACACTGTATAATTTCTAATGTAAGTGTACTGTTTTATGTATTATTTATTTTGTTATAGGTGTACTTGTGATAAATGCAGTAAAATGCCAGTAGAAGATCTGGTCACCATCTTTACTTTTTGAAGTGAGAGTCTAGCACAATAAGGTGTAGTACCAACCAGTAGTGTGCAATTGTTGAATCCTGTTGTGCACACCCATGTTTTGGATTTGAGGGAAGATAAAATACAAGGAGTCTCCATGTGTCTGCTGAAATCATATTTACTTATAGGATTATAAAAGTCATGTAGTGTGCATTCGACTTGATGATGAAGAATAAAATTAGCGTATTTCATTAATGTATTTAAGCGTAGCACAAGTAAAAAAAAAAACTGCATGGACCTCCAAATCAATGAACACGGGACAGTTGGAAAAGCACCCATTGACAGAGCCAGCCTTGTCACAAATCCTTTATTGAACTCTTCTTTGTTGATGAACCAGGTCAATGTGAAGTGCTGCTCACAAACAAAAGTGATCCTTTTTTGGTAATCCAAACAAAAGGTTAGGCTCCGGACATCCGAAAATGCACTTCTCTGGCAATTTCTCTTTTTATCCAGCGCCGGTCTACTGCTTTCACACTTCCAAGTCAAATTGCGTTTCCTGCTAATCTTACATAGAGACTGTACATGTGATTGTCAAGTAGGAGGGGCTTGGGCGGGGATAAGAACTTGAGCGAGGATAAGAACAACAAGCCGCTTTTTTAGCTCACAAAAAAGGATTGCTCAAACATGAGTGAACTAATCTGAATATTACTTGTGGCATATTTTTGATGAGGGAACAACACTTCAAGGTGCCAGGAATGTCATCATATGGCACCTTTAACATATTAAAGGTATCATTAATTTTTGTGGTTAGTTGTGTATGCGTCACCACTTCACCGGTCCTGACAGAGACAAATAACATTAGTCACAAGGTAAAAATGAATCCTGATTGCAATCCACTAATGAATAAACGACACGAGGCTGAATCCTGCTTCTTTACAGTTGATAAAATCTGCGATGTTTAAAAAAAATCTAGGATAAAAATTATGCAATAACTGAATGCTGTTTTGATCGCATTGTTTTTATCAGAGACATTTTTTATTTAGCTTAACTTAAAAATTTACATGACTGTCTACGGTGCTCAGTAGCTTCATACACAGAAAGCACTATGAATCCACTTTGAAAGTGTGAAACTTACGTTAACACATAGAACATTTACTCCGGTGTGTGCGATTACTTTCGCAGTCTCGACGAACATGACATTTGTGACATTTGAGTGAAATTAGTCACTAGAAATTATTATCTTCAACAACGTACCCTAACTCAAACTAATTCAACATTCCACTCTCTGGATGAGCTCACGTTAAGGGAGAGTGAGAGAAATATAGTGCAATGAAGCTAACATTAGTAACTTTAACACATTTAAATTGAGTAGAGTAAAATCAAAAAGATATTTGCATGAATGAAAACAGACAAAGGCAAATTGACACTCCTTGTTTCCTATTAATGAAGAATTAAAGAAAAATCTCAATGCTCTCTTTTTTTTCAAAGATGCAGCTAACTTTTGACCTCCATCATCTTACTTTGCGCCGATAGATCAATCGATCAAGTGTCTCTTGGTTTTAGTCCAGCAGAGCTCCTCAAACGATGATTGGTGTAAAAAAATTTACGTACAGCTTAAACAATACAGTCGCTAAAACAATCCAACTTTAGCTAATTGGCAAATTGTGGTCTAGCACGCTCGAATTAAGTGGTCAGCTAATATTTGTTACTATGGTTACCAACGTGGCATAAAGATACACAAAGTGAACAAACCGACCTTAACTATCTTTTCAGTTAAAAACCTGCGAACCAATCAGAATTGAGTATTCAGACAGTATTCTAGTAAACTATGTTACCTCTATGCTAAAGAAACTCTTTCTTTCATGTTTCTTTCAATGTTATTATTATGTTAGGTGTTCTTGTGTGTCATATAATACTTTTTTAAAGATCAAATGTAATAATCATCATTTTAATGATCTCATGGCATTACATTGAGTCATTCCAACCATAACGCATATATGATTTCCAATGTTAAAAAGATATGTTTTTTTAGCTTTGCCACAATATCTTTATGTGGGACTTTTGTGAAAGCCTGCATACAATTTATATCTCTCATTCTATTTATATCTGGCAGCCCTGACATTGATGAATTAGAAATACATTTTGATACATTCATCTTTTAGAAACCTTCCGCTTCAATCTGATAGCTTGGTGAACCAATCTGCAGTCATCTGTAATAATGTGATCACAATGTTCATTTATTAGTGCAGAAAATGGAAGGTAAACCAAATGAGACAGTCATTTAATCTGTTTATTCATAAACCATAGTAAAACTGGTTGAGGTAAGGTAAATTGGGAGATGCTTTATAAAAAATGACCCAGTCCACCTAAATTCTCACTAACATTAAACATGTTATCTCACATGTGAGCTGGGGACAGCTGGGTTTCATAAACAGAAAGATATAATCATTGGGCTCAGGTTTCCCCACATATATAAAGAGGCAAGGTTTAAAAATAAGGCAAATAGACTAAAAGGATACGCATTATAGTTCCTCCAGTGATTCTGGGGAACAATTAACTAGACAACTCCTCAAAAACATTTTTAAGAATAATTAATTTCTTATTTGGTGAACAGCACAATAGCAAAAATATTTTTAATTTAAAAAACTAAAATAAAAAATATAAATATTTTAGGCGAAGAGACTCCAAATGGAGAGAGAGAGAGAGAGAGAGAGAGAGAGAGAGAGAGAGAGAGAGAGAGAGAGAGCATGTTTGTGTGATTTTTAGGGAAATAAATAGTTTAACAATTGGGCTTTTCTTGCTTAAAATACTCATTAGAGTCACCACATGTTTCGCTGACCCCTTTGTCGCTTTCATAACACCCCTCGCATTGTCTCCCTCCTCCTTACTGCACGTGAATGTGTGCAGAAAAGCATGGCAGATGTAGGCTTGCTTGTGCAGAGATCAGTGTGAGTGAGAATGAGGCAGAACGAGCACGCGTGTGAAGAGAGAGCGCGCGGTACAGCGCAGGGTGGAGAGCCCCGTTCCATGCCCATTGATTAGGCGGTTCATTTCATTGGGGAAAAAAGATTCGGAATGATTTTTAAAATGTATCAGAAATGTGTCTAGAGGAATTCTCTCATAGAATGTAAACGGTTAATGGAGGAGTGGAATGACACCTGCCTTCCAAAGCATGCATCTTCTTCTGTGATCGTCATTGCGAAAGGGATTTGGACTTGATGTGGTGGTCACCAGTGACCAACTATAATGGCCGAACTGGAAGTTTTGAAAAATCTCAGTTTTGAGAGAGGTGAGTAATGCTGGTCATTTGGTCAGAGAGACGATTTTCTCTTGGTGTGTTACTGGTGTTTTTTGCTTCAGTGTCCATTTCTTCAGTTTTAGCAAAAAGAAACTGGATTAAATCTGGTGTGAAAATGTACACAATGAATGTTAGTGCCATGTGTTGTTGTTCGGAGCTCGTGTTGATTCTCAGGGGGGTATTTGGCGCTGTCTGAGTGGAGCTGTCCTGGGTTCTACAAATGATTGCTCTTGCGCTTTTTGAAGAGGTGGAGAGCCTCCCTAAAACACTTATTTATAGGCTATGTTTTGAATTAAATTATTACATTTTCGGTTTAAAATCAATGTTCGTAAATAATCATATGAGTCATATGACTTTGTGACGCTGACAGTGCCAGCCTTTATATGTTAGGTAATTGAAAAACAAGACCTCCCTGCATATTTTGGCATGATGATTTGGTAGAGGGATCCTACTCATAGAGCTATTATTTTATTATGTGTCTTAGAAAAGTTATTTGTGTCATTCTCTGGAGGTAATAACAAAATTTCAGCTGTTTTTATGTTTTGAATCATTAGATTTTGCCCTGAAAAATGGAGTGGTTTGATTTCCTTGGAAGATCAATTTTAATTTCAAAGCAGTAAATATCTGTTGTTTATGTCCTGCTATTCTTGTGAAATTGTCTTGTTGGAAGTGTGAAATAATAAAATCAGGCAGAGGGGGATGGAAGAGATCGATTATATTAAGTACACAAACAAACAATCAAACTTAAAGGGACAGCCAGACTACTAAAAACATGCACCCATAGTCTAGTGTTTCTCGGAGAAAAGTTACTTAACTTTAATTTACATAAAGGCTGTTTAAATGTATTCTCTTCAAAAACCTTGGCTAGGTAGTAATTTGAACTAAAAAAAAACAAGATTTTTCTGAGTGGTTGTCACACACCAGTCATTGGGCTCAAAACAGATGTCTTGGTTCTGGTACGAATTCACTGAATGTCTAGATTACACATTTGATAGAGTACATTTTATAGGGCATCGGAACTCTAGAGATTTACCTAGCAACCTCTGTTGCTGAATACTGTGGGATAACGGGTCGGTGTTATGAACCAGGGCCTTGCAGACATATTTGTTTGGGGATCTTGTGAACTACTGGCATGTTTTTCTGTACATTTTCCAATTAAGAAGACAATTGTGCACATCAAAAGGTTATTTGATGTATAGATTTTTTATTATTCCTATTAATTACTATATTTTTATTATTACTATTATAAGACTATTAAATAATATTTATTAGCTGGTTCTTCCTCTTCTCCTTACTGTTCCTCTTGCCCATGTTTATGCCCTTCCTCTTTTCTTGCTCCTTTCCCTTCCCTTCCCTTCAATTTCCTTCCTTTCCTTTTTATCTTGACCTGACCTTACCATACCTTACCTTGCATTGCCTTTTGTGGTTTTGTCTTCCTTTTGAAAACCTTTTTAGACAGAAGAAACCATTTTGTTCTGATAAGATCACATAGCCTGAGTATGAACATTGTTAACTTTCAGTTGATTTGGTTGTCATCTGAGAACGAACAAATCATGGATATGGCCTGAACATTTATTTCCAATAAAGGTGAGCCAAATTAAAACAAATAGTTGTATACAAGCATCATCACTGAGAAACTTCCAAATATATACAGTTTAAGAGAATGAACGTAACTTCACTTATGACATTGGATATAGCTAGCTATTGAGACCACCCACACAGTGTATTGTCAAAGGCTTCAGTTGCACATCAAGCCCCCCCGGGAGTCAAGCTGGAAGCAGATTTCTATTCAGTGTATCTCCAGGGTCCTTCTCTCTGAAGTGGAGAAGATTAGGTGGTTCACAGGGGTCCTCGTTTCTGTTCCAAGAGATACCCATATCTGCTAGCCTCAATCCTTTGCCTGGGAAAAGAGAAAATAGTAAAGGGGAGGTTTTACCCCAAATGGCCCAGCACCATCCGGAGCATCTCCCTCAACGTCTGCCTGCCTAAGCGTGCTTGTTTGATGTCAATACTAGGAATCCATGAAGAGAACACTGTCAGTGTAGCATTCATGAATAAATTACGATTCCGCTCAGTTTATTTTTACTGTGATGGATTATGGGGCTTAGTGGGGTTTCCTATTTTAACGCATGGTGCTGCTGATTGAGTCTAGAAAGACATTGGTACAAATTAAGATAGAGAGCGTATGGTAAGTATATCTATCCTCAGTCAAACCCAGTCTTTCATTTTGGAACCTCAATTTAGGGGTTTGATTCTCTCTTAAGTGAGCTTTCCAAGGATCTAGTGTCCACCATGGAAGGAGTCATCATCGTAAGGGCTTTATTTAACTACTATCATTTATTAAATATAACTTTACCTATAGATATCTTTCTAGTGCTGCATTCTAAGAAACAAGAAACAATGAGATCTAGTCTGACTCTAATAAATTTTTTTTGTCATAATCAAAATTGTTATAAAGAGTTGGTTCTTATCAAGTCATGAGTTCATTTCTGTAAACGGTTTTTGGGTTGTATTGGTGTTATGAAGTAAATGTAGTTTCCTTTTCTTAACTAGCAATATCTCCCTTTAAACTAATTTCTTTTATATGCAACCCATAAAAAATGCACAGGATTTTATGAATGGTCATATTATGTCCTCCATTTTAAGCCACTGTAGTTTTGTGTATACCAGAACTGCCCTGCAACTTTGTCGACAGAAGAAGTAAAGACATGCTTTCTTCCTCTTTTATGTGAGAGAAAGTTCGAGAAAGATCAGGAGGGAAATCGAGTGAAATAGAGAACTGACCTGAAAAGAAAGTATTAATAGCACAGTTTTATTCACATTTTAGGAAGATACATTTTTCTGAGACTATTTCTAGTTTTTCTTTGGATGCCTGATGTTCTGAGTTTTTTGTGTTGTTTCTCTTTTTTTTTGTTAACGTACATACAAGGAACTGAACTCTTTTTTTTTCGGATTTGACTTGAACATTTACTCTTCTAACTGATGCCGAAAATAAATAGTTTATCAATATGTCTAGGGCATTATAATTTCTGTTTTCTTGACATGTTTATTCCTATTACAAGGAGTATAATAAATACTGGTGTTTATCGCTCTACAACTAGTGGTCCCAGAACTGGACCTAATCCTCTATACTAGCACTTCAATATTACCAAATATTATTATTATTATTATCAATATTATTATTCAATATTATACCCCTTTAAAGTTAAGTTACTTCATAAATTTCCTGTAATACATTTTTGTCATTATTCCCCTTAAACTCTCTTCTCCTCTCCTCCCCTATCCTATCCTATTCCTCTTCTCTTCTATCCTATTCTTCTCCCCTCCTCTCCTCCCCTATCCTATCCTATCGGATCCTATCCTATCCTATTCCTCTCCTCCCCTATCCTATCCTATTCCTCTTCTCTCCTATCCTATTCCTCTCCTCTCCTATCCTATCCTATTGGATTCTATCCTATCCTATTCCTCTCCTCTCCTCCCCTATCCTATCCCTCTCCTCTCCTATCCTATTCCTCTCCTATCCTATCCTATTCTTCTCCTCTCCTCTCCTCTTATTTTGTTCCTTGCCTTTTTTCTTTTACTTTACTTTGCATTACTTAATACTAAACATAGTTTTAGTTTTTTCCCACCCTTTCGTTACCAACCCTCATCTTTAAACAACTCCTATAATTTCCTATCATTTGCATTCTTTCACTGCCATTTTCTTTCCAACTCCCTACTTTACTTCCCTTTTCTCATGATGCCCTTTCATTACTTAGCATTTCTATAGACCATTCCCATTCCACTGAATGAGGTTAATCTATCAACTAACATAAGTTCGGAAGGAGCTTGGCTGATAGTTGGCCATCCAATCATATGCTACCACCTCTAATATTTCATTCATCTTCATGTCGGCTTTCTTCCTTTTCGGGGTCGCCACAGCGGAATGAACCGCCAACTCTCTGGCATATGTTTTACGCAGCGGATGCCCTTCCAGCCGCAACCCATCGCTGGGAAAACCTCTAATATTTCAGTATACAAAACCATGACTTAAGAGGACAACACCAAAGTTGTGCAAATTATCCCTCCTTCCACCCTTCACCACTTCAAGTGGGTTTATTCTTCTGGACCAGGTCGCTTATTGGTCCCGGACTTGTCACCTCACTTGGATAGCTTGCCTAGAACGATTCTCCATTACTATTTCCTTTACAGGCAGAGCTGTACTGAACCAAATCTACCTGGACCAGACCATGCAATGTGTTGAAGAGATTTAAGCTTTTTTATCTGTGAAATATTGCTTCTCAAGTTAGTGTAGTTCAACTTCATGTATGAAATACAGAGCTCTGCTTGTTTTCAACAGATTTATGCAGTGGTCCTGCTACAAATGGTGGAACATTCAGAGAATCCAGTAAAAGTATTAGCCATTTAATCTGAGATAAAATGAGGACACTAAGATCTCTGAATATGAGGATACCAGAGAAAGTAAATTATGTTTAAGAAATTATTTATATGGACTGCTTGGCTGATATCGTAAAGAGCAGAAGAGTTTTCAATAAATTAGTGACTTCCATTCCAGTTATACTCTCTACCATGTTAAGGCTTATTTTAAAGAGAGAACCACTCATTCTATCAGATGTTCCATTTTTCCTTTTGGATTTTACAGGAAATCACTTAAGAACCACCTTACATTGCTCTCAAATCTGGATTGACACCTTCATGCTTGCTACTTTTGCATGCTTTTTGTGATATATGAACTAATGTCCTTTTAGCACAAAAAGCCTCATCAGGTTTTGTGGGATTTATCTGTACTTTTGTTATGTCATAGCACACACTTTTCCCCTGTTTAACAAAACACATCTGTTCAAAACCCCAGCATCAAGCCCATTTCCTTCGTAATAAAGCATTATATATTCAGTGTAAATCCCTGCTTGATAATGCTTTGTACTGTCACAAAGGTTCAAAGGCTGTGTGTGAACAGCTGAGGGACAGAAGCTAGCTGACCAAAGAGAGGATGGGTTGAAGCATTTCAGGTAAAGAGGTGTTAGATGTGAACACTCTGAGACAGAATTTTTCTTCTCAAAATAGACAAAAGCAAGATCTTTCAAAATGTCTCTTAGTTTTGATCACTCACTTTGGTGTTTCAATGGCATGGATTCTATCCTTGGGACATCTGAGTGCTCTTCTATTAACAATGCGGCATCTCTCTTGGCACGGAGGTTCTACTTTATTGGAGGCAGCTTGGGAATTCCACTAACTTGTCGTTTGGCATATATAGGTAAGCATGTATTTGTTCATATGCCAGTTATTTTAAGCACACATAAGTTCCGAAACCTGATATGAATATTTAAATGCAGCATTTTTTTAAGAGTTCAAGCAGGTTATCCAAACGAGGTGCCAGTTATGATCTGGGATAGACAGCTTGTCAATACTTGACCAGAGAAATTTTATGCTGAACCATCAAATAGGAGAATTGATGAGAAAATGCTAAAAGGAAGGGTTCAGGTTGGCGAAGCTGTTAGTGAAAAATCAGCCTTTAAGGGGTTCACACCCTTGAGAATAAATGAGGAACAGTTTAAAAAGGATACACTGTAAAAAAAAAAAAAAAAAGAAGTTTCTAGGCAGTTATTCTTGATTCACGGTGAAACATCAAATCTATATTATTTTTTCCTGTTTTCTCGCTCTCTCTCTCTCTATATATATATATAATTGTAAACAGTTTAAAATAACAATACAGAAACAATAATAAATATCAAGTTATAGATTTGAAGTGCAGTTTTATCAAACATCGTCATACAAGATTTTATGTAATGTGTTCGCATCGAAACACATAAATAACCAAACCATACAGCAAACAAAAAAAATGTGTAACTTTGACAATTGTAAATACAAAATATTTGAAAATGTTAAGTTTTTTTAATACAGTGAACTAAATATATGTTTGCCAAAAACTTGAAAATGATGTTGGTCCATTCAGTTTTTTTGATGACAGATGCTAAATAAATTAATTTTTCATTTAACTGAATTTTTTTTTTTTTTGAACATGGCATCATAATGTTATCTTCCTCCACTTGTTACATAATAGGTATGTCTTCTAAGTATGTGTGGGTGATTGGTGACTGGAGACTGAGGTCTTGATCCTTTCTTTTCAGCCAATGGTAACTAGATTTAGGTATCTAAATACCCCATTAACCTACTTTAAAGTTCAACTGTGAGTATAGAAGACAAACCAATGACATTGAAAAGCTCAATGATGTGATAAATGACTTTTTTCATGTCCATTATTCAGCAAACCACCCACTTACATCCAGTTTCCATTGTCCTCGTTTTCATCTTCAGACAAACTCAGCCATGGATGTCCCTGTCTTTCAGAATTATGTCATTACAGTAAAATAAGACTTAATGATTTTTTTTGTGTTCAGGTGGGTGCTGAAGCTCTTTCTGCTCCTATTGTTGGAATTAATGTGAATGGTCAGACAGCAGTGCCTCGAAATAAAAACTGTCCACCAAACTTCAAGTTAAAAGTTTTAAGCTAGCATTTCTGAATATGACGCCAACTGAATTTGCCTAACTAGACAAGTGACCTCTGATTTTTTTAATCCACATGAAGAAAATTCTACATGAAGAAATTTCAGCAGTTAATCAGGATCTGAAATCTATAATGTACTGTGATGAAGTGTGTGCCATGCCCAATGAAAAATTGAGCTAGGCGAACAAGCAACTGATTTAAGTCTAAATTCTAATTACAATTTTGAAACAATTGTATTATTTACAACCACAACAAAATGTAAAAAAAGACATGTTTATAGTTTTAAGAATAATCTTTAAAATATACCAAATTTCCCTTCTGTTCTGTTAAATCAATTAATTCTGATTGTCAGAATGTATACTGAATGTTGGCCTGTGTTATAAACTTGTTCTGTTATTTTCATTTGTTTGTTTAGTTAACACTTCAACAGAATAAAAAATAACGGGTTGATCTCTGTTGAAGCTCTGTCGCTCCTCACATTCACTTTTTGTGTTATAATCAAAATATTCTCCTTTTCATTACATTACAAAAAAGCAGATATAACTGTTGTACATCAGACACGAATAACTTTGATACTTTTCTGAGCAATGCCTAAAGTTACAAAAACTCAACTTAATGAATATAATACATTTTTATTCATTTTAAAATAGATTTTCACTTAAAACTACATTACTTTGCAACGGACTGTCGAAGCTTCTTTATTGGCAAGGGTTTTTGCCCTGTCCACAAAGTTATATAATTACATTTTTACGAGTGCGCACATGCATAAAGTACACCTTTGGTGGAGGGTTTTTGCTGCAGATCTCTGAGTGATCTGAAGGTTCATATGGGAATATCTGAGGAGGATAAATAGGCAGAGTAACCAGAGCTAATAGATTAATTGTCTGCATGTGCTGCTCCTGAAACTTTGTTGTCAACATCTCTTTGAGAGAAGGTTATGGCTGCAGACGTACGTCATACGTCTGTAAAAACCTCAAAATACTAGCTGCATCCCAGGGGCATAGGCACAGCTGATGACTTTCAGTCTCAAATTAACTTGTACACATCCTTTAATGAAGTTTATATGGATAGCTTAGTTAAATCGCCATGTAACTCTCATTTGGTTGTTGGATTATTTTAATAACCATATAAGAGTTGAGAGTTTCATGTCTTTACACGCTTTTAAAGTAATCACGATTGATTGACATAACTGTGTTGTTGTTAGAGAAAGGGTGAATTATATTGTATTGCCTACATGGAAATATGGTGTATAGTTTAAAAATTAAAGCACAATATAACACAACTCCATGTCTGAACAAATGAAACACATTATTAATAACGTAAAATATTTGTATATGGTGCTATTTTTGAATTAGACTACTGCTTTGCACTATACTAAATTGTCAGGAAACAGGACAGGTTTGAAAGGATGTGAAATGAGAAAAATGAGAAAAGATCGGTCAGAAAAAAGGGATTTACTTCTTTTTTTATATAAATTATTGTGAAAAGTTACATTTTTTTTTGTGATTGTAAGTGCTCACAGAATAGAAGAGTCTTAGTTGCTTTTTGAAAGTTAGTGTTAATGCACATATTCCTCCAGGCTCAAAATATGTAACATATGGGAGAATTTTTGAGTAATTTATATACATTTAAAAATAAAAATAAAAACTGTCAACTTGTAAAAACAACAGACCATATAACGTCGGTCACTTGTTTGTGCTACTTTTCCACCAACCTGTTATATAATGGTACAACCTAACATGTTTTTAAGGCTTTTCCTTTTGAATTTTTTCTGAACCATTTGGATAAGATTCTAAAAGCAAGCTCAGACGAGCCAACTTGATGTTTTTTTTCTGATAGGCAAGAAAAGTGTAATGAGAGATTATGCTAGTTGCTGATTGATCAATCGCTGAGCTCAGTGATTAGGCAGAAATATACTTTGACAACTTGATGGCTCTCCTGTGTGGATCTTCATCTTGCTGCAATCATTTGTTTTTTATTTATTTAGTTTTTTTAAAAGCTTTTCATTTGAAAAGCTTACACAGCATAAATATTACCAATATTTTGATGGCCGCTCTTTCAAAGTCTCCATACTATCAGCTTTTTGCATTTTTGTTGCAGACTCGTGAATCTAGAGAAGTGACACATCTTGAGTGAAATGTCTGAAAGAAGCCCACTCAAAATTGATACTTGAATTAATTGGAAAGACCCAGGGCGAGTTAAGTGAAGCCATTCCAAACCATTGTATTGGCATTGCTAAAATCTGATGAAAGAGCTGCATAAGACTGTACATGGGCAATGAAGCCAAGCTCTATTTTTTATTTGAGGTTTTTGTTTTTGTCAACGTAACGTTTTGAATTTAATCATAACCTCTTAAAAGTGATGCTCTTGACAGTGCTTTAAATGCCATGGTTACATTTTCATGGAAACTAAACCATGTTTCTTTGAATTATTTATATTTTAAGCGGAGATGGATTTAGCCCATCATTGTTGCTTATGTTGAATTTTTCATGATCCTTAATTATTAAAAAGGTTGGTATATGGGTATGTAATTAGGGTATATCCCCTGAGATGGAGTCTAGTGTATTTATTGAGCAATTACCTTTTTTGTAAATTACCAGTTCATTAAAGCAACTTTGTGACAAATGTCGTCTCTCCTCATTAGATGCTTACTTTTTTAGATTTGTTACCTGACATGGGTCTCAAAGTCAATTTGTCTCGTTGCTCTGTATCATTTAATAGCTTTCCAGCTGTCAGACTTAAAGCCCCATCCTCCTACCCTGCTCGGAATCCTAAAATTATCTTGCATGTTCATTATATATGTTCATTATTATAGATGTTATTGAGATTCTGTTTTAAGCCTCTATGTTGATTTAAATAAAAGAACAAACAAAAAAGTGCATTCTGGTTATCATCACCTCTCAGAAATAGTGAAAGATGTTTGGTCGGGGATTCAGACCCTGAAGTGTGTCTGAGAATGTAAAATGAACGATGTTAAAGGAAGTTTAAAATCCCTTTTTGGGCTTCAATCTGGCTGAACATGCTTAGCTTAAAACTGACAGTGTAATTTATAAGAGAGAATTGAAATAGGTGATTCTACTACAAATGCAAATACATCCATTGTGGAAAGGGATATAGTTTTTTTAGAATTGCCAAATGTATCATTTTTAACATTATAAGGCTAGTATACCTCAAACTTCCTATGAGAGGACCTTTTGTTCGGAAGGTTAAAGCAGCATTTCACTATTTCACTTTACAGAGCTTCAGCAAATGTCAGTGACAGGTAGACCTAGACAAATTATTATCTCCATGTTCTATATATTTGAAAATGTAGTTTATCTATGCTTTCATATAGGTGATGAAACTCTACACATTAAAAGTCCCACCTTTTCTTTCTATGCTTAACTTTAAATTGAGTATCAGCCAGAGTCACATCTTGATGCATCAATAAATCTCTTTTTCAGCGCCCAGAACTCTCGTCATCTCTTTCATTGAAGTGCTGCTACTGTGCATGTGCTTGTTAGAAAGAACTTCATTTAGTGCACCCTTACATACTCCATAACTTACTTATGCAATGTCATTTACATGCAAGCACAGGAGCAGGACTGTATCCCCAGTAGCCTTGGCAAATTAGTCTTCCTAATCACTATACATGACGCTATATCCTGTCTACTAGTAACTCCATTTGTGGTGCTTGCTCTGGCACAGTAGATGTAATGTATTCATAAGTAAATGTTCTGGTGTAGAATGGCAGCCTTTAAGTTATCCATGGTAGTGGATTAGAAGATAATAAACTCTCTTCAAGATGTAATGCACTATATAAATGGCATATGTTTTTTTTACCAGTGGTCACCCCCTAGGGGTTCAGACTGGACCCTCACATGGGATGTACTGTAGACTGCTGAACTCGGCATGGTATATTTACTGACAGTGATTTCATATAATTTAAAAGTACAGTATGGTCAAAGTGGAATCCAGCCTGCTGGCTACAGACAGTGAGCCTAATTTTTCTGCCTTGAGTTATATGAGCCACTCATTCTCCATGGTCATATATGGCACAAGATAGATTTTTTTCAACACGGTCTTGCTACATGATAAGTTTTATGAGTAAATATAATTTGATCAACTCAACAATGCAAGCAATAAAAAACAAAAATGTAAATTTTTTGGCAGATTGGACAGAGTAGTTTTTCTTTGTTTTGCCAAAGCATTTGAATGCTAAGAATGTCTCTTGCGGTCTGCAAACTCGACATTATAAAGGGCTATTTTAATGTACACACAGCTATTTTTAATTTCAATTACCCTCTAAACACAGATATTCTTGGGCAAAAAATTGCCACAATGCTTTTTTTATGCAAAGAGTCTGTTTCAAAGTTGGACAAATGTATGACAGTACAAGAAAGAGCCACAGCCGCATCTTTGCATGTTTAAAAAGTCTGTCTCATTAAGTCAACTGTCATTTTTTAAAAATTCCTCCATCTCTTACTCTTAATCTATACCTCCTTCTCTCTCTCTCTCTCTCTCTCGCTCTCTCTCTCTCTCTGTCTTTCTCTCTCTCTTCAAAGATTAAGGAGTATAAACCAAAAATAGATTTTGCTAACTGTTCTTTTAATTGTCTATTTGTAAATTCTTTAATGGAGGGGGTTTTCATTTGACCTTGGTGGGCAAAATGGGATTGGGTCTTGTACAATTTGGCCCTTAGGTAAAAATAATTGGGGACTATTGAGTTTTAATATCACTCTTACTATTATACATGATACAGAATAATCACATACTTCACCTTTAACACAGAGTAAGTATATATATTTATTTTCGTGTATTTATAGCAAAGAGTGCACATTCCCAATTTAATCGGCTTTTTAGTGTGCCTGTGTGTGTTTGTGAGCATGTGATTTGTTCCCTATCATTGCAGTGCTCTGAGGCAGTGTGTGTTAACACTGACAGCTCTGCTAAAGCATCTCAGTGGTTTGGCTATGGCTCAGATTTTCCTTTTATCCTCTTCTGCCGGAAAGAGCTTGTGGTAATATGCAGTATGCTGCTATTGCGTTAGAATCTAAAGTGAACTACACGATGATCATGTTGGTGATTGAGAATATGCTACTGAAGGTCAGCTACTTATTTTTACTATTAGATTCTAGGCTCATAATGCTGCCTGTAATGGCATGTTAGGGTGAAGTATAATGTAGTTTAAAGCCACCCTGGAGTAAAGTGACTCTAGTGCTGGATACCTGTTTGTCAGGTACATTTATCATTGTTAAATCCTATAATGACAATAAATCTTGAACTTCAGGGCATTCTTCTCTTCTCTCTTTCTCTCTCTCTCTCTCTCGTTCTCTGTCTCTCTCTTCCTCCTGTCTTTTTAACTAGAACATACAGTACCACCAACACAAGAAGGCAAACAAGGCCTTTGATAATGGATGTGACAATACAGTTTTGGTTTGAAACAGATCAACATTGAACATGTAACCTTCTGGTCTTTGTCTTTTAGTCATGTTGTCTAATACACATTAAGGTTTCACTAAAATGATTTTAGAAAAAGTGTGATCACCTTTCAACATTTCAAACCTTTTACCAGTTTTAACACATTACATTGGTGTAATGCAAAACATCCCTTACCGTTGGATTTATCGACTTTTCTACAAGCCCGCATAATTCAATCTTCCTTCTCTTCGGCAGAATCAATTTTAGGTTCTAACAAGGTGGCTGAATGGGTCCAGTAATGCTACCTGTTAAATGTGTTTGTCATTTTCCACTTCACTAAAGCTGGTGAAATTGAAGCAGGTCTTTTGTGATGGAGGGTTTGAGTCATTTTTGCATATTATGAATGACTGAACTGTTACAGTGACACTATTTTGCTGTAAAGGGTTAGGGTTAGTATTCAAAGGATACATTTTTTTAAATGTCAGTTGTATTTTTTTTATTGATTGCATGAATATATGGATCCATGTTATTCATCATTTTGAAAAATAATGTTATAAAAAATAATTTAACTAAGTGAAAGATAAGTATTACATTTATAAATGTAATAAAACTAAATGTAAAATAATTTTTGACGAAGTTGTACATTCTCAATTAACTGTTAATCAGCAGCATGATATTCACATTTGGATGAACATTCTTCTGCATTTTTAAGGAATTTTGAAATGCTTTGAGTTAGAACCATAACACTTTGTTTTTATGCTGGCAGATGGCAGATAAATGTTTAAGATATGAAGCCCCCAACCAAAGGATCCAGTTGAAGGCTTATTGCATAATAAGTGATGGCTGTCTTGGTTTGAAGATGCCTTGAAATGCTGCTTTCTTTCACCAGCCAATAATAATACAACCAATTTATAGCCTCGGCTGCCTAAAATATTTCAATTGTTATTGCACTCATGATGGTAGTTTTAAAGAAACAGTTCAACAACAGTTTTTTTTACCACAATGCAAAACAGCCAAAACATTGAGACATATTTTCAATCACTACAATTTTTAGATCTTAGTTAATTTCACTATGCTGTGTGTGTACACTGAAATGGGTTAAATGCAGAGCAAAAATTCCAGGTATGGGTCACTCCGTATCTGGTCTACTGGTCACTTTCACTTTACTTTTTCACTTTTTTTCTTCTTGTGTTTTGAAAACAAATCTCTTTCATCTAAGGAGAGTTTTCTCTCCTACAACCACCAAAACTACTGTCAAGCATCGCAGTTCAACAGCTTCTGAATGCTCTGAAATCCTACTCCTTATGCTCAAAGAGGCCATGGGGGTTTTGACTTCTCCAGTAAAGACAAAATCTCATGTCACAATCAAACCAACAATGAGTGAGGCATCAAAGACAATTTATTTTCATGCTAAGTTTTTTTCAATTCTCCAGTAGTTAACATGTGAACTTTTATGGTATAGCTCAAAATGATCAAGAGTCCAAATATGAGCATACAGTGAGTTGCTTGTGCTCCACTTTTTCTTGGTGTGAGTGTCAACACGGCTGTCTACACAGCTTTTTGAAGCTGTTGAAACATTGCTTCACTGAAAATTTTATATTGTATTTTTCATTGTCTTCCACTTTAGAAAGGCCTATGGCTGCTTATATTTATTATCAATTTTCCATCTATCCATGCATACAATTAAAGACATATGCACACCTATTCAGTTGCAGTTTCTTTATATTATCAGAAAAAGCAATAATGTGACCTTTCTTAACAGATTTCAGCATGACAATTTTTCAACAAATATAAAGCTTCAGACAAGCAAAGAGAACCCAAGGGCCAACCTCCTGTTTTCCCCCTACATCCATAATGTGAAGTGAACTGCAGTTCCTCAATCAGCCACTTGAGGTTGACTCCAGAAATGTGCATGTTCTCTTGCATTCTAACATTAAAACTAACCAACTTTGGAACTGAAAAAAAAACATGTTTCCAACCCTGGCATCATTAGGTTTGTTGATTCACATCGCTAGTTAAGACCTTAATGAACCCACAGAGAATGGTTATTTGCTCATAAATGTCTTTGTTTAAGTTTTATTGAAATTAAACCTTCAGCCAATCATTCACCTTCACTGTGGCCATATCTCTTCTCTATGGATCCATTTTTGCTTACCGGAAAGTAATACATTCCCTGATAACGATGGCTGGGTATGCCCAAACGTCAGGAATGCTACATCAATGTTATGCACAGTCAATGAGGGAACCTTAACTAGCGCAATGGGTGTTTCATGATGATTTAACCAAAAATGTGCAGGGCAGAAGCCCTATTGGACTGAAGTTGGTTCCCCTGTCACCTGTCATGAAAAGCCTAAAAGCCCAGAAGTGGATCAGAACATATCCATGTATTTTAATTTTCACTAATATCAGAGCTATATTAATACTTATACCATTTAGGGAATATTTGCTTTAATACATGTTTAATCATTTGGTAGTTAATTTGAACCAATTTAACTTTTTAACAGATTTAAAGGAACTCCACTTTTCTTCAGCTCTCACCAAGAGCACAATTTTAACTTTTTGTTTAATTTGCTATGAATTGTAATAAACTGATTTCTAAAAGATAGACAATTTAGTTAAAACTAATTTAATTTTGATTGTGTTATCTTTTCAGTTTAATATGATTTGACTATAAAACAGACTGAGATTTAGAAAGAACTTGGTGAAGGCTTTGAGAGAATTTTTGCCAAATTCTTTTTTTTGAGCCTGCGCGGCAGGTCAGAGCAGTTTGTTGAACCTGCATGTGCGCAGGTGACTGACTGCATAATGCATGTTTTGTGTTACTGCTCTGATGGCTCTGAGCACACTGTTTTCTTGATTTCAACATCACAGTGCTTGAGCTTCTACGACCCAATTATTCTCTGTTTGATATGTCCCTGTTTCTCACCAGGCTGCTTTAATCTGCTCTATCATATTCAACAACCCTTCTGTTGAGCACATTCAGTCCTCCCTTCGCTCCATACTTTTTAACTCTCGCCATCAGGCGTCAAAATATTAGCATTTTCCCCCCTGCTGTTATCAGTAATATTTTAGGGTCAAACGCAGGTTAAAGCAGTCATGTCACAGCAGTAATTTAATTTTGATTTGCTTTACTGTTGCACTCAGATGGCCGCTGAATTTAGCTTCGCTCACTGCTTTGTGCATTGTGATGCTCTGCTAAGCTGTATTTCAGCCTAAACCCATCTGGCCCATGGACAAATATAAGAATGGATGAGCGTCCTCTGCCAATAGCTTTGATTAAACAAACAGGTAGAGCGTAGGAATTGGGGCATGAAAAATTGAGCTACAGGTAAATCTGTTCTTCCTCTTGTGATGGTAATTTCTTTTGATTGAATTTTAAAATTGAATCATAGCTCAGTTTACTACACATAATGAGAGAATTTGTATTTTTATTCAAAATGTTCTAAATAGCTCTTGTCCACATGATGTCACTGGTCTGGTATTGTGCATGCAGGCTACATCCACTTTTGACTGGCCAAAACAATAATGCATTTTAGCTTGAATAAAAAGCAAAATAGTTTATTATTGCCATTTGATTAGATTTAGAAAAACACCCTCATGTCTGGCCAAAGTTGTGGAAAATGACAGCATGTGAAGTTTGGTGGATAACAAGACAGAAGCAAGGGGATTTGAATTGCATGTTTTCGGTAAGAATGTGGGTGTAGCACAATTCTGAACACCATCTAAATTCACTAAACAACATAAAACTGTCATCTAAAAAATATTTAAATGTATAACAAGTTAGTTTGTTTCACTGATTCAAAATTGTGGTAAATCAGAAGCTATGCTTTGCTCCTATAATTCATTTTCCATTGGTTGGCAAATCACTTTTTGCAAAAAGTTCAGAAATTTTAAAACCCCAAAATATTTCACTTCTAGCATTTGTGCTATTTAGCCATGTTTCTTGCTCATAAACTGATTGTTTATAGTAGACTGTACAGGTCACTCACATTTGCATTGCATTGTGCTCAATGCATCTTGTCAACTACTTCTAGGTTTGCACAATCATTGATATTTAGGTTGCTTATAGATGCTGTATACTTATATCAATACATTGGCACATTTTCTACGTTTTTTAACTGACTGTGGTCTCATTACAGTGCATATTTATTACTACAATTTTCTGTACATGAATTAATTAAATTTGTCTGATTAACATACAGTTTCATATGAGAAATGTTTACCAGGTTGGACCCAAAAGAAATACTCCGAGCTGAGTTCCAAAAAGTATGTTCTTTTAATTAAAGGAAAGATACCAATAATAACAACAAAACGTATTCATAGAATGAGGTTTTTTTCTACAGTTAAATGCAAAAAAGAAAGCAGTGACACAGGGAAAAAACTCCACAAAGGGAGAAAAAAGCAACAGTGCAATAGTAAAGGAAATTAAATTCCCTTACTTGTAGAGTATCAAAAGGACAAGAAAACACAAGGCAGCACAACAGTGTCCAAACTAAAAAAACCAAGCGAGAAGTAGAGGAAGGATGCAGCACTTTAATATTCAGGGGTGAAATTTCGAACAGTTAACAGAGTTTTTTCAACTTGTTTGTTATAAACTGTGCTATACAAATAATACTTACTTTACTTTACTTACACTAACAAAGAACCATGAGGAAAATGTAATGATTACTTTCGCCGACTTAACCCCGACTTAGGACCCTGATGACTATGGGAAGCTCTGCTAGAAGTGCTCTACTCGCTCCATACTTTAAAAAAAATATCAATCAGCGAGTACGCTGGCGGTCATGTGATCACGTTGATCCCGCATAAGGCAGATGCAAACGCTTTTCCTGTTGTGAAGCAGGAGCTGTACTAACCCCTAGGCAACCGGACTTACTCACGACCTTACGGTTATGGCTGGGGGACATAATTCTCCGTTCCCTATTCGGGGAATGGGGGTTACGAAAGTAACCATTACGTTCCCCATCAGTCGGCCACTACGACTTATGCCGGTGACGACTATGGGAACACCCTGCAAAACGCCACAATCAAGGTTCTTCCGCATCGGCCGACGGCCAGGCAAGCCGGGCACATCCAGCACTGACTTTAAGTATAGACTTAATTTTAATGGGCAATCGGGCAATAAATTCTCTCATACCGACTCATACCAGAGGAGGGAGCATCAATCCCAGAGCAGAAGGGAGATGCGTGGAGGCCGTACTCTCCACCTCGAAGGCTGGACTTAGAACTTCCGGCAGTTTAATACATGTATGGTTTCATTGAAGGACCTATGGAAAAATGAGCCTTGAACCACTAGGGAAAGGTCTTTTTAAAGGGAAGATAGCATAGATGGAACTAGCTAGAGCAAAAGTTTTCGGGAGATAGCCTTTCAGGGAACTTCTCAGCCCTCCCGTGCCCGGGGTCATAAAAGATTCAGCTGGTAGTCCCTCTTAGAGGGCACACACATGGACAGTACGTAGGAATACTCCGCTTACTCTACTACATCTGTTGGGGTGAGAGGAGCCAAAAAGCTGGAGGGTAATTCCAGGGGCAAAAATAGCACACGTATCATCAAGGAATGGAACAGGCCAAGCTGGACACCCCTTCATACTATTCAGGCCGTGCTGCCACCACCTACCATGTCTGAAGAGACGAATTCAACGGTCAGGTATAGTACCTGGTGAACCTGGTCTCAACTGCAGGGGCCAAGGGACATCGGACGTTGTATATGTGGTAGAGATGGCCTCCACTTGCCAGTGGGCCAACCTCTGTCTGGAGACAGCCTTCCAAGCATACAAAGAGCTGACCAGAACTTCAAAGGTTTCGGATAGTTCTACATAGATTCTCAGTGCTTAGACTGGGTAAATTGGGACCAGGGGGTGCAGGGGGTGCTGCCTCTTCTACGGGCAGAGCTTGGAAGTTCACTACCTTTTAAGGGGAAGGTAGGAACCTTGGGCACATATCATATCAGACCAAGGTTAATAATAACCTGAGTGACAACAGGCCCGAACTGTAAACAGGTCTCTTCGACAGAGAATGCCTGCAGATCACCCACCCGCTAATCGAGGCTATTGCGATCAAGAGCACTGCTAGTTAACAAAACTTAAGCTCTACCGGCTCGAATGCTTGACCTTGACATTCTCTCAGGACAATAGAAGGTCCCAGGAGGGAACTAAGGGTGGCCTATAGGGCTAACCCTTCTGGCCCCTCTGAGGAATCTGACCGTAAACTCATGTCGTCTAAGCGTGTTGCCTTCAAGCTGAAGTAAAAGGCAGAATCGCAGCAATGTAACCTTCAGGGTGAATGGAGACAGTCCTTGATCCAGACGCTCTTGGAGAAGGTTTAACATGAGTTAAACCGGGGGTTCTGCACACCTAAGATACCAGACATGAGGTCTGGGCGTGGGTGCTTGTACCCACATTCCTGGGACAGAAGGTTCAACCGCAGGGGACTGGCCAGGGAGGGGCTGTCAATAGGGAGCAGAGTTCTATGAACAAGGTCATTTAGGCCAATAAAGTGCCAGCGCTAGGACCTCTGCCTCGTCCTCCCTGGTCTTGCACAGGAGGAGTGTAAGGAGGCTCACTGGGGAAAACGCATATAAGTGTTTCTTCCTGGACCAGCAATGCGCCAATGCATCTATCCCGAAAGGAGCCTGGGACAGACCGTAGAACAGCCGACACTGAGCATTCTCTGGGGTGGCGAACAGGTCTAACTCTGCTATACAAAGCACTCCCAGATCTGCTGGACTGCCTGGGGAAGGAGTCGCCATTCTATCTACCGAGACAGTGTACCTGCCAAAAGGATAGGATTGCTCCATCGTCGACTACTCCTTGCCGCTCTTGGCCGATATCCCCGACGTGAGGGCTGATGATCAGGGGAGGACTGAGGACTTCCCTCCTGCACATCTTTCAGGACCTTGGCCTGGAACACCTGAAAGGCTGCCATGGCATGCAGGGTAGCGGACACTTGACCCACAGCAGTGTAAGCCCTTGAAGTCAGGTCAAACGACAGATTTAGCTGGCGGGATGGAGGCCTCGGCTGTTCACGTCAGGCACCAGGGTTACCCGGGCATAAGTGCACCACCAGCACCTGGTCTACCTGGGGAATCACTTCGTACCCCCTAGCTTTGTACCTGCACTCGACTCCTCTGGATGCTGGGGAGACATGCACTCATTGCACGCTTGCGGGCATAGCTACAAAATCTCAAATGATGGTCTGAAAATACGGCAACTTCGCCTTAAGTGCACTGCTGGACAGAACTGTGCAATCAACACAATCTGATCCCTCAATTACTGCCTCAGCATGTCGACTGGCAAAACAAGTGCTCTTCTAAAAAAATGAGTCTTACCTGTTGGTGGCAGGCAGCGAAAGAATTGAAGTCTGGGGCATTCAGCGGTTCCAGCCTCTGGCTCTGGCCAAAACTTCACTGGTTGCCAGATCTCCAAATAATCCATACAAAGAATAATCCAACTGTCTCTGTGGTTGTCTCTCACTGAGTCGCTCGCGTGTCTAGAGTAGGCTCCAGCAAAAGCTGATTGGCATTTTGAAAAAGTATGGAGAGAGTAGAGCGCTCCTAGTGGAGCTTCCCATAGTCGTCAACAACATAAGTCGTAGTGACCTACTGATGAGGAACTAAGGCAAAGGGGAGTATGGTGGCCTCTAAAGGTAGGGAGATTAATTACTGCAAATGACACCTTGTACTACTTAAATAATACCGTTGGTGAAATCTATTGTTTTTTTCCATGATTACTAAAAGGTCCTGTTGATATACAGTGGGTCAGCCTATTAATACTGCAAACCTAGTAAAACTTTGCACACTGCTCAGAAACTGTCATCATTGGGTGTCAGGGCACATTTATAGCATCTAATTGAAAAGTGCTGTAGCTCAGGCTATTTCAACTATATGGCCACCAAACTCTACACATTTAGACCTCAGTGTTATTTCTATCTACCCCAGAGGCCATCTGAATTGTCTTTTTAACTCATTTATATCATGTTATGAAGTGATGGCACAGTTTGATATTCTGGAAGCGAGGGGCTCTTGTCAATCCTTCTCTCAAACGTTAACACCTCTCTCTCAGCAGCTTAATGAGCACATTTCCTTCCCTCGAGATCTGTGCCAAGTCCCCACAGTACCCTGCACAGTAATTGGCCGTGAAGGTTTACTCAACACAAGACTAATTTGTTTGAAATGAGCTGGAGAGACTTGTGCTAACCACAATAAGAAGAGGACGACAAGAGATTAGTCAGAGAGCAAGAAAAAGTGAGTGCAACGAGCAAGGGGACACTTATTAAATGTTCATTAACCCTGGCCACTTAATTAAAATGCATTTCTTAATTTAGAGAATTGATGAATTACTGATGGCTGGTAATGACAAGAGATGCAGCATGCTCTTTTTCATGATCTTTGACCCACTCGACTCTCCTTGAAGTCAAAGTTAATTTGATCATGATTTAGCTTACAAAATCAAGTACAGACTGCTCGTTCTCTTGTGGACATGTATTTAAGAGTTTTTGTTGATTCTCAGCACTTAAAATTCCAATCACTCTTGTTTGGGTTCAAGGAGTCCCATGAGTCCAGAGGAAGAGTGCACTCCTCAATGTCCTTCAAAACAAATCTTGATGTACAAAAGGCAGACAGCTCTTTTATTTTGCTCCTCTCCTTTGAGCGAAATTTTGTACTGCTTCCTAAAAGCAAATAGTGGTTATCCAAATTGCAGCTTGCATTTGAGCTTGAATATGGCAGCAGCATCTTTCCTTCTTTTTGTTGTTCGCTAGTTGCTGGAAGCTTATCAGAAAAAGATATGAAACTTCATAGGTTATATTTAACATAAACACATGCTGCTAGGTACAAATGCTTATCATTTCACAGGGAATCTCTGGCTAGTGAGCAGCATGTGAATTTTCTCTTTCTTTTTTCATAAAGCTATCTTTCACTGCATTGTCAAGAATGGACCAGATCTAGCAGATGTGCTCAGTGGGTTTTGTTTGATTGGTGCCAGCAATTCACCAAACATTTCTCTGATTAAATTTGTCTGGCTCATCACATATGTTTGACAAAAATAAATATTACTAAGAGAGATTTGGGAAACACGAAGATATGACAGAACACATCAAATGTCCCTCCACCTCTAGGCGTTTGACTGTGCATTAACAGTAGACCTTTTGCTTATATGTTTTTTTAAATTTCCTCTCATGTGGTGTGAAACATAGCTTCAGGTTTGTAGAACACCCTGCTGCTTCGTGTACCAAAATATTGCCTTTAATAAGAAAGAGTTGACTTAGAGTCGCTGAGACAAGTTCTAGTTGAAATCTAATCTTTTAAATTAGCCACAAGCTCACACTAATGTGGAATGAATGATGTGGCCGGACAACCTCCATGTCATTCATTCATGATGAGAAAAGAAGAAGGAAAAAGCAAATAAAAATATAGAATGAAACAAACAAAAAAAACTCCCCAAACTTTCGCTTGGATTTTACCGTATCATGAGCGGAAGCATGGTTATGCAAGCATTTCACAGAGATTGGCATGAAGGAATGGGCATTGTTATAGTTTATCTCTGTCAGATTGCTGAATTAATTTTCTGTGGAGTAAGGAACTGGAACATGAGTAATTCCTTGAAACCGAGCTAGGTAGATTTCATTCTGCAGCCCCATAAACTGCCCTGGTTGTGTCACGTAGAGGAGGGTTTTTTTCTACGAACGAGTCAGTTTCAAAAAGCAACTAAAAACTCTTCTATTCAGGGAACACCTACTATATAAAAAAACTTTTCTTCCTCTGTCTTTATTTTCTTTCTGCTACGGTTTATTGATCAATTTATACAACTTCTATTATGGGCAAGCTGAGATAGACTTTGACTGTGTAACAAATTGCGTATTGTGTCTTCCCTACTGTAAGTCGCTTTGGACAAAAGCATCTGCAAAATGCATGAAAGTAAAGGTAAATGTAAACAAATCATTTTGGAATTGCGACCAAATCCGGTAAAATTAAATGCATATTATAAGATAGAGACCTACAAAATGAAATAAGCAGCCTTACAAAGGCACAATAGGGGCAATGAATGTAAGAAATTCGCAATGGCAAATACTATATTCTACTTTTAGAACTAGTTAAGTCAACCTTTTCTGCTCTCCTCGCCTCCTTTTATAGTTTTAGTTTACATAAAAAATTTTTATATAAACCTTCATAAAATGTATATAACAAATGTCCTAAAAGACCTAAAATGTCTTGACTTGAATAATTCCTTAGATCAGAATTAGGGGTATTTAACAAACTTACATTGTTTAAAGACTAGTTTAAAATAAAGTGTTTGTTTACATTGTACTTCAATAAATTCAGTTAAATTTGTCAGTTGACAGGCATTGCATATCATAGCATGAACAAACCCCTCTATCACCTTCTGCTTTTCCTGTTAAGAAAACGAATGCCATTGCAATGTCTGAAAATAGCAAGACTTGAAAAAGTGGCAAGAGTCTTCTTTCATGCTCATGTCAGATCTGATTGGATTGTGGATTGTGTCTCAATCTGTAAAGTGCTGATATTGGAAAAAGGGTGGAATGCTTGTATGGATTGAGGATGTCTTGAATTGGATGGGGGAATAGAAAGTCAAGGGTGTATTTTTAGATTTTTGGAAGTGTATAATTCCTAACCCCTTTATAATCTGTCTGAGATTCATTGTTTTTGCTCAAAACCCATTTCTAACATGGATTCTCCATAAGCATCTCAGCTTAGTGACCTGCTCTCCATCCTGTGTGAACTAGAGCATGTCATTTTTCTTAACCACTGACAATTTTCTGTCTCTTGATCCTTGAAATAATTGTACCTGTAAATCAATTAAGTCCACGTCTGTAACATACAGTGTCCAATCCTTCATCCATTACAATAAAGCTCTTAGAAAAAGTGCAGTATTCTGAAAGTGAGATTAGTTTTTTAATCCTTCTTAATTGTCCGATTCGCTATGTAATACCCTGCTCCGGTTGATGTGGATCCTCTCCAAATGCTGTTATAACATGTGTGTACTGAAGTAGACCAGGATTGTACAGAGCATGTACTGTTACGTAATGTAAGCATGGGGGAATTATCTAAATGAAAAGAGTTCATAGGCAAAATCCACCTCTCCACTTTTCTCTTAAAAGAGTTTCTTTTAATCTTTAATCAGTGTTGCATATTCAAGATAAATAATTATGTTATTTAGTTCTGTGTTTACAAAATTATGCTGTTCCTTTTTGTTCTATTACATCAGCAGACATGTGGATTTAAAGATTTAGTGTGGACAAATTTTATCATTTTTGTTATTATTTTATATTTCCTTTTTTTCTCACGGAAACATTTTTCTTTCCAATAACCTTGTAGGGACCAACCTTTTATCAGCAGCCCAAAACCCAACACCTTTATTTGAAATTAAATGAAAGGCTATGTTCCTATAATTAAGCCTATTATCAAGTTTATAACATAAAAAACTAGTAGGCTTACAACATAAAAACAAGTAAATCCAGATTAGTTTTGATTGAGTAAAGAGTGGCAAATCAATTTGTTTTCAAATAGAAATATTTACAGTTTTTTTCAGTCGCTAACAAGCGATTACCCAACCTGCAGATAGTTTTCTAAAACCTTAACACCTACAAACACAACTGGCCATATTGATAGTTTTCTTCTCAAACGCAAATACAAAAAAAAATTATTATATACTAACTCTTAAGGCCAATCTATACTTTTGTGTGAAGCCTATGAATTGCGAAGGCTGCTCATTTAAATAACCATGCGCTGACCCCATTGTGAAGCTTGCCGCACACTCATGAAAATTTCTAACCTTGTCTCATGGCTTCACAGAGCATGAGCTCCATGATTGATCGATGTGGAGCAGAGCAAGAGCTTTCGCTCTCATTTTTGGTTGCGATTCCATGTTAAAAACTGGATAATGGAGTTATTGGCGATGAAGTAAATAACCTTCCATTGTATCGGATGTGGGTTTTGGTTAGCTAGGAGTTAGCATTGTTAGCATGCCATGTTTAAATATCGATCAGAACAAGATATTGTTCAACAGCAGCAATGTTTGTGTGGAGTTGTATTTGTACGATATATGATGAGGCAAATAAAGCCTGCCTTTTGTTAGCATCTATGTTATATTTTGGTTTGTAAGGAGTTAGCATTTTTATTATGCCAATATTGATCAGTGCGACGGAGCGCAGACCCTCCGCACAGAGCAGTTTGCAAAACTATAGACTGGCCTTTAGTTTCAAAATAGAACAGACCTCCCCACGCACACACTGACTTTAGCACAACACTGGAAATATGATTCCAAATGAATTCATTCAAAGAATAACAATTGTTTTTACTTCACAAGCTACATACAATCTTTCAGAGTACACCAGGTTTCAAAATAATTTTAAGCTTCAGTTTTACAAGCATTTGTATATAAAATATGCTATCCATAATTTTGAAATTTACTTTGGACTCTTTTAAATTTTTGTGATTTTTTTTTTTTTGCAAAAAGAAGTAAGACTATAATTAGTTAAAAAAGAAATTGTATTAAATTTGTTATAAATATATTTTTAAGAACAAAAAAAAAAGATTCTCTGATGCAATATTAAGTCACATGACCATGACAGCTAAAAAGAAGTGAAATGTTAACAGTGATCAGAATGTAATTGAATAACTTTACTTTTTCAAATTGTTCAAAAGTTTAAACAATTGCTTGAGATTTGTCTTAGAATGCTAGTGAAAAATCTGACTTATTTTACTTTTAATGTTGTTTTACAAAAATGGAACAATTACATTTCACATGTATTTTCTTGTATCACGTTTGTCTCTTGATTTACATAATCCAATTGTTAATTCCTCCCACATCCCCCTCGAGCTTCATTGCTTCAACCTGTCAGATAGAGAACATTTATGAGCTTCATTTTCAAACCAGCATTCTATACTCCACTCAGTTTCTAAAGCGAGGTTTTCTTTGTAGGCTCCTCCTAAAATCACAAGCTGGACACAGAAGTGCTGGAAAGCATTGTGAACATTGGGTTGGTGGCGTTTCAGACTGGGTACACTGCGTCCTCTGGCATTAGACTTAATCTAAAAGATACACCTCTCAAGATAGAAAAGTGAATTATTGCCAGAAAAACAACATTGTTTACACATGCTGTCTTTTAAAATATTTTGTCACTTTTTGGTTCCTCTAGTCAGTCAGCCATTGTCAAGATAGATATTTTATTTAGAGATTTTCAAGGCTGTCAGCTTACTCAACTGGACCCATTGGCTAAGTCAGAAAGGATTTTCCCATCTCACACAGTCACAGTCATGATGATGTGTTTATTGAGACCCTCTTGCATCATTTGAGCTTATTTTGAAAGCTTTGGGTCTGCTCTGTAATTTTCTGAACATTAGTCAGTTTTCATCCACCTTTTTCCCTGTCACTATTTAATCTGCTGAAGAACTCAACATGCGTCTCAATTAAAATGGTGCCATGATGTTATGTGCTTTTATCGTCCAGTTTATAACCTACTTTCATTTTTATTTTTAGTCACAGACTGTAGTTATCATTATGATGTTTATATCATGGCAGATGAGATGGCAGGAGTGTAAACATGTGTGTTTGTTTTACTGACAGTTGAGCGATGCATGAGCGTGATGCAGTCGGGGACTCAGATGGTGAAGCTGAAAACCGGCTCCAAAGGTCTGGTTCGGCTTTTCTATCTGGATGAGCACCGGTCCTGTATTCGCTGGAGACCCTCCCGCAAGAGCGAGAAAGCCAAGAGTAAGTCACATGCTAATATGACTCTACAGTAATCCATAAAAAAAATGCATAAATATAAAGGAGGAAATGGTGTCGTTGTTGACAGAAATGCAGACTTACTCAAATAGTTCACTAGTAACTCACTAAAACTACTTATTTAAAAAAAGCAGTATATAAGTAGTTGAAATGCACATTGTCATGTTGTCCTTTTGAAATTTTATGTTTCATTTTAACATTTTGGTCAAAATTGAGCTATTCAAATATTCAGATTTTTTATATCTTATTTACATTATGCAGTGTTTATTGGCTTTTTATAATAAAAAAACTATGTTTTTTTGTGAAATATTATCAAAATTGTTATTTAAATAGATCTTAGAGTATTTGAAAATCTAATAAAGCAGCCTTTTATTTATTCAGACCCATACTGAAGAAACGTTTAACTAAACGTGTTACTATTTAAAGTATCAAACTTAAAGGAATAGAATCTCAAACTAATTGATGTGAATTCACCAAATATCTGTATCTGCATTTGCATTATATTGTATATATATATACAATATACAGTATATATGCATATATTATATTGGTGTAGGAAGTGACCACAAACACGTTTCTAACAGCTGCAAAGGACGAGACTGACCCATTCTCAAAATTCAAAAAAGTAATTTTGATCCCTAACGTGCTTTTTTTAACAATGCAATGTTAGAAATTCCATTTACATTTTTATGGGCAAATTTTTTTAATTTGATTTCACAACTTAGCTTCCATAGAATTAGCCCAGGAATGGAAAGCTTACGAGCTGTTCATGGAAGGGCCACGAGGCCGAGATATGGCCCGGACCCTGAACTGCCAACTTTTCTGGCATATGTTTTATGCAGCGGATGCCCTTCCAGCTCACTCACTCACTCACTCACTCACTCACTCACTCACTCACTCACTCACTCACTCAAACTCTTACACTATAGACAGTTTTGTTTACTCAATTAACTACTCAATTAACTGCATGGCTTTGGACTTGTGGGGGGAAGCTGGTGCACCTAGTCACTGGGATAACATGCAAACACCACACAGAAATGGCAACTGACCCAACCGAGGCTCAAACTAGCAACCTTCTAGCTGTGAGATGAACATGCTACCCACTGCGCCACCGTATATGTGTTTAATAAAGAAATGATTTCAGCAAAGGCTGAAAACGTGTGAAAAGAGTGAAAGCACAAGAGCTGCAGGCTCCGTAGATCAGCTCCTGTGATGCAGTGATCAATGCTAATTTCCCAGACACTGCTGAGAATCACATGCATAGTCAAATTCATGTTTGATTCTGCCTGTAGTGGGTCGGTAGCAAAATATTAATCATTAATCAATCTAAAAGAAATCATTTAATATCTAAAACAAACTATCCATATTATTTATATTATTTGTGTTGGTTAAGCTAGAATCAGTTTTCATACTCAGTTTTTGAGCAAATTATAAACAGTGAAAAATGTTTATGTTATTAAGATATGAATCATTAAAATATGGGTCGCAGAGGTCAATTTATTGCTTACATTCAAGAAATGGAAAGCAGCAGAGCAGAAACCAAGAATACATTAAAGAGCTTACATCAATTATTTAGTTTAGCTTCTACTTGATTAGAATAATAAGCATTGTAAAAAATATGAATAAACAAATAGTTTGTACTAAACAATACCTGCCAAATTAAATGAGAAGTTAAGAAATACATCCAACAAACCTGGCTTAAAGAGGAAAGGTAAAAGATGCAAGATGTCCTCTATCTATTTATAATAATATTGTCTTACCGAACAATAGAAAACAAAGAAAATAAAAAAAAATTCCCAAACATTCTAAAAATGTAAAACCTATGAATCATGTAATGTATTTGTATGGGTAACACAGGAGGAAACATGTATACAATATATAAAACTCTAAAAAGAATATAAGTACAATAAAAGAAAGTCAAAACAAGCTAAAAATTATAATAAAAATGCACTTGCATTAATAAGACATAGATACATTATACATTGTATACCTTAGAAGGTTATAACCTTTCTCTCTCTCTCTTGTTATGTTCACTATTAGTCATAAATATAATTTTGAAGTTCTCTCCTACCTTCTGTTACATCACTCACTCTTGAACAGCTTGTGTATTTTTGATAGATTTAGAGGTTGAATTTGAGAGTCCCTTTTTGATTACATAATGGCAGTATGTATGTGTAAGTGTGTGTGCATATGTGTGAGTAACAGGAAACGCAACATGCTCTGCTTGTTTGAGAGACCGTATTCACTACAGGTTTCAGTTAACACAGCGGGTCTACTCTCCACCCTATATGGGTGGATTTTAATACAAATAAAATGCCTAAACGACCACTCTCGTCCCCATGTCTGCCAATTTTTCTTTTGTCATGTTTGTCAACTGCTTCCAAAGATAAGGTTCTTTTTTATCCAGTTGCATAATTAAAATAAAAATAGAAAAGGAAAGCTCATTGTCTGGTTAAAGGAGAGTGGAATCAGCACCTTTGATGTGACTCTGCTTTCCACTTCACAGCCGAGCTGCTTGATAAGATAACCATCAGAACAGACAGGAGATGCTAAAAGATTTGTGTTCAAACTATTCTCTCTGAAATCTAAAGAGCCATTTAGTATTCTGCTGCTATACGGTGAAATCTGTTGATTAAATATGTGTCACGGATCACAGAAGGTAGAGGCAAAGGGGATAATTCACACAGTGTTTATTAAACACAATAATCTTCGTACCGAAGTACTAGCAATAGTTCAATGTAGAATCAACTTAGTCAGTAGCATTACTTCCCTTGAGCAGAGCAAGCCGTTAACAGGGGTTAGTCTCTGGGTGTAACGAGGAGCAGAAGGTCTTGGCAGAAGATCGGGATGAGAAGACGGAGAGAGATGCAATCGTGTGAAGAAGATACCTGACAATGAGTGAACGGAGTGGATGAGTCTTTATAGTGTGGTGTTGATGACTGGAACAGGTGAAGGTGATGAGTGCACAGGTGTGTATGATTAGTAAACGGGTGATTGAGTGCGTTGTGTATTGGCTGGAGAATGTGACTGGTGATCGGGGCTGATAGAACGTGCAGGGGGTGTGACAGTACCCCCCCCCTCCACGGGTGACTCCTGGCACTCTGGACCAGCGGCGTGGACGGCCACGACCTCGAGGAGCCGGACGGTTGGGATGTTGCTGGTGGAATGTTTCGAGGAGAGAGGGATCCAAGATGTCTTCCCGGGGTGTCCATGACCGCTCCTCGGGGCCGAATGCTTCCCAGTCGACTAAGTATTGGATTCGGCCGCCCCGCCGCCGGGAGTCGAGGATTTCCTTGACCTGGTAGATGTTTTCACCCACGACTTCGGGTTGTGCTGGAGGGGGAGGCAGCTCTGGGTCTGTGGAAGGAGGAGAGACAGGATCAGTGAAGGGTTTAAGGAGTGAAACATGGAAGGCAGAAGGAATACGGGAATGAGGTGGCAGATTGAGGCGGTAGGTGACAGGGTTTATCTGGGAGTGGATAGTGTATGGCCCTATGTAGCGGGGACTCAGCTTCCTACAGGGCAGTCGGAGACGAATGTTCTGGGTTGACAACCACACTTTGTCCCCGGGTTGGTATACTGGGTTGGGTAACCTGCGGCGGTTGGCAGCATCGGCATGTCTCCGTACTGCCCGTTGGAGGTGGACGTGAGCTGAGTCCCATACCCTCTCGCTCTCCTGGAACCAGTGGTTTACCGCGGGCACATCCGAGACTTCGCCGGTCCACGGAAACAGTGACGGTTGGTACCCTAAAACACACTGAAAGGGGGTTAGTCCCGTGGAGGCCTGGCAAAGGGAATTCTGGGCATACTCTGCCCACGGTAAGTACTGGCTCCAGGTGTTCTGGTGATGGGCACAGTAGGTCCGGAGGTAGCGAGAGATTTCTTGAATCTTACGTTCGGTCTGCCCGTTAGTCTGTGGATGGTAGCCGGACGAAAGACTGATGGATGTACCTAGCAACTGGAAGAAGGCCCGCCAGACCCTGGAAATAAACTGAGGTCCTCGGTCGGAGACGATATTCTCGGGGAGACCATAGTTGCGAAAGACGTGATGAAATAATGCCTCAGCTGTTTCTAAGGCAGTAGGTAGGGCTTTGAGCGGGATGAGCTTGCACTGTTTGGAGAATCTGTCGACGACCACCAATATGGTGGTGTGACCCCGTGATGGAGGCAGGTCTGTAGCGAAGTCGATACCAATGTGGGTCCAGGGTCGGCGGGGAATAGGTAATGGCTGGAGTTTGCCTTCAGGCAGACGGTGAGGAGTGGTGGTTACCGCGCAGACCGAACACCCCCGGACATACTGGGCAACGTCCTTGGCCATACCCGGCCACCAGTATTTCCCACGTAGGAGCGAGAGGGTTCGCTTGCTGCCCGGATGTCCTGAACCGAGGGAGGTGTGCGTACTTTCGAGGAGGATGAGACGGTGACTGGACGGAACGTAAGTTGAACCGGGTGGTAGACCCGGAGGGGCTGGCTCCTCGAGAGTGGCGGTTCGGATTTCATCGTCAATCTTCCACAGTATGGGAGCGACGGAGATGGAGGGTGGTAGTATGGGTTCGGGAGCATCTAGAACGGGATTTGGTGAGTAAAGGCGGGAAAGGGCGTCCGCTTTACAGTTTTTGCTCCCCGGCTGGTATGTGATAGAGAAATTAAACCTGGCGAAGAATAGTGACCACCGAGCTTGGCGGGCATTCAGGCGTTGGGCATTTCGTAGATACTGGAGATTTTTATGATCCGTGATGACGGGAAAAGGAAATCTTGCTCCTTCCAGCCAGTGTCGCCATTCCTCGAGGGCCAGCTTGATGGCTAGTAACTCACGGTCCCCTATGCCATAGTTCTGCTCAGCAGAAGTGAGTTTACGGGAATAGTACGCACACGGATGGAGAGATTTGGGTTTGTTAGACCATTGGGAAAGTACGGCCCCCACTCCTACGTCTGCCGCATCGACTTCGACTACGAAGGGTAACGTAGGATCAGGATGTCTGAGGATGGGTGCTGCGGTGAATTTGCTCTTGAGGAGTCGGAAGGCGCGATCCGCCTCGGAGCTCCAGACGATGGTTCTCCGACCCCCCTTGAGGAGTGATGACAAGGGTGAGGATATGGTACTGTAGTTCTTTATGAAGCGTCGATAGAAGTTGGCCTATCCGAGGAAGCGCTGGAGCTCCTTGACGGTTTGGGGTACCTTCCAGTTGTTTACGGCGTCCACCTTGGCATTCTCCATCTGGACCCCCGCAGCGGAGATCACGTAGCCGAGAAAGGAGATGGTGGATCGGTGGAACTCACATTTTCCGGCTTTCAGATAGAGTCGATGCTCACGGAGACGTTGCAATACTTGGCTGACTTGGTCACGGTGGTCTTCCAGATTACGGGAATAGATGAGGATGTCGTCAATGTATACAATTACGCATTTGTGGAGGAGGTCTCTGAAGATTTCGTTCATATAGTTTTGGAAAATCGATGGGCTGTTTGCTAACCCATAGGGCATTACCAAGTATTCATAGTGACCCGTAGGGGTTATGAAGGCGGTCTTCCACTCATCTCCTTCTCGAATACGGATCAGGTTGTACGCGCTGCGGAGATCCAGCTTGCTAAACACTCGCGCCTCCCGAAGTTCCTCAAGAGCTGCGGGTACAAGTGGTAAAGGGTAAGCGAATTTTACCGTAGCCTCGTTCAACACCCGATAATCAATACAGGGCCTAAGTCCTCTGTCCTTCTTGGTCACGAAAAAGAAGCTCAATGCGGCAGGAGACTTGGATGGTCGGATGAAACCTTGGCTGATGGCTTCGTTGATGTAGCTCTCCATCGCCTCGTGTTCAGGACGGGAGAGAGGGTAGATACAACCGTGCGGTAGCTTGGCATTGGGCAGCAGGTCGATGCTACAGTCGCAGGGCCGGTGAGGAGGAAGTTGTGCGGCACGTTCCTTAGTGAAGACATCTAGGAAGGCGTGGTAGGTGGAAGGAACGTGCCGAGTGAGGTCCGTGGAAGAGTGATCTAAGGCGGTTGAGTGAAGGGGAAGAGATGACTGGTGGTTCGACGAGTGACGAGTGTGATCCTTGCAGGTCTTGCTCCAGCCGAGGATCTGTCCAGTGCCCCAATCGATGGTGGGTTGGTGTTGGACCAACCAAGGTCGACCCAACACAATATCGACATTGGCCCTGGGCAACACTAAGAGGTGGAGTTTCTCCCGGTGGTCTGGGGAAATCGTTAGTGACCTGACGGGTCCGGCGGGTGATCTGGCCTTCGCCCAATGGTGAGTTTTGAATAGTGTAAATGCGATACCGGGTTTCGTTGATTACTGTCGGGAGGCGATGTTTACTAATGAAGTTCGTGGAGATGAAGTTCCCAGCGGCTCCGGAGTCCACCAGGACATTAACAGGAAAATCACAAGAGTTTATTGTTAGAGTGGCTTGCAGATGAGGAATTTTACATATTGATGGAGTAATGGAACAGGCACTCACCATTGGACGAGGAGGACGAACTGGACAGCAGGAGAGTAGATGGGATGCTTCTCCGCAGTACAAGCAGAGTTGGAGACGGAGTCGTCGGTGGCGTTCCGCGGAGGTAAGGTGGTAGGCATCAGTGATCATAGGCTCCTCCGAGTCGGATGGTGAGGAAGCAGGGTGAAGACGAGGGGCTCCGATGGTGGTGAGTGATGGTGAAGGGTGAGGATGAGATGGTGCTCTATGGTGAATGGTAGGGGTGGAACAAGCGTTGAGGTGCTGGGAGATGCTGATGGCTTTTCGGATGAACACCTCAAGGTCCACGTTATCATCGTAAATGACCAGGTGTTGGCGAACGTTGGGTGTCAATCCTCGCCGGTATGCGGCTAACAACGCTACTTGGTTCCACCCACTACTGGCGGCGAGAGTGCGGAACTGAAGAGTGTATTCGTGGATGGTTAGCTTTCCTTGGGTGAGTGAAATGAGTTCGTCGTGGACTGATAGTGATGTGAGTGCTGTGCCGAATACCTCCTTAAGGTGCTCGGTGAAGGAGTGATAGGAGTGAAGGACTGGGTTGCTGGCGTTCCAGAGGGCGTTTGCCCATTGCAGTGCTCGGCCAGTGAGGAGAGAGATTACGAAGGCAATCTTGGAGATTTCGTTGGGGAAGGATGCGGAGTTGGTCTCGATATACAGCGAGCATTGCAGTATAAATCCAGCACAGGTTTGAGGATCGCCAGCATAACTGGCGGGACGGGAGAGAGCTGAGCTCGACATCGCGAGCGGATTTGTTGGAGGATTCACGGGCTGCTCTGCTTCCGGGTATGAGTCAGCGGCGCTCCCGGAAGTATTAGCGAGACCGTCCATGTTCCGGGAATCTTTTATTCGGTCAGGTATCCTGTCACGGATCACAGAAGGTAGAGGCAAAGGGGATAATTCACACAGTGTTTATTAAACACAATAATCTTCGTACCGAAGTACTAGCAATAGTTCAATGTAGAATCAACTTAGTCAGTAGCATTACTTCCCTTGAGCAGAGCAAGCCGTTAACAGGGGTTAGTCTCTGGGTGTAACGAGGAGCAGAAGGTCTTGGCAGAAGACGGAGAGAGATGCAATCGTGTGAAGAAGATACCTGACAATGAGTGAACGGAGTGGATGAGTCTTTATAGTGTGGTGTTGATGACTGGAACAGGTGAAGGTGATGAGTGCACAGGTGTGTATGATTAGTAAACGGGTGATTGAGTGCGTTGTGTATTGGCTGGAGAATGTGACTGGTGATCGGGGCTGATAGAACGTGCAGGGGGTGTGACAATATGTATTTCATGAAATATAATCCTAACCTAACAGCCATTGTGCTACTCTTTTGAAAGTTAGCTGACATTTATATTTACCAAAGTTACTTTCTATGTAAGCATTGCCTTAAGTAGAACATTAAAATAACACAGTTTAACTATAAGCAGAAATTAACAATAGACATGTGGCAATATAGAAATTTGAGGCAAGTAGAAATGTAGAAACTTTTTAAACTGGGACATTTTAAAAAAAAAGAATGTCATTCAGCAAGAATGATGTTTCCTGACAGGTCTAGCAAAGCTTTATCAATTATCAATTTATCAATTTTTCAACATGGAAACAGACACTATTAACCATCGATAAGACTTGTTATTTTATCCTGACTCACAAAATCCAGAGAGAGCTTCTTTTAATCAGAGGAGAGAGAGCTCAGGGCCAGAAGAAATTATTAGATACTAAAGAGACTGATGTTTTATGGCTGCACTGGTGAAGTAGATTGTAAAGATGGATACTGTGTACACCGGTATTACTTATACAAACGGAAGTATTAAAATGTTTTTAATGTTTTTTTTATACATAAGAGATCATAGAATAGTTCTGAAACTGGTAGTTTCATAACATGAAATGGGGTTCTTATTGGTCACGAAAATGTGTCCCACTGGTTTATCACAGGTGAAAATTTCCCCTTTCCCGGTTGTGACTTAAGGCTGCTACACACCTATGCATATACTTAGTGTAAAAGGATGCATGTGCATGTGCCTTGAACCCAAAATAATGGACGCGGACAAGAGCTCACTTATCTAGCCGTCAAATACGTGTGAATGAGAAAAAAATTATTTTCTGCCATGATGTCTTGGTTTGTTGCAGTACGTTATCTCACGGTCAACCAATGAAATCTGGCTCTTTTCATTACGTATTCAGAGTAATTTTGAGATATAAAGGAGCCACAGAAGTGTGCTCAAAACACACTCATGTCGACTGAAGACAGGAAATAGAGAAAAAGAAGTTTAAGGAAGAGAATGGATATTTAAAAGCTTGTCATGTTGATGTCTGAGTGTCCAAAGTTGTTCGATAAGTTGCATAAAGACTAGAAAAATACAGACAAAAGGGAGGTAATATGATGTGGCATATTATCTTAACTTTTGGTGCGTTTAGTCCCCCTGAGCTTCATCCAAGGGCAAGGAACATCATCAGAGGTGTGAAAGCCCCATGCAGAGAAGCCCGTGCAGAATTTATGAATGCATAGGTGTGTGCGGATGCCTGCTCCTGGTTGGCTTAGTTGCTATTAAGCATGTAGTGTATTCAATCAAGGATGATGGACTTAAACACAAAACTAAACACCAAAGTCAGACCACATTAGAGACTGGATAGTTATTCTCAGCCGCACACTTGTTAAAACTTGTGTATCTGTTAAATTAGATTAAATGTCTGATGCTGTTCCGTGTGCTGATACTGATGAAACTAAAGTGGACTCAAAGCAGATGGTGCCTGCTGAGACCATCTTGAGCTGTGCTTTAATGTAAAGTGCTTGGCCTCCAACACTAGAGAATGTTACAAAAGTAAGTGGCAAGGACAACAGAAAACAAAAGTCACATCAAACACGGAATGATGAAATCTAATTATGTATTGCTATGGTCCAAAACCTTCAGATTGATTATGATCCTTAATTTTGTTATAGAATCTGGTAAGAGTTGATAAAAAACATTTTTAAATAGTTTTAAACTTAATAATTTACCCAAGCTTGCATATTAATTTAACTGTGCTACTCAAACTGCTATTAGCAATTTTTCCTTATTAATCTTATTAATTCCTGGTTTGGTCAGAATATTCCCCCATCGATCCGGTTATTTCTTCAGGGCTTTAAAGATATTTTTTTTCTATTCTTATTCCACCTCTTCCAGTAACCATCGACTCGCTCTACAAGGTCACAGAAGGTCGTCAGTCTGATATTTTCCATCGGCATGCAGAAGGAAACTTTGACCCAAGCTGTTGTTTCACTATATACCATGGTAACCACATGGAGTCTCTGGACTTGATCACCTCAAATGCAGAAGAAGCTCGGACTTGGGTGACGGGACTACGATATCTGATGGCGGGAATCAGTGATGAAGACTCACTAGCCAAGAGACAGCGCACTCATGACCAATATCCTTTCATTCATTCAGAATGCTGAATATACATAATTAGAGAAATAGATGGACACTATGGATTTCCTTCCAAGTTTATATAATTTATTCAGGTTTGTGAGCAAACATGACAGGAGAGCTTGAGTTCTTTGAGTGGCTGGAGCTGTTCAGGGATGGGGGTGAGAGCTGCCTCTGCAGGGAGTTCTTGAAGAAACAGCCTTTGAGGAAGAGGAGATGAAAAGCTGGAGCTACTCACTCTCTCCTCCCTCATGTTTATGTCTGTTTCTCTCATTAAAGAGGAGTGAGTCATCGGGAGGCAGTTATTATAATATGCCATAACAGCAGACACACAGCATGTGGCCGCTGGTGGTTTAACAGTGCTTTCGGTGTAGATGACAGTTTAACTGTGACCTGGATTAGTGTTGAGCAGAAAGCATGAGCAGTCCATATTGTTTTAAAGAACAAAGCTGTAGAATACAAACAAGTTCATGTCTTTAAAAATATGCATATGGTTTCACTCACAAAATCTAGTTTAAGGAAAAATAATGCAATTTTAAAATATCATCAAGCTAGAATTCTGCTATATAAGTGGATTAGCAAAATTACAGAATCTTCATAACATATCTTATTAAAAGTAATTACAATTTGAGAAATAATGCAAGAAAATATGCAAAACAAATTAAACCTGAAAGATTTAAAACCACTTGAGTAAATATTGTAGGATCCTTTTTTGTTATGAAAAATGATTGATGGAATCTAAATCTGTGGTGGACAACACCATTCCTAAACAACGTCTGATTCCACTTATTAAGCTCCACTTGAATTGTTTGAAGCTACTGATGTGTCTCTTGAAATAGGGCTAAAACAATAATATTAGTAAACTAATGTGGTTTATTAATAGAGCACCTTAACAACAGCTTCCCAAGGTGTGTTATAGACTCAGAATAATACAGAAAAGCAATACAATTGTCCACATTAAACAAATGTAACTAATACAAGAATACACATTTCATCAATCCAAACTTAAAGAACACAGAATACATGTTGAAATGTTTACATATGTTTGTCTTTCAAGTAGATCGCATTTCATATTTACACACATTTAATCACCCCATTAATACCAACTTTGAAATTCATGCTTATTAGGTCAGATAAATTTAATATAGAGTGGAGTTCTACAGGTTGATATTCTATTTACTGAAGCTCAGGTTAAACCTCAAGCCCCCTCTGATTCAGGTTTCAGCAGTGTGATTAAAAAGCTAATCAACCTCTAACTTTGCATGACTTTCAAAGTCTGCAGACACTTCTAATAGCCTCTTGGTGTTTCTTTTAGTCCCTATGCTGCCTGCATTACTTTCGTCACTGGCTCATTGCCAAATGTCATATTTCATAAATTCAAAACCAACTTATTAAAGTTGATTGGTTTCATGGCTGCTCTTGCAATTTGATCACACAAACAAAACATGTACATATTTCTGAAAACAAAGCACCCATAAAAGCAGATGAACTTGTTATATTGGCGTAAATCACACAGGTAAACTCTTTGAATGTATCATTGTAAGGTTTCATCAGCAAACCAGATTTTACTTCACAGCTCAGAACCTGTTCATTTCATGCGAAACAATAAAGCTGCCTAATCAACAGATGGTGTGATGTTCTCCATAAAATTTAGGTTGGGTTGTTTTAGCTGAGGGTAGCAAGTGTTCCAATTGCATTAAAAATGAGATTCTATACTGGATGCCATGGTGTGTCCATGCTGTGTTACCAGCCAGGAATTGTTTTATGTTGTTCATTAGTGCTGATTGAATTGAAGAAAGTCGCACAGATGATTACTAGTGAAAGATATTTAATTTAAAGAACAATTGTTCTGCAATAATTGTTTTGTAAAATGGAATTCATTATTGTTTCTTTTTTATTACTGTGCACTTCTCTTCTTTGGTGTGAAGATTTTTTTTCCCTTAACCTTACTGAAAGTGGATGAAGCAAACCTTCGAGGAGGCTGATAAAAACGGAGATGGTCTGTTGAACATGGAGGAGATCTACCAGCTTTTACACAAGATGAATGTCAACTTGCCCCGCAGGAAAGTCAAGCAAATGTTTCAGGTATTTGCTGAAGATAGTATCACACAATTATTTATAAATATATAAGTAATTTACATGTTGAGAATTTGTTCACAAATTCCATCACTTTGTAAAGGTTAGCAGTCTTTGGGAACCAAGATGAAGAGATTACCAGTTAATAAAAAAAATAAAAATAAACTACATATATGATTTAAAGTAAATTTTGCAATAAAGGGTGAACCCATGAAAAAGGGGCATGCTTGGTGCTTAAAAGGGGCCACATCTAGGCTAAACTGAAGAATGACACGTAGGAAAAACCTGGACCTAATTGTTAAGGTAAGGGATAGTCACAAGTGTAGCTGATGGAAAAAGTAAATAATTATAAATTATACAAACAATGACAAAAGGTGGAAAACAAAAACACCAACAAGAAAATAAAAAAACACCTCCACCCATGTGACAAAAGTCAGTCACACGACTGGTGAAAACTAAGACAGGAAAGGAAAACTCAAACCAGTTCTCTCCAACATGTGGATTCAACAAGGTTGCTTATACTGAGGTAGCAGGTCTATGGCACCTAAAAGAGGAGTACTATATTAATAAGATCAAATTTGATGGAAAGTACCTGAAACTCGTTTACTCGTTTTCCACAACTATTAGGAAAATTTCTCAAAATCTGCCTACTTTAATGTCAAACCAAATTTGGAGACTCATTTAAGGCCATTTCTTAAGGCAGTTTAATAAGACCATTCCACATATAGATGTTGCTGAAAATATGGATTTATCTCTAGTTTGGTAACTCTGTAAAGCTGTATGTAACTATACATAAGCAATTGAAAGCTTAAAACTGGTTAATATGTTTATTATTGTAAAAGTATTTTAATAATGTTACTGCAAAAACATGACTTCCTAACTCCCCTTGAAACACCAATTAATAACATCATGGTAAAACAAAAAGAAATATTTACAATGAAAAAGGGCAGAGATATTCAGCAAGTAAATAATAAATCTCAGGCTTCTGCTAAGGAAAGTCCATCCATCCATTCATCTTCATGTCGGCTTTTTTCCCTTTCGGGGTCGCCACATCGGAATGAACCCCCTACTCCTCTGGCACATGTTTTATGCGGCGGATGCCCTTCCAGCCGCAACCCATCGCTGGGAAAGCTAATGAAAGTATTAGACAAATTTGACATATTCAGATAAAGTAGTAAGGATATTATAGGAATATAGGAAAAAAGTGTGAAGGATATTCATTGTTTTCTACATGTTTTCGACTGTTCTCATTCTCTTTTATTGTCATCTTCTCTTATGACAGGAAGCAGATACGGACGATCATCAGGGCACACTGACATTTGAGGAGTTCACTGTTTTCTATAAGATGATGTCATTACGACGGGACCTCTTCCTACTTCTCATGTGCTTCAGTGAAAAGAAAGATCACCTGACTGCTGAAGAACTTGGTAACTTCCTGCGTGTGGAGCAAAAGGTCAGTGTATTATGAAATAAGAAAGTGACCAGTCGTTATTACATGCTGCAGATCATAGAAAACTTCTCATTTTTAATGTTGCACCCCTCCATTTACTAGGTTTCTTCCAATTCTGGAGGGTTGGATCTGTTACTGTGATTGGGACACATAGATTATCCTATAATTACAGTTCCTAGATATCAACCTTAGGGTGGCGCAGTGGGTAGCACGGTCATCTCACAACAAAAAGGTCGCTGGTTCGAGCCTTGGCTGGGTCAGTTGGCATTTCTGTGTGGAGTTAGCATGTTCTCCCTGTGATCGCGTGGGTTTACTCCGGGTGCTCCGGTTTCCCCCACAAGTCCAAAACCATGCGGTATAAGTCAATTGGATAAAAACAGTTGTCCATAGTGTATGTGGATGTTTCCCAGCAATGGGTTGTGGCGGGAAGGCCATTCACAGCATAGAACATATGCCAGAAGAGTTGGCGGTTCATTTGCTGTGGCGACCCCAAAAGGGAAGAAAGCCGACCAGAAAGCTGACTAATTTAAAAACTAAATAAAAGATGTGATTTCTAAATTAGATTTTTTAAGTAATCACACAAAATAGGCAATGATAAAATAAAACACTAAAACATTTAAAATATTTTGAGCATTTATATTATATTTGTATTATACGGATGAGTTTAGATTGATTTTCATAATGCTTTCATAATGCTTTGTTTGTTCTATCTATTTCTATTCCCACATCCTTTGTGAAAAAAAATGTTTTACTGAAATCGTTTTAACTAGCTGCTTTGACTTAATGTCAGCTGATATAAAGGATACACAAGTTTGTGTTTCTCTCAGTAATGCAACTAAAGTGAAGAATCAGATTTTACGTGGATTAAAACGTTTAAGGTGTCATGATATTTTATTGTATATTAACAGGCATTTAAAGTCAATCTAGTACTTTTGAAATGGCAACAGCAATCTGTAGCTATAGCAGATTGTGGGAAAATAACTTTATTTCAAGAGCTATAAAGGATTGTCAACCACAATAATTTTAAAAGTTCAGGCTTAAATTCACGCGAATATAAACATATTCAATCCAGAGGAGCTGAACAAGCATTGATCAAATTGTTATCTTCCTGTGCTAACTGCCTCTTCTCAATGTGTAGATGTTGTTTCAGTTAGTGTTTAGAGTGCTCAGATGAGGTTAATCATTCAACTAACTTTTTTGGGAAATTTTGGGAAGAGCTTGGCTGATAATTGACCATCCATTTTAAGTTATGCAACATAGCTCATAAGTTCAGCTAAATCAAAATATTGAAAGTTTCACAAGATTTCACAAGCATTGTGGGTTGTCATTTTCTTTTCAACAACTGTTTATGCTCTGTTCATTGCGCATTATCAATGCAAATAGCTAATGCATTGTTATAAAATGTGCTCCTGATGTTTGACCATTCATTACATTGCTTTGTGTTTATAGTAATGTTATTCACCATTGTTGAATTGGTTCTCGGGGGATTTTCTGGGTTTACAGTGTGGATCAACAATGTTTGTGCAAGATGCTTCTCCTTCCACCCCTTCCCCACTATCAAACAGCTCGCCTAGCATGCTTCTCCAATTGCTCTCCATCCATGCTTGCAATTCTAGGCAGTATAAGTAAGAGTGAAAAGTGAAATAATTGGTTCTAGGGAAAAGCATATTTTGATTGTTGTTTCAGATTGTAAAATTCAGATCAGTTTCTGTATGATTCAAGATCAAACATTAGTATGTTAAACATTTAGACTCTGAACATTACAACATCCTTTTGATTTATAGTATTTTTTTTTTATTAATTGTATTTTAAAGCATCTATATTATCCGAGTATCTTTATTCTCCTCTGTAATGTCATTCCTCTCTGTTAGAGCTCAGTGTGGCTGCTGGAGCTCTTAGGCACTCTTTAAGATTCAGAGAGAAAAATGCTGCCTTTCCATCAGCCTTTTCTAGCTGAGGTTATGAACAACCCCATTGTGATCCTAAAAAAGCTTCCCCTCTCTGCCCATGCACAGTCCATAAAGCCCTGAGGGGCTTTTTGAAAAGATGGAGTGGGTGCAGACAAAACATACGGATGAAGTCATTTAGTGACAGAATGGCAGTTTGGAGTGGTTTCGTGATCTCACTTTAAGAGGAGTTGACCCTCTGAGACTTTAGGATTGACAGGTTATGGATCCCTCTGGAAAAGTGCCACAAGGTCGAGCCACTCTTTTGATTTCTCTTCTGCTTCTTCACAGATGTCCAATGTGACCCCTGAGTACTGTCTGGACATAATCAATAAGTTTGAAATCTCTGAGGAGAACAAACAGAGCGGAGTTCTTGGAATTGAAGGTGAGGGCTGTTAGAATACAGCGATTACCCTGTAATCACCCCAGTTTGTTCCCGATTAATTGACAATAAAATAAAATATTTTCTGATTGATTAATAACGGAACAAAAAATACTATTTTTTCTACTTAAAACTATTACTTTTTATCTATGAAATATTCTTGAGTGTGCAATCTCTGTCGACTCTGCTCATTGCATGACTGCAGCAGATTCGATTTTGGAGTAGCATGTTGATTCAAGGAAAACTGCTCAAATTAGGGAAACCACAACAGCAGAATGTCCATGCATGGTGTGGATCGAACTGCCAACCTTCCAGTTACAGAACGACCAATTACACCACTGCGCCATCTTTCCACCCCAAAATATTGGCAAATCTAAAGCAATACTACTCATAACAGCAAAATATTCAGTTTGAGCATTCAACTGCTTCAATCTGTTCCATGAATTAGATCAGTTTGATATTTAATATTACATGAAAAACTACTAATGAAATTCCATCTGTGTGTTGTATTTTCTCTTTGCATTTGCATTCCCTAAATTTAAGAGCATAATCATAACAAAATATTTACTTTAAATATGTTTTAAAAAGCTTATTCTCCAAACAGCATTTAAGAACATTCTTTCTTAAAATCTTCATGATCATCTTGAAACAGTTAAAAGATGTGTTAACCACATGGGGTTAGTACACACAGGTGTTAGTAAACATTTTGTATCATTTTCGTAAACATTGTTTTTTTCACTTATGAAAGAGTGTTACGCAAATAAAAGGCTAATTAATAATAATAATAATGTTACATTTTGATTAAGGTGGCATTCAAAGCACGCAAGAATGCTGTGCATAAAGTGGAACACAGCCTGACCAAAGTGAGGGAGAACATTTTTAAACAAGACCTCAGATGTAAATCAAAACTTTCCAGCTGTTTGGACAGAAATGTGGGTCATTGAGGGGCAAATCCCCCTTAAAATTATAAAAATCAACAAATGATTAATAAGCTCTGAGAATGAGCCAATCAGTGAAACTAACTGTAAATGACGTAAATACAGTGGAACCCTCCCATTAATCAACATAAACTCCTCTCCCTCCCCCTTGTAAACACAATCGATCACCAATTTTTATGGGTAGCACTGGCATCAAAGGTCTGCGAGGTTTTGGGATGTAAAGGTGCCATGTCATGAAAACATGACTTTTCTGACATTCCTGGCATCTTGAAGAGTTGTTCCCTCATCAAAACATGGCTCAAGTAGTATTCAGATTAGTTCACATATGTTTAAGCAATTCTTTATCCCTTTTTTCTGAACTGAATTTCTTGTCAATCATGTGAATCACTAGTACAGCCCCTCTCTACAACGTACAGTGTAAGAGTAAGCCCTGAGGAGCCTTTTCCCTCTAGTTGCCGGTTCATTCTGTGAATTCAAACTCTGTGTCAGACTCTGGTTCACACATATAAGCTGTTGTTACCTCCCGCATAGCCGTTGCTTGTCGATTATAATGTTTTTAACCATGTTTAAAGCGTCACCTGTTTTTGCTCAAACTGGACTAGCTTGAGACCACTGGTCAGTAGGGGCGTGCCAAAAGCTCGTCTGTGGGTGGGCCCGGCATAAACAGCACAGTTTTGCTAGGCCAAAAAGATGAGGTGATTTAATCACGTTGGTTACGATAAATATTGCATTTTGAAAGTTATGCACAATGCAGTGCTAGTATAGAGGGTTCGAATATTGATTCTAAGTAATATAACAAGGGCATAACTTGGGACCTTTAAAGAAGTAAACAAATCGGCACATTTACTTCCATGAATGAAACCTTTAATGACTCAGTGGATGATTTTTATTTCTGGAGGAAATGCACCAGCAGACCTACCAAAGTTTGTGTTCATTTGCTCAAGACATTTTTGCTCCAGATTAGGATCAGAAAAAAACAGGATTTGAGATGAAGTTAAGATCGAAACTTGAATCTGTATCAACTCTACTTATCCAGCATAAAGTGTTTTATATAAAAATTAAATAAATAAACATCTAACAAAATTATTTCCCAATTGCAATCTTATTATTTTTTATTGTTATTGATATATTATTATTATTATTATTATTATTATTATTATTACGTCATTCTCACATGCTTCCACTGAATGTGCGTTACGCCAAAGTTTTACACACAACTAAACATGCAGGGAGGGGCGTGGTGAGCGAAGTCATTTGGCACAGTGCCCAAAACATCTTGTTTTTACAAGAAGTTATTTTGTTGAGGTACTTTTTTTTTTACAAAACTATTCAGACATATAAACTTTAAAAAAATATTGTTACTTTAGATCTATACAGAAGCAAATTCACTTGGGTTAAATTGTCATCTAAGGTCTCCTTTAACTAATGTTGTGAGCATAGGGTCAAGCATTGAGGTGGAACATCGTGCTACAAACATCTTTACATAATGAGAATGAGAAGGAGGAGAGTTGATGGAGAAGAGAGAGTTAAAGCAAGCAGTAGTGGGTAAGGAGCACCTGATTTACACAGGGTGTTCAGTGAAGCATAAATATTGCCAATTTTATCTTTACAAATGTCCATAAAATCATCACATAAATCAGATAAATGCAGGGCCCTTCAATATTATTAAGATCAATCAACGAGTGTTTAACAGAAAACAGGGTTTTAGATGAGTGTGAATTGAACTAGGTTTAATAAACTCATTTGGCTGACACAATACAGTTCAAAGCAAGTGGGATGAAGAAGCGAATTAAATAGCTTAGAAAAAGGTGTTTACCTTTGTGTTGTTAAAACTGTATTAGAGAGTATGAAGTTTAAATCTTTTGTTTATATATGTATATGTATGTATATATATATATATATATATACACAAATCATGAATAAAAACTGAATGCAATGATGTGGAGGTGCCAACTTCTAATATTTTATTCAAATTAGAACATAAATCACGGAACAAAAGTTGAAACTGAGTACCATTTAATGTGAAAAATATGTTTATTCAGAATTTCATAGTGTCATCAAATCCCAAAAAAGTTGGGACGAGGCCGTTTTCACCACTGTGTGGCATCTCCCCTTCTTCTTACAACACTCAACAGACGTCTGGGGACAGAGGAGACCAGTTTCTCAAGTTTAGAAATAGGAATGCTCTCCCATTATTTTCTAATACAGGCCTCTAACTGTTCAATTGTCTTGGGCCTTCTTTTTCACGAAATGTTCTCTATAGGTGAAGGATCTGGACTGCAGACTGGCCATTTCAGTACACGGATCCTTCTCCTACGTATATAGATATATACACACGCACGCACACACACACACACAGATTTTTCCTAGATTTCAGCTTAATTGAAACAAGATCGGCTTGCACAAATCAGTTTGAATATGTGTGAACTCTGCTGTTTTCCCTGTTTTAACTTAGGTTTCTGTCTTTCTGTTACTGCCTAGGCTTCACTAACTACATGCGCAGCCCAGCCTGTGATGTGTTTAACCCTCAACACAACGAGGTCAATCAAGACATGGATCAGCCTCTGTGTAACTACTACATAGCTTCTTCTCATAACACCTACCTAACTGGAGACCAGCTGCTGTCTCACTCCAAAACCGACATGTACGCGTGGGTCCTGCAGGCCGGCTGTCGCTGTGTTGAGGGTAAGAGAAAGATTTTGCACTGGAATCTTAAGATATACACAGTAAATACCCTCTTCTTCTCTATAAGCCATGTTTATGATTTGTCTTGCAGTGGACTGTTGGGATGGTCCAGAAGGAGAACCTATGGTCCAGCATGGTTATACTCTGACATCAAAGATCACATTTAAGTCTGTCATCGAGACTATCAACAAATATGCCTTTGTAAACAACGAGTACGTACTGTACATTCAGAGTGTTTCTTCTTGCACTGCATGCTTCACAGTTAGCTCACTTGTGTTCTAGGAACACCATGGTGACTCAAATAATGGTCAGTTTGTCCACACTTATGCTAAACTGTTTATAGATGAAGGTCTTTAGATGTGTTGTCAGTGGTGTAAATTCCTGAATTTCATCCAGAACAGGACTGAACAATAAAGCTGAACTCGTTAGCACAATCAGCTGTAGTTTACACATGGATTAAAACTATTATCATAAGAATAAAGATATTCACCTTGACATTTTTAACATGTTTACCTTAAAATACATGTACAGAAAACATTTATGACAAGTGAAACAAGACATATGGAAGCAAATTCAACATTTCAAAGACAACTTTTACAGTCACACAGAATATTATATTATTACTGTAATTACAATAGTACTATGCACATAATTTACATCAATACTATTACTTAATTAATATAATATTTCTAATTAAAACAGTTAAAGATTGTAGCTGTCTGTCCTGAAGTCAAAAGGTTGTATCACTATGTTTAACTAAGAATTTATAGATTGCTAATTTTGAAATTTAGAGTTGCTAATAATATATTAGTAATGAAGGATTAAATGGTTAATAACCCATAAGTTGAACATAAATTAATAGCGCAATTTGAACTTTTTCATAACTAAGCATAGGTTTAACCTGAATGCATTTTTAACTAATGATGATTATATTCGTGACTAAAAAATTGTTTTTAATCATTTTGATATGTTAGGGAGAGTCTTTAGGGAGATATAATTAAGTCTTATCTAATGTTAGTAGAGTTAAATTAAAGTAAAGTAAAATAAATACACTGTTAGTATAAGTAAAATGATCACATATTTTGAGGAAAACAGTAAATATACATGAATTAAACATCAACGACTATTTAAACACTGTTTATTGTGATTTGACACCCTTTTATTTAGTTAACACTACATCATTGATCATTACATTGCTGATAACAAAAACTGTTAATTAACAAATGCAGTCATAGTCTGTTTATCAAAGTCATTATTCAGTTAAGTGCCTTACAACAACAGATTAGTAGTAACCCAGTACAGTATGGGCATACAATATATCTGTGAGAATTTTTTTTTTTTTTTCAGAAATATTACCTTTTTTTTTTTTTTTTTTTTTTTTTTTTACATCGGTTTCCTACACGCACATAAAGGCTACCTGTGGTTATTATACCATTAAACAACCAACTGTTTCAGCTATTGGTTTGTGGTAATGACCTAATTAGCCTTTAAGCATGGGAACAGCTCATGCGAATATAACTTTTTTGAACCCTGTGTTAGCTGCTGAGAGAGCATATAGATATTGTAGATATAGATATTGTATTTTTTGGATACCTCTTTTTATTTTCTTGTGTTTTTTTAATATGTAAATGTCTGCATATAATTGTTAATTGATTAGATGTAGGTCAAATAAGCTAGCTTTTTGCTGAAACCCAGACAAATAATATATCATAATATATTATAAAAATAATAGTCGACTGTTATTTTAAAGAGATTGTCATAATTCATAATGATATGTATATTCTAATACTTTCCATAGTGATTTAGAGTAACATTTATCAATAAAAAAATCTATTTAGATCCCTATAAAGTGGGTTTGTAAGAAGAATACCTTCAACTAAATGATCTTTAGTCATAGTCACAATTTAGTCATTTAAAAATGAACATTTTAGTCTAGTTTTACCAAAAATGAAAAGGTTTTAGTCATTTTTAGCAATTTTAAATTAATATTTAGTGTATAAAAACATCCTCATGCATGACACTGGGGAGTCGGGACCGCAGAAGCCTCATGGACAATGTGTGTGCAGCGTATCAGGTGGAGGGTTTGACTAGACCATAACATGTGGAGGTGGATACACTATAATTTGAACTACAGATTAGTCCCCCCCTCCAATAACAGTGTGTGTGTCTGGATTTTTTCGTGATAACAGAGACATATTTAGCTAATTAACATCTCATTATTGTCACAAGAAAAAAGTGTGTCAAAGAAATGATTTTGTTATCTTCATCGTTGACAAAAACAACATTGGCCTCAGGGTCTAGACATTGTTTTTGGATCTTTGGTCAGCTTTATATAGACCAAACAGCACTTAATTTTACATCCACAGAGAGTTACGTTGAATTACGAGCCATGTTGAACTTCTATTTAGCAGCATGTGACTAAGAACAATAACCCACCTGAGACCTTGTAACTAAACTTTTTATGGGGAAGCTACACAAGCTGTAAATTCATTATTTTACATTCATGCAGTGTTTTATTTATTTAGTGTTTTTACCTGAAAATATATATTAAATATTTAAAAGAAATGTGAAGGATGTAGTCTCTTCTGTGCGATAACAACCTTGGCCTCGACAGATATTGGAATACTCTTTCTGACGATAGAATCCGATGTCAGGAGATATTTTCTTCTTTCTGTGTAGGAACATGCAGGAGGTAAACAGAACAGCAGGTGTTCAGTAAGAAACAGAAAGAAAGGAAAACAAACAGAAGTATAAAAAAACAGGTAGATAAACAAACAGAAAATAAGGAAGAGAGTATCCCCAAAGATAGTGAAACAGTGATGATGAGTGAAGATGAAAGGTAAAAGTCAGAAGAACCCTCTGGAGGAAAGAGCAGCTGCTGACTGCAGGGGATGTTCTCTGCTTCTTTTTCTCCAGCTTCCCTGTGATCCTGTCCATAGAGAACCACTGCAGCATTCAGCAGCAGAAGAAGATCGCTCAACATCTGAGGGAAATCTTTGGAGATAAACTGGATGTAGAGGAGGCCCTGAAAAAAGACCCCAAGCTACTACCTAGTCCCAACTCACTAAAGGGCAAAATTCTTTTAAAGGTATGAAAGGTTAAAATGTATGAAATTGCATTGTGTCTCACCCTTTTTCAGCTTTTGTTAATCTTCTCCTGTATGTGTAAATGTTTAAGCAAAGTCTAATCTCAAGCAACACGCATAGCATGAGGTGAAGGCTTCAAAACATCCTACCTCATAATAGAGTAGCACTGTTTTATGGGGGAAAGCCTATTGTGAACTGACAGGTAGCAAAAATTGATAGAACACAAGCAAAGCCAAAATCGAAACTAAAAACATTTTACTGATAAAACATTTGCTTTACTGTTAGCATTACCAAGATAGTGTTTACAATTTTTTTTTCTGATCCTTAGCTTGGATTTATGACAGTTTTTAAATCAATCTATCAATCTATTTTTTTTTATCAAATCAATCAAGTGGCCCTTAAAATGCATCTTTTGAAGAGAATTAGAGAATACATTTGACTTCAACAAAATCTATGAAGTCTGAATATAAGGTATTGCTTTTGTTACGTATATGCAACAGCAGCTGATATTCTGCTGCTTGGTTCGGTATGACACATGGTGCCACTGGCCAATCAAATTTATGAGATATATAAACTTCTGATTTTGTAATTATCAATACAAGTACCCAAGTATTAACTTTATGATAAAAAAGTGGGAAATAGAGCTTTTCCTAACAAATAACAGACATATATTTTCAGCACTGCGTGATTTTTATCTGAAGAAAGAAGTGAAGATAAGAACTTTATTCTATCAGAGATCAGAAGACAGGTCTTTCTCGTTGCATTCGAAGCCCTCATTCAAAAGTGTGTTTGAGACATTAAGTTCTTGGTTGTGGACCGAACATTTCTTTTACATCTCTGATAAAAACTATTGAGATAGAGATTTTAACTCCCTTCCGCGTTACGTTCAAAGCACTTCTTCATGGTAAAAGATGTTTCTTTATCATTTAATGAAATAAAACATGCGTGGTGTTTTTGAGAGGGTATGCTGTTAGTAAGTGATTGATGACAAATTAACCAATCAAAGTAGTTTAATACACTGCATAAATAAATGACTTGCTGTGTTTCCTTGAACGCTGCTGCTTTACTGACTGGTGTGCTAGGCCACCTTAACTAAAGCAACTGCGTAGGTGTGTAAGGGCCTTTAGATTCTGAATAGACCACTCTCAATTGTGAACAACGCACCTCTTATAAAAAGCTAATAATTGTATTTTTCTTATTCAAATCTGATTTAAATTTGTGTAGAGAACGTTTTTGGTTAAAGTAGATTTAACACAAAACTTCTGTAATTATTCATTCATCTTCATGTCGGCTTTATTCCCTTTCGGGGTCGCCACAGCGGAATGAACTGCCAACTCACTGGCATATGTTTTACGCAGCGGATGCCCTTCCCTGCCGCAACCCATCGCTGGGAAACATTCACACACACATTCACACTTTAACACTATGGGCAATCGTTCTTATTCAATTCACTTATTCTGCATGTCTTTGGACTTGTGGGGAAACCGGAGCACCCGGAGAAAACCCACGCGATCACGGGGAGAACATGCAAACTCCACACAGAAATGCCACCTGCCCCAGCCGAGCCTAGAACCAGCGACCTTCTTGCTGTGAGGCGACGGTGCTACCCACTGCGCCACCGTGACGCCCTTCTGTAATTATAGAACTTGAAATTAATATGATGAATGGAAAAAAGCAAAAGGTAGAACTATATAATATTTCAATAATATCATTATAATGTATTATAATATAATGTAATTTAAATTTAGTTTTAAACAAAAAAAATTTGTTTAAAATTTTGTATTCAATATAAGTTTCAAACAATAAATATTCGCCAAACACAACACTATTTTAACAACTAAAATTGTATAAAATAAACACTTAAAGGGAAATTATTTAAAGCTGGTCAAAAACATCTACAGGTTTCTCAAAGGAAAGATGGCGCAGTGGTGGATTTGGTCTCCGGAGGGTTGATTGGTCGACCCCTCAAGGTTCTGTTATGGCTTTGGGCAAACCACTTCACTCGCGTTGCCCTGTATGGATGTATCTGACTGCTGAGGTGTGTTTGGTGATGGTGAGGGGGCAGGAGGGGCAGAATGGTAGCCACATTCTGTCAGACTGCCCCAGGGCAGCTGAGCCCTACCAAGGTAGCTTATCACCACCAGAGTGTGAATGTGAAGTGAATGAATAATGCTCTGAAAATTGTAAAGAACCTTTGAGTGTCTGTAAAAGGACTATAGAAATTGAACGTATTATTATTATTATTATTGCTATTATTATTGTTAGTATTAATAGTACAGGCTAAGCTTTTTTTGGGGGGTAAAAATCAGACCGTGAGGAATGCCATTAATCAGTGGCTTGAGGAAAGTAAATTGAGCTGCAAGTAGATATCCTTGACTTTCAGCAATGCACTAGACGAAGCAAGAGAGCTTATTAAAATCATTCATTGGAATTATAAAAAGTATTTTGGAAATGTATTTGAAACTAGTACTTGCATTTTTTTTTATATTACATAAGCTATGTAATAGTGAATATAAATTTGATTCATAATCGATTTCCCCAGAGCACAAATCTATACTAAATAGATGTGAACTAAAGCTCTTTTTAATGATTGAAGAAGACAGGTAAACAGATGAATAAATACTATTTTACTGTGTAAAAAAAATACACACGTCATTGTTTCAGCATGGGGCATGGCATTAGTCAAACAGATGGCACTGCCAGCTTGCTTCTCTACAGGATACTCCCAGCTGAACAAAAAGTGATGATAGATTCTCCCCCTCAGCAGGGGGTTTTGTGGCTTGAGCACACTTGAGTAAATCCCCCTCACTTGAAAACAGGTCTCGTTTGATTACACTGAGACACGTACTTAAAACATGTCACAATGTCAGCATCCTCCCAGACAAGAGCACTCATCCTGGATTCCCGCATACCCTGGAGGTCAAAAGAACCATTGATTACCCCTCTATCTGTGACCTCCATGGTCAAACTCTTATTTCCTACTGACTTACCTTCAAATTGAGAGAGAGAGAGAGTCCAGAAAGTCTATGCATACAGTTTTAGGTTTAATCATCTTAAATATCTCTGAATTTATATGAATCTCAGATTAAGATTTGTAATATGATTTTGTAGGAGTTGTTTGCTAAAACTGTGAAAATGAGTAACTTGCCTGAATGAATCAACAGGCACCAGCAGAAGTTAGTCATATTAAAAAAAAAAATTCTATACACTTTCTGTCCCAACTTCAACATTTATTTTGTGAATACCACAGATACATAGACTTTTCCTATGTTAATTACCTATTCATTTTTAGAGGGTCTTTACCTTACAGGTACTAAAATCAGACAAAATATCACTGTTATGCTTTGTTATTTTGTAATGACTTAAATTGATGATTGAAGCAGAGAGGGAAAGCTCAGAAACATGTGGGGGTATCCAAGCAAATATAATAATAACAATATTTACAATTATTATGCAAGTGTTATTTTATAGTGTTTTAATAATTTATTTACCTCATGGGTTTTCAAGGTTTGAAATGTTACATAATAAAGGATGCAAAGCTTGTCACAAAATCCTGAATTACCGCGCACTTCAAAATAAAACTTTTATTAAATCTTTTATTTGAATTTGCGATGTCTCTAAAGTGTTTACATTTTTATTTGTAGTTGTGATGGTCTTTTTCTTTGTACAGCACTTTGGTAATATGCTTTTTTTGTTTTTATTTCTTACAAAAAAAAACTTTTATACCTTTATTGCTGGGTAATGAATTGATTCTCTTTGTATTTCACCCTGGGACTCTGAATTATGATCGCACTCATGATGAACCTTGAGCGTCTTTTGACTCTTTATTCAATTACAAGCACTGTGATATGGTGTTGATTGTACTCTGTTTATTGGTTGTCATTTCTATCAATATAATTTCTCAAAAATGTCGCAATAACCGTCCAGATAGATTTCTTTCAGCAGCTACATAAGCTGCTATGGTTAAGTCACGTAGAGGTGGGGTTTATTTTGAACAAGTCACTAAACAAATCATTTGGGAATCTCAACAAAATCCTGTAAAATTAAATGCATATTATAAGCATTTTTGACCTTTGCGTGTTTGTCAACTTGTTCAAATAAGAATCCTTTTAAAATCACAACAGGGTCTTTTCATTTAGGGTCTTTATAATGCTTTTTCATTTTAATTTGTAGCCGAGAAAAAATAACAAATTGTTGGTGAAAAGATGTTTTTCTTGGTATTCTTTAAACCTGACTTTAGTCATTAAATCACACAATTTGTTTAATCCAGCTATGAATTTGGGACATGACTCATTTGCTAGGAAAAACTAATGTTGACTGTTACTCTCAGTATGTTTTCTGTTGTGTTTATTTTATTCTTAGTACTAGTTCTTTTATTCTATTGCTTTTTTCTTCTACACAGATTTTGTCCTTTATCATTTTAGTCCCAGTTTCAATCCTTATATCAAATATTGTTTATCCTCAATGTTTCATTATATGCACACCCCTTTTATATGCCACCTTTTTGTTAGCACTTTGTCTGTTCTATCACAGTATTCTTCAGTTTTTATTGAATTTGTATTGAGGTGTTGTTTTCTACACACCTGCTATCTGTCAACTTTGGTCTGTGTTTGCTCCCTCACTCACCCTCACTGTTCCCATCCTTATAATAAATGTTCAAGATTGCTCTTTGGTCCCACAACTGAACCCTGACAGTTATTCTGTCTACTGTTTAGACAAAAAAAAAATCTCAAAAACTCTACTTCAGCATGAAAATTAAACTCTATTCCCTCTGAAATTCAATTCAATACGCTGCTCTTTTGCATGTGGCATACAGCCATCAGTATGGATCAGATGCAAACATCAATATCTTAGGTGCTGTCTCAACACACACCGGTTGTTAGCGAGCTGGCTATGGTTTAAACAGAGGTGAAACACTATACAAAATTCAATAATGTGGTCGAAAGCTAAATAGCACTTTAAATTAAAGTGGAAGCATTTATTTCCCCTCTTCCTGTCTACAGGGGAAGCGTCTTCCTTCATACCTGTCTGCAGATGCTGAGGAGGGTGAAGTATCTGATGATGACAGTGCTGATGAGATCGAAGATGACTTTAAGCTGAAAAATAGCATGGTAAGAGTATTGCTGTCTTCTTCTTTTGTTTTATTGGTGTGTAGCACCAGTTTATGGTGTATTTTGGTGTATTACCTACTATGCTGGAGTGTGGGCCTGAGTTTTTGCCTACTATACTATCTGGTGGAAAACAAAACAAAGAAAACAGCTACATTATTAAGTAAACAAAATCAATAATACTCATATATATATGCTTTCCATAGTTATGCTGTTCAACTGTTTCTTCCACTTTGCAGATTTCACATTATCCTATTATAGGGTGTTTACTTATAATGTTTTATTTAATTCAACATCCTAGTCTTTATCTTGTTATTGTTTTTTATCCTTTTGTACCTTTTTAAAAAATGTTTGTTATTATTTATTTATTTATTTATTTATTTTACAATAGTTAGTTTCCCTACTTCCCTCTGTATTATATACATATGTCTTCCAGTATTTGCATCATCCCATTTTTGTTGCCAGTATTTTATATATATATTTTTTTTATTATTTATTTTGCTTCTGTTTTGCTCAATGTTATTTCTTGAAATTGGTGAATTGTGAACGTGAATGTGAGGGCAAAGCATGTTTATTGCTTTGCTAAAAATGCTTGTAGAGTTAGATAGATCATATTTGAATGAAATGTAGGTATATTTGAACAAGTTTGAACATTAATAATAAAAAATTAATATCATAAAAGATGTCTATATCAAATGTATTGTGTGGCTTTACATTTTGTGTAGTATAAACAGCTACATTTGATTTGCTGATTTGAATTGGCTGAATTTCTTGAATGTTTTTCTCTCTACAAGCTTGTTTGGCAAATTTATCCATAATTTCAATTCCCTGTATCCCCTTATTTGCTGGTATCTAATTATCCAAATAAAATTATTGTTTTACCTTTTTTGAAATCTATGTACAATTTCTAACTTTCAATTATTATTTCCTGTCCAGTTTTGTATTCAAATATCTGATAGACTGCAGTGCTGATGTTGAGTCTCAACATACTATTATTTTTGTAGTACAGACTTCCTCTAATGTCATGGTCAGACTATGAAATCAGCCCCTTTCACTTGAATGAGATCACATACGACGGTCCCAACCAGAAGTTCCAGTCTACTTGGTGAATTTTTGCCTCGACGACAGTTCAGCTGATTTGACCTGCGATAGCGCATCACGTGACACAATTGCTGAGCACAGATTGGAGAGATTGAAGAAGTCAGAGCATGAGCTATATTTGATTTTTTAGGACTGTGGTGGTTATAAGAGTGAAACCTGCTACCGTCTGGGCTGGGTATATTTAGAGCTGCCTTCTGGGCATGGTCTATGCTGCCGCACACCCATACGGTGGCATTCGGATCTCTCAAATGCAATGCACTTCAGCTGCTAAATATCAGAAGTCTCCCTCAACGTCTCTCATTGCTAGTTGCTGTCCTTAATTAAGTCATCAGCCTTCTAATCAGCAGGATTATGTAATGGCAACAAATTCACATTTTCCTCTGTTGGTTGTTGAATATGCTGTTCCATGCCGCTACATCAAGATCATGTCACACCATTGTCAACCTTGATTATGTTTATTGTCCTGATAGGGGCTAAGAAAAAATGTTCAGTGACTTTAAAGATTTCCTGCCTGATGGTACCAGAATAAACAGGGATTCTGAATTGAGTATTTTGCTATGGGAGGCTTTCGAGATATTTGGAGCAAGCAATGCTTTACTTGTTTAGATAAAACTTGCAAAATTTGGATCATAATCAAACAAACTAAATAGTTATTACTGGTAACATCCTCATTTTGGGTGGAACGAAGCAAAGTAAGCAAAGTAGCTGTTTTGAAGACTATCTTCACTCTAAATTTGTTGAACATACAACTTGTGATATTAAAATGACCCATTATCTGAACATTGGCTTCTGTAGCCTATATCCAGGATCTTTTCATGTCAATTGAGAAATGCTTTCTTCTCACTTTACTGCACCTAGACTATTATGTCTCACTTTCTCTGTCTCCTGTTGTCACCTTTTTCACGCATTATCACTTCCTCCACATCCCTTACTGGCTCTCCTCCTGTTATGAAAATTTACTGCTGTAGACGGAACCCATTTTTTATGTCTGAATGCCTGCTCTCCCTCTTTCTGGCTCACAGCAAGATGCTGGTGTGAGTCTAAAAGCCAATCAATCACAAGTCGAACCCCCTGGCAAGATTTTGTTTGTTTGGAAATGCCTCCGGAAAACCAAGGCTTCAGAATGTCTTTTACACAAACATGGCTTTTGGCCAAAAAAAGGCATTCTGCAGTATGCATATCCTTTGTGAAGAAACTGATTTAACATACTCATTTTATCACCATCTTGCTACGTGATTTATGCTTTCAAAGATGAAGAATTCTTTAATAGCTATAATTGTCCCTTGTAAAATGTTCATGTTGTTTTATTAGGAGTAATTAATGTTTAATGAGGCACTCAGATGAGCCGTTATTGGGAACCAATTAAAGGTTTCTGTGCTCCATCTAATTACAAGCCTGTTTAAAAATGTCAGGAAATACAGGCATCATGCTGTCCCTGCTTTGGAGTTTAGTCTCATTATGACTGCAATTTATTAAAAGAAATCAGAAACCTATTTCCTTACCTCTGAATGTTTGTCATTCAATACTAATTTCAGCTCTTTATCACTCATTCAAATAACTATCCTAAAATTTTATTTATGCTAATGTAAGATAAAGAGATCATACATCACATGGGCCTTTGAACTAAAAGCAAAACATGTTTATTACTTTGCTAAGATTGCTTTCATAGAGTTACATTCATCATTCTTGTTTTGAATGGCTACATATTTAAACTATTGTAATATATAATTAAATAATAAAAATAGATAGTATTATATAAGAATTTTGGAATTTAATGCATTGTCTAACTTTACATAGCGTCTGAATTTCTGTTTTGACATCGAAAAGGTGTTGTTCTTACTGAGGGATAAAATATATAATTATATATCAGTGTTAACGTGAAGCAAACATTCTGTTTTCAGCCCAATGGCCCTAGTCAGTACCAGATGGAGTCGCACATCAGGAAGAAACTTGACTCCCTGATGAAAGAGTCTCAAATCGGGGACAAAGAGGATACAGATAGCTTCTCTATCCGAGCCTTGCTGCGGGCCACCCATGAAGGCCTCCAGAGAAACCTGCGTAAAGTACTGTAACCTGCACTGTACACTTGCTTTTTGAAGTAACAATTTGTGATTCTTTTTTTGTCACTGGTGGTCCAGGTGTGTAATGTTACAGATTCTTGCCAGAAGTGCTTTGTCATTTGGGTATTTTTCCCCCTTTTATCTTCCTGACATAAATAGCATTCTAAGATACTGCTCAGCTCACCTACTGTGTTTCTTGTGAATATTATGTTTGCATGTCATTTCAAATATATATAATGGCAGGACACAGTTGATCTCAATTACATTGGATTTTAGCAGATGCAGGTAATTATCTGTTACTTGAGTGTAGGGACAGATGGTAAAACGACAGAAAAAGATTCAAGAAAAATGACAAATGAGTCTCAGAAAGAGGGACAGAGAAAGAGAGAGAAAAAGATTTACATTTGATTCAGAAGGGTGCTGAAAAATACACAGAACATCCATTAATTATCGGTTCTTCTGCCTCTTTTCTTGACCTATTATTAGACTTTGTACTTTCTAAATATTCATTCTGCTCGAGCTGCTTGTAATCCATTGAGGGATTTTCTCTCGCCTGCAGTGTTCCTGCATAATAATTATGTAAAAGCATAAACAGAACCATCGAGCAGCGTGATAAAGGATGATCAATTTAAGTCAATGTTGCCTTCGTTTGCATCATCGCATGAAAACCTTCATGTTACCACGCTTGACCTTAAGTACACATCTGACTAGATGTTGATTATACAATGTTTAAGAGACAGTGTAAGACATTTTGAACAATAGTGCAATCACAAGATATTAAACAGACACCATTTACTCTACGGGCCTGTTCACACATACCTGGTTATTTTGTAACCACACCTTTTTACATGGTATGATGTTAATAACACTAATTTCATGCTTCATTGAGGATCAGTTAACCCGCGATTATCCTTCTTCGTCAAAATGCTCTGAAATAGATACACACTGCTTATTACAGCGTTTTTATGAAATGGGGCCTTACATTCTTGATTAGGGCAGTTTAAAAAAATGTTCAAGTGTGATACAGAGATGATTTATGGTTTCTTTTAGAAATGCATACATGCAATGTTTTATAAACAACAAACTCTAGTTTCCTCTTGATCTGTTTTTATACAATAAATAAATAAATAAATCATTATTTAATCAATTGGCCAGGTTACATTTCAATGTCTGAATTTGACACTCCTTGATAACCATGCACAAAGACATGTGCACCAGTCATGTGACATTAAAAATCACAAACTTGACCGGTAGAAAAAAAACATGTTAGAAAAGAGACAGAGAGAACAATGAAGAGAAAAGTTACGTCATTTGCCGTACTACAACGATCCCCACCAGGTCCATTCGGCTGTTGTGGTCCTGGGCAAGCCACTTCACCCGCATTGCCCTGTATGGATGTGTGTGCCTGGTGGGGTGGGTTTGGTGGAAAAGGGGCCGTAGGGGTGGAATGGCAGCTACAATATGTCAGACAGCTCCAGTAGCTAATCACCACCAGCGTGTGAATGTGGCGTGAATGAATAATGCTCTGAAAAAATGTAAAGTGTCTTTCAGCATCTTTAAAAGCACTATACAAATTGACAGCATTATTAATATCAAAACAGTAAGCCGTATATATATATATATATATAATATATAATATATTATATATAATATATATATATATATATATATATATATATATATATATATATATATAGTTTTTCAATTATTATTATTATTATTATTTATATTCATGAACGTGTCTTCCAGAATTCCAAAGACGGCATGAAGAAGTCCCAGAGTCGTTCCTTTATCAGTACCCTCAAGCACAAGGTCAGAATAAATCTTTTTCTCCCCTTTATTCTAGCTCCTTGAATCAGAACTCTTCTACCTCCTCTATTCAAATTGAATGTCTCACAAGTTTCCCAGAAGCAGAATGATTTAAACAATAATCACTCTTGATTGATTTATGCATAACCGTTTGTAAGGCTGCATTATCCATAATGATTGTCTATTAAAAAATCCACAAAAGTGGCGGCAGTGTCTCTTTATTTTTCTAATGTATTTACTGATCTTATGGTTGTATAATGTAACTCAGAGAATAAATGTAGTTGTTCGTATGCTAGTCACAGAGCTGTAAAGATTATATGTTATCATGTACATGGACAATGACAGCTCTGAGCAGGAATGATAAACCAATACTTCACCGCTGAAGAAAACCATCATTCATATGAATGCTGCAAAGTGACTGTTGCGGGTATGTAAGTCAACACTTTAACAGCAAATCAATGACGCAAGTAACCAATGCTTGTGTCCGTTGCCTCATAAGTTTGATTGTGAGCTATTGTGTTGGGTTGTCTACATGTTATAGATTTCTTAATCTTTGTGTTATAGATTATTCAAATGCTATGGGCTTAGTGTGTTTTTCAGAGACTCCAATGCCTTAGATGCTCAATCGTCTCTCTAGGAAGTGGGCAGGAATACTTTTTGTGTGCTCATATTATTTCCTCTCACACTCAGCATTTGTGCTTTTAGGTTCTCAAATTTTCTTCTTTTGTTAGTGATGATACATAAAGACTATAATTACTGAGGATGCTATACATAGATTCTAGCATACCTAAAAAAGAGACACAATTTAGTCTAGATAGTAACACTCCTGTAGAAACATACACGAACACATGTGCACCCACACACATAAACACAGGGACTTTGCCTTTGTGAAGTATTCTCTGAACAACCCGCATGAGCTATTTTGTTCCTCTATGTTGTGTGTAGGAGGAATTTCATTATTTCTCAAAGATCCTGTTCTTTTTTTCTTGTATTTATCTAGCATTTGGTGTATTTATTTCCGCAGAGGCATTCGAAGTCAAGGTTAAAATGTCAGAGTGTTGAAATGGAGGAGGATGGGCAGCAGGAGACATCAGGCGGACAGTTTAACAGGTTGGCTGTTTCATCTACGTTTTCTTTTAGAAATGAACAATATAGTAGGTTTATTTAAAAGCATATAAATTGAAATGACTCTCCTTGGTTTTTGACTTTTTTGTATATATTTTCTTATAGAGCAGGGGTCCTCAAATCCAGTCCTGGATGGCTGCAGCCTTGAACAACTTAGTTGCAACCCAGCTCTATGTTCCGACAATCAAAGAGGACCTTAATTAGTGTAAATGTGTTTTCACAATGGTTTAATCAAATATATGCAGGGCTCCGCCCACCCTGGACTGAACTTTGGGACCCCTGCTGTAGATGATGGCATCATTTGTTGGTGACTTTTTTTAATTTAAAGACCAAGACACAAATATGTTATACTTCACAACAACAGCAACATTAATAATAATAATAATGATAAATGTTTGTTACGCGCCTTAGATAGAAAACAGGTATAAAATCAGCATCAACACAGCATCAAAATGAAACCTAGATACATACACATAAAGTATGCCTGTTTGAAAAAAAGGTTTTATTTTTTATTTAAAGCTCTTCAAGACTAAGTCTGTCACATCACTTGATAATTTATTCCAGAGGGCTATGGCGGTTGAGATAAATGCTCAGGTAAAATTAATATTGCTCCATAAAAACTTAATACTAGTACTTTGCTCACCAGCCCACAGACTCATTTTTAGGTGTGTTTATAATAAATTATCTAGATTTTTCTTTAAATTAAATTCAAGGATTTATGATCATTTACAGTGCATAATGTGATTTCCTGGAGCCAATGTTGACATTTTAAATCAGCAAAACCAACACACCTCTGAACCAACATTGACTTGTGATACTTCCTGCCTAAAAAGAATCTGCTCCCTTGCAGTGTTTTTTTTTAAATCACACAACTGTTGTTTTCTATTATCAATCAATCAATCAATCAGTTTTTATATAGCGCTTCTTTAGCAATTGCTTTCAAAGCAGCTTCACAAAGTCCCCATGAGGATCAGGCAGAGCAGACAGGAGCCCCCTCTAAGAGGGGACTCCCGCTGACCGAGGCAGGCACCAATCACCTCCCCAGCACAAAGAACATACAAACCAAAAATCCATCGATGAACGGTCTGCCGGACAGGACCTGAAAAACAAAAAACAAACAAAACAAACAAAGACAAAACAGGAACTAAGAAATGGAGAAAACGGTTAGTAAACTGTAACATAGACAACAAACAAGTGATCAGCACCAGCTGCAGGAGGAGAGATAAATAATGAGGATAGGTTAGAGAGGAACACCGAACCACACTGCTCCCCCAAACAGTTTGTATGTATATGGCGCTCAGGCACCATATCTGTTTAGACAAATACCAAGAGATATTATTTATAATGTAGGTTAATTTTGCTGTATTGTGAGTCATATCCAAAGAAGGGTTTTAGCTACAGTATCAGTAAATGTGTTAAAACTTAAATTCCAATGTATTTTTTGAAAGATTTAAAAGATTTGTAGCTTTTAAATAAGACACGTAGCATAAATTTCATTCCATTATTGTCAGTCACAAAGAGATTGTGTCTTATGTGGATGATTGTTTGTCATCATTTGTAACCTAATGGGCTACGTTTAGACGATGAGGGAAGTCATTTGTGACAACTCTGTCACTCTGCAAGAGGCTTCTCTTATCTGTAATTACCTCCGGGTTCTCAGTCTAGTCATGTGCTGTAAGGAAGCAGTGGCTGATTGAACAAAATGCTGAAAGCAGATACTCTGTGCACGTGTCTGAAGTAGCTATGATCATAATTTGTCATTTTTAGGAACATTATAGTAAATAAGCTGTAAATGGCAGTTAACAGCCATCATTACATTGATCATTCAGTCTCTTTTCTTCAGAATAATAGTGCTTGTCATTGTGTTTCTGCAGAGGTGGAAGGAGAAGGAAAACAATAAAGCTGAGCAGGGATCTTTCCGATCTTGTGGTTTTTACCAATTCTGTGGCCTCTCAGGAGTGCTTAGATGAGGGTAAGAAACCCTGCTTGGAATGGTGTGGAACATACATATGGTGTTTACATTAACAGTGTAATTTTAACCCAGGCTCTCTCTAATTCTGCTCAGGGTCGCCCTGCAATGTTCTATCATTTAGTGAGACCCGCGCTCAGAATCTGGTTCAGCATCGAGCTGAGCGCTTCCTGAATTTCAACCAGCAGCAGCTCTCTCGAATCTATCCCTCTGCTTACCGCATCGACTCCAGCAATTTCAACCCACAAACCTACTGGAATGTGGGATGCCAGCTAGGTGAGGAAACACACACAAATGTTCACACAAATACACAGAAATTGTGTATTTATGTGTAAAGTATGTAAAACTAACATACATAATTAAATGACACTTAACATAATTGAAGTTAAATATTATTAATATTAAACTGATATCACAAATGGTTTACATGCATATGGATAATATTTGGGCAGATAAACCCTGCCAGTGCACTCTATTCAAATTCTTTTATAAAGGGCTTTGTTTCAGATGATTGAAAGCAGCTTCAATGATTTAAGCTCTTAGTGAGATGTAAAGGTTTTTGCAATTTTTAATAGATTATATTCTATTTACAAAAATAATAATAGTGTAGATATTGTTCTAATTGTTTAGGGTTGCTAGATAAGTCCTTGTGAATCATTTTGTTATCTTTGAATTGCAATGTTCATGCTAGATTGAAAGTATATTTACACGTCTATATATTTAGTCACATTTTATTCAAGTGTTCCTTATAATTTCTGAGATAATTATGTATTAAGTACTACCCAGAAATAAAATTAACTTAACACATAATGGAACACTTCACTGTTTTTTAAAAATCGGCTCATGCTACATTTCCCCTCAAGATATTAAGTGTAATGTTACCATTTTGGAATCTGTTCAGTCTTTATTCAGAAATGACCGTTTATTATTTCTTTAAAACAATCAAATTAATATTGCTTGAATATTTTATTTATGTAAAAGTTATAGATATTTAAAATATTTAAGCAATATTAATTTGTTTGTTACTTGTGCCATATTGCTTCATTAAGTCATTTAAGTAAACAAAAAAAGAATCCTTAAGCTGTTGTTATGGCTGTTTAAATTTAGCTGTATCTTATATTTTTTAATGCTGCATATACATTATAGACAGAAATCAAGGGCTTCCGTTTAGTTGCAGTCGTTGTGAGTTTAATACTTTTCTCTGTAAAATAAATGTTGAACCAAGAATGTTGAACAAAATCAAGGTTTGTTAAGAGTATATTTATTAATTCTTATATTGTAGAATTCTTATATGAATAGTTTCAATGCAATTTCACCAGCAAGTAGAAGCTGTTCGCATAAAAAAAATGTTTTTTTATTTGTATACTTCTGTTAACATTTATCACCTTGCCTTAAAAACAATTTTAAAACCAACATTTTAGGCCTTTAAAAGTTTTAAATTCACTGTTCTAGTTTTTAAAATAATGTTTTTTTTTCTGACGTCCATGTAAATCTGATTTGTTATGTCCTTTTTGTTTTTGCTAGAAAATCTTAAAAGTCATGATTAGGCCTGCTAGAGTTGAAGAAAACTTTCGTAAATCTTCAAAAAACATGGAGGTGACATTTATATGTGCCATTGTTTGATAAAAGACTCATATACACTCACAATCTTTAAAAAAGAGATGGTGAGGGTTGCCAGAGTTTAAGAAAATGCGGTCTCAAAAAATCTTTAAAAGTCATTATTTTGATAAGCCAAGAGTCTCTCCCTCTCTCTCCATCTATTTCTCTCCTCTCTCTCTCTCTCTCCTCCCTCTCTCTCTCTCTCTCTCTCTCCTCTCCCTCTCCTCTCTCTCCCTCTCTCTTCTCTCCCCTCCCTCCCTCTCTCTCTCCTCTCTCTCTCTCTCTCCCTCTGCTCTTCCTCTCCTCTCTCCCCTCTCTCCCCCCCCCCCTCTCTCCGTCTCATCTCTCCTTCATCATCCTCCTCTTCTCCTCTCTCTCTTTCTCTCTGAAAGAGAATAGATTGGAACTTGTGGAGCTTGTTGGCTGTGCAGTTCATTTAGATGCACACATCTGAGAAATCAGCCATGACTTTAAATTTGTTCAAATTAAGAAGAGGAAATATAATCACAAGGGAGGAATAAGACTGCTTGTGTTTTGCACATTCCACAGTGGCCTTAAACTACCAGACCGAAGGCCGCATGATGCAGCTGAACAGGGCTAAATTTATGGTGAATGGAGGCAGTGGCTATGTGCTCAAACCCTGCTTGATGAGCAAAGGTAAGTGAAGTAAAAGAAATCTTCTGGGATAAAGCTAAGCTACTTGCATCAACCGTTTTAATGCCTTGGAATACTGTAAGAAGTAACAAGCCTTGCTTTCAGTTAAGTTTTTTTTGTGTTGTACAAAAGTGTTAATCAAATATTCTGAATTAGCTTTTTCCTCTGAATTTATGACCCAGGGGTCTTCAACCCTTTAAGTGATGATCCACTTCCTGCTAATGCTAAGAAACAACTGGTGATAAAAATCATTAGTGGACAGCAGCTTCCTAAACCTCCCGACTCAATGCTTGGAGACCGCGGTGAAGTAAGCAGCGCTCTCGAAAGAAGCTTACGTCCTCCTGGGTGCACAGCAGGAAAATAACAAATGATGTCTCTGCTGTTTTTAATCTTCATTCACAGATCATTGATCCTTTCGTGGAGGTGGAGATTATCGGGCTATCTGTAGATTGCTGTAAAGAACAAACCAGGGTTGTGGATGACAACGGTATAATGTTTTGTTTTCAGGTTTTCTTTGTTTCATAAAAGCAGTTTAACAGCATTACATTTAGAGTTCTTATCGTTAAACCAGGATTCAACCCTGTCTGGGAAGAGACGTTGTCCTTCACTCTTCACATGCCTGAAGTGGCTCTTGTGCGCTTTCTGGTGTGGGATCACGACCCCATTGGACGAGACTTTGTGGGGCAGAGAACCATCGCATTCAGCAGTCTCATGCCAGGTAGAGGAGTTTTTGCAGTGATTACTTCTTTGCTGTACTTTTAAATGTATCTGCCATATTTCTATATCATTCGTTTAACTTACCAAGAGAGTTCACATTTGTAATTAAACCAGGAGGATCATGTGGTACGAAGACTTTTATTTTAGTCATTCATCCATCTTTTAAACGCTCTTATTAAACCTGACATTGATTGTGGGAGTGTATTGCTGCCTATCTCAGCTCAGTTTTGGCAACCAGGGTAGCTTTTTTTGTCCCCGTTCACATTCTTCATTAATTCGCTTGGTATGCATTGAGGAACAAACTGCCAGGAGAAAACCCACAAATGCACACAAACTTGGAATTTAAAAATGTGACTCAAGCCAGAAAACACTGGGCAGCACACATGAAGGGTATTCTTTTGAACCATTTAAGGACTAAGCTCACTTCCAAAACAACTTTCAATTTGGGGAGAGACAATATGGAGATTCTTAAAAAAAAATCAAAGTCCAACTCAAGTAGTTTATGGTGAATTCTTAGTGAATTGAAATTACATACTTTTAAAACCATTATTTATTAACATCAGTGTGTATAGAGCAAATATTCAATACAATACTTGTTTATTCTTGTAAATATAGTTGTATGATCGTTAAGGTCCAAAATTATTGTTGGAGATCATTTTAAAAATTGACTAATTGCACTCTTATCATAGAGTTTAAAGACATCGAACTGCCTTAAAAAGATCTGTAATTTAGTGATTAATGCCATCTTTGAAGTCTCCTTAACCAACCACAAAAAACTGATGCTGGCTTACAAAACCGCCTCTAGATCAGCCCCTGTCTACCTTCACAAGCTCGTACACTCCTTCACACCCTCCAAAAGTCTGTGCTCAGAGAAGGAACTGTGTCTTGTGGTGCTGTCTCAGAAAGGAAGGAAATCTCTCAGTAGAACTTTCTCTCTCACTGTCCCTGGCTGGAGATGCTCTGAAGATGTTATTTTTGTCATGTCTTTTTTTTTTAGATTTTGACGAACACATAATCTTCTTGCGCTAATTTGATGTGAGAGACTTCATTGAAGTTATCCTCAGATTAAATAACGCAAGTTACAAGCACTGATAATAAACATTCGGGAGCTTGCTGACAACATTAAACATCCGGATAATTAGTTTTTCCTTTTTCGATTATGTTCTAAAAAAAAAAAATAAAAAAAGAATTTTTTTTCAAGTTTTCATTTTTACATTGAAGATCAAAAGAATGAAGGATAAACAGATTCTATAGCACGTTGCTGTGCTAAACATGAAAATAGTAAACCATTGGCTATGTTTCTGCATGAAAGCCAGAAGATTTAAAGAAGCGTGCGTCAGTAATTAGTGGCATGAAATGAGAATGAAAGCAGAAGGCTTCTAGATCACTGAGTGGCATCATGTGAAGCATATTATCAGATTTATGGAGACCTGAGGTGAAATCTTGTTGGCCTCTCACAATCTCATATCATTGACTTTGATCCAAGTTCCAAAATCTGATGGCATCATCTCTTTTTGGCTTATTTTTTTTTACCGTTTTCAATCGTCACTGCTTTTATTCGGAATATTCCCACAGACGGTTATCCCTCATTTCACTTTCAATCATGGCATCTCTTTTTCTCGCTCTCACAGGATATAGACACGTTTATCTGGAGGGAATGACAGAAGCATCCATCTTTGTCCATATAACTGTGCATGACATCTATGGGAAGGTGAGCTTTTTTCCTCACAGTCAGCTGATTTATCCTGAATGATAACTCGCTCATTCAAAGCAAACAATTCACTGATTCAGCTTTCAATGTGAGGTCATTTCTTAATGATTTCTATAGTGACATTTTACAAGAACAGTTTAGTATTGATTCAATCATGAGCAGCTGGTATTTATGTAGGAAGCAATGGCTACACCGTTCTGAACAAATAAATATAATTTTTTAGGGTTTATTTGCATCAGAATGTATGGCAGCTTCTACAGCCCATTTTATTAAAGACGATTTGACCTTTTTACTTTCCAGTGGAGTCCTTTAGTCCTCAACCCAAGCTATACCATAATGCATTTGCTGGGAGCTAATAAGGTACCCTGGTTATGTAGTGTGCTGCTTGTTACTGCATGAGTATTGTGGTTAAGTGATATTGCTTGATGAACACTCATTTGTTTAAAAGAAGCACTATTTAAATTGCATATGTGTTTATAGTTTCTCTGTCTTTGTTTTTGTTAAGTGAAAATTATTATTGTTGGTCCATTTAGTTCTTGTTTTTTGTTTTCTCAGTGTAGCATTTGTTAGATTGTTTGTTAGAGATTGTATATGATTGGGCTGCCACCTGGTGGTTGTGTACAGTTATGAAATGGCTTGCACTTTACTGTTGGAATTTAATAATGGTTGTTGCATGTACTGTACTGTACTGTATGTGTTGTTTTGCTGTTGATGATTACAGTTTGCCCTTTTGTCACTTACCACAGCAACTTTTTTTTGTGCAGATTTTGAGTAATTTATTTCTAACAAGAGTCACAAATAAGAGAGTGGTAAATTCTAACAATTATTTTATTGATAAGGTATAAAAGATAACATGGATAACATGCATTTTCTGTGGAATTTTGTTTTAATTCAACTTTGTATTAATTTTTATTTTTATATCAAATGTTATTTTATATCAAATTATTATTTTTATTATTATTATTATATACTTTAAAACATTAATAATCCTTTTTATTATTAAATATAACTACTAGTAGTTGCAGCATTGGTAATATATTTAGTTGTTGAAAAGTGAATTAAAATGTCATTTTTGAGGCCTATTGATTAATTAACTGGTTTATTATCAATGTGTCCTAATCATTATTAATATTGTATTTTACATTTCTTATTTATTGGATCATTGAAATATGAAGTACTTTTTAAGATGTGTGTTTTATTCTGAAACATGATGCCTGTAAAGAAAAACTTTATTTAGTTTTAAAATTCTTCAAATTAATTTTTACAGGTTATTGTGTAAAGCCACATGTAAAAAATATATATTATTATATACGATTATTACTATTAAAATATGATTATTTTATTGGGGGAATTGTCTATCAGTTTGAGTGGAGGGAAAACCTCCGACAATCCCTCTTGATGTGCAACAGAGTGGAACTGAGCTGCAGTTTGCCGTCTGACCGCTTGAGGCTGACTCCAGAAGTGTGCAGATTCTTATTGACAGCAATGTTAAAAATAACCAACTATACAGCTAAAAAAAAATTTTTACACCCCTGATTATTAGGTTTTTGAGATGCATCTCATTGGGTAGACCTGCCTGACAACTTATTATTTATTTGTTTAAGTTATTTAAAGATTTAGGATTTTAGATTTAGCATATTTAAAGGCAGGGCTACTAAAGTGATTGCCAATCACGCGCTCCTCATTTACAAAGAGTTCATCGTTAAACAAGATACTTGTTTCTTCATGCCTGTTTTCAAACATTTTCAGAGATAGCTAATTACTGGGATAAAGTGTGGTAGGCACCAGTATAAGGAAGAATTGTACCCTCAAAATTATATATGTTGAGATGTCATAGTATAAATTTTATATAGTTATAGCGGTATTTTATAAATTTCATTCTTTTTCATATTTAATAAAATGTGTGATTTATGTACAGTGTAATAAACATATTTCTATTTTTTAGATGCACCTGTGGCTTCTGTGATTGTGAAGTGAATACCACTTCAGTTTACTGTGATTACTAGATTGCGACTAGTAAAAAATATTTGTCCTCACTGAATTTGTAATTACTGTTTGCTGACTGGGAATTTGAAGGTTTCTACTGATTATAAAAGTGCATTCCCAGCTGATGCCTGCAGGTGCTATGATTATATAGAGAAAAACACAATTTTGAGTCTAATGGCCTGAACATCTTGTTTTGAGATGATTGTAATTACAACTGGGCATGACTCAGATAATAGAACAAACAGGAATGGCATTGGGGGACCAGAGAATAACAACTTATTTTTTCCTGTCCTAGTAAACAAAGTCAGCAGATCCTGAGGGAAAAGCATGTTGTCTGCTCAGAGAACACAGCCATGCACTCATCTAAACACAGCCGTTTTTTTCATGTTTTATTGATATTAGTTTAGATACCAAAGTTATATGAAATTGTCTCTTTTAATCAGCTTAAATGTAAGCACAAGTCAACACGACATTATGAGCTGGTCAACTAAAACAATGTAAATCATAAGAGTTTAAAGTTCTCAAGATAATAAATAGCCACTGAATCTTTTCTCTATTAAGTTTGACTTTTCTTTTCAAGGGGCGTCCTCTCCGAGGTTTTAGAGGACTGTTTAATAAAAGTTCTAAGTCATCTGTGGACACACACACTGGAGTTCCACCTCGGAAGAGATCTATAACTGACCATCTCCTTCGGAGGACTGCCAGCGCCCCTGCAAAAGGACGTAAAAAGAACAAGATGCCAATACCAGAAACAAATGAGAGAAAACCAAGCATTGGAGACATTCAAAGTAGTTATGTAGAGAGAAGAATGGGAAACAGAAAAGCTCTCCAACATCGACCAGCATCCATGCCCCTGGAGAAGCTCATACACACTAACCTGAACCTGTCCACTACAGGTCAGGAGCAGCCGGACCCTGGAGCTGACACAATCATTGGTTAGTGGTTTTCTTTGCTCTTAGTCACAACAAGAACTCTTAATTTGTGAATGAATTTATAACTAATTACTATATTTTATATGAAATAATTCAACTTTATTTTGTTGGTGATTCTTTACTTTCATCACTGCAAAATGACAAATGAACAGAAATTCCATTTTTATTTTGTTTCTGATCATCGAACACATTTTAATATTAGTGAAAGATAACACAAGTAAACACAAAATGCAGTTTTTAAATGAATGTGTTTATTATTTAGGGAGAAAAAAAATCCAAACCCACATAGCCCTGTGTGAAAAAGTGATTGCCCCCCTTGTTAAAAAATAAATTAACTGTGGTTTAACACACCTGAGTTCAATTTCTGTAGCCACCCTCAGGCCTGATTACTGGCACACCTGTTTCAATCAAGAAATCACTTAAACAGAAGCTACCTGACACAGAGAAGTAGACCAAAAGCACCTCAAAAGCTAGACATCATGCCAAGATCCAAATAAATTCAGGAAGAAATGAGAGAAAAAGTAATTGAGATCTATCAGTCTGGTAAAGGTTATAAAGCCATTTCTAAAGCTTTGGGACTCCAGCGAACCACAGTGAGAGCCATTATCCACAAATGGCAAAAACATGGAACAGTGGTGAACCTTCCCAGGAGTGGCCGGCCCCCAAAATTACCCCAAGAGCGCAGAGACAACTCATCCGAGAGGTCACAAAAGATCCCAGGGCAACATCCAAAGAACTGCAGGCCTCACTTACCTCAATTAAGGTCAGTGTTCACGACTCCACCATAAGAAAGAGACTGGGCAAAAACGGCCTGCATGGCAGAGTTCCAAGACGCAAACCACTATTAAGCAAAAAGAACATCAAGGCTCGTCTTAATTTTGCTAAAAAACATCTCGATGACTGCCAAGACTTTTGGGAAAATATCTTGTGGACTGACGAGACAAAAGTTGAACTTTTTGGAAGGTGCGTGTCCCGTTACATCTGGCGTATAAAGTAACACAGCGTTTCACAAAAAGAACATCATACCAACAGTAAAATATGGTGGTGGTAGTGTGATGGTCTGGGGGTTTTGCTGCTTCAGGACCTGGAAGGCTTGCTGTGATAGATGGAAGCATGAATTCTACTGTCTACCAAAAAATGCTGAAGGAGAATGTCCGGCCATCTGTTCGTCAACTTAAGCTAAAGCGATCTTGGTTGCTGCAGCAGGACAATGACCCAAAACACACCAGCAAATCCACCTCTGAATGGCTGAAAAAAAACAAAATTAAGACTTTGGAGTGGCCTAGTCAAAGTCCTGACCTTAATCCCATTGAGATGCTGTGGCATGACCTTAAGAAGGCGGTTCATGCTAGAAAACCCTCAAATAAAGCTGAATTACAACAATTCTGCAAAGATGAGTGGGCCAAAATTCCTCCAGAGCGCTGTAAAAGACTTGTTGCAAGTTATCGCAAACGTTTGATTGCAGTTATTGCTGCTAAGGGTGGCCCAACCAGTTATTAGGTGCAGGGGCAATTACTTTTTCACACAGGGCTATGTGGGTTTGGATTTTTTTCTCCCTAAATAATAAAAACATTCATTTAAAAACTGCATTTTGTGTTTACTTGTGTTATCTTTCACTAATATTAAAATGTGTTCGATGATCAGAAACATTTTGTGTGACAAACATGCAAAAGAATAAAAAGTCAGGAAGGGGGCAAATAGTTTTTCACACCACTGTATATATATATATATATATATATATATATATATATATATATATATATATATATATATATATATATATATATATATATATATATATATATATATATATATATATACTTAAACACAGTAAATCATACAAAGTAAAACAAATCAGTTCTAGACTCCAGTAAATATTGTGAAATAAAGCAGATTTATTTATATAGCCTGCATTGTTTATTCCATTTTCTATTACTTTTTTATAATTACACAATTTGAATCACTTCAACAACGTTCCAACACTTCCAAAAAAACTAGAATAATTGTTTCCCAAATAGGAAAACACTGTCAACATTTACTCACATTTAGGGTTTTAAACTTGGGTTTAAAAAAAATGTCTAAAAAGCAAAAAATAAAGAAAATATATGAAAGATATAAAATGTCTAGTGAGGATTTAGTTTAATATTTATTTTTCCATTGATCCCTTTTAACATATTCAGTCTTGTTTTCTTCTTCCTTTAACATGCCTTTGTCTTGTTCTGTCTTTACTGTGTTGCTTCTCTATAGTAGAAAACTGAATAGGAAGTCCCCTGCAGGTAACTCACAAAGCCTCTCGGGTCGATTCACTGTAACATTCCAGTTTAAACCATTGCACCCAGAGCCGGTCCTCGCTATGTTGTCTTTATGCAAACTTGGTTTACCTGCAGAATCAGACATTGTTTCTTTCTGTCACTTTTTTTTTGTTAAACAAGAGGTTTTTTTTCCAAAAAATGCAAAAACTCACTCCCTTAATACAGTATATTCTTTAAAGCCAAATGTTTTCCAATGCCCTAAATCAGTCAGAACCTGAGATATATGGATTATTGATTCATTTAGTTATAACAGTGTAGCATTTAAATTTGCCGCTTTCATTACTATAAGCAACTTAAATAACTAATTCTCTTTGTTGTAGAATTTTATGTTTTTCCTAGTTATCACTAACGTTTTTGCACTGTAAAACTGCTTTGACAGAATGGACTAAATCTTTCAAATATATCCATAGCGGCTATCTCACAAAGTTTTGCTTAAAGTACCATGGACTGGCTCTGAATGCTCCTATTATTTGATCGACTGTTGTTTTGTTTCATAAGAAACACAAACCATCAAATATTGTACATTTTAAAAAGAACATGTTCAACATGTTCAGGGTGTTCAACAAATAAGTTGCTATTCCCCATACACCTACACAGTGCCATTATCAGATTCCTTTTCACAGTTGTACTTGGTGGTGCATTCCATTCGTCCTGTGTACAGTGTTTTGTTTTTAGTGTCTATGAAGGGAGATTTATTATAATGATTGATCTTTTAACAATCATATTTGGTTAATTGTGTTCCACAGAGTCATTCTTCACTGAGAAACCCAGATCCATCTCAGTAGATCTTCTTCTTGAAACCTCTGCCTTCAAAGAACCTTATCCTCAAGAGCTATCTGCTGACGAATGTGATTCTGAGCCCAAAGATGGAAATGAAATTCCTTACCTGGTCATTGAGAGCAGTAAAGAAAGCATGTGTGACACAGAAAGAACTAATCTCAGCCAGAAAACGTATTCTTCCAAAGGACCAGCAAACCATTGGGAAGAGATTTCAGAGTTTAATAGCTTTGGGAATGGAGAAGTTCGAAAAACGTTTTGTCAATTGAATGATCCAACAAGCAAGGCTGCAACATACTCTTCCACATCCTCTTCTTCTTCCACTTCCAATACCTTCACCAAAACAGACTCTACTAAACTGAATCTCCCCTATCAGAATAGTCCAGTGTCCCTACAGGACAGTGCTCTCTCACGCCTTATTGATGCAGTCTCCCTAGAAAACGAATATGACACTTGTGGGTCCATATCTGCTCTGATTGGCCAATTGGATCTCACTACTGAGCAGAGCACACTTTTACTGTCCAGCTCACAAACCATGAAAAACAAACTTTCCCCTACTGACCTCTCTTGCGTAAGTAATGATTTTTCAAGTACCCCGCTAAAACTCAGCAAAAAATCTATATGCAATGGTTCAGAAGCACCTAAGAGACCTGCTAGTCCAGAAACCACGGAACCTGCTGCCTTTACAATATTAGATGAGGAGGTTCTTACACCTTTGTCAACAAACAGTCAATTCCAGAATGACTCTCAAGTGGCCAGTCTCAAAAAGTCTTATGGATGGTCATCAAATAAAAGTCTAAATCAAAGTAATCAAATTTGTTCCCCAGGTTCCTTCAATAATTTGGATTACGGAGGTTACAGAGAAACCTCAATCAACAGCACAATATCAGACCGCTTCTTGATGTGCCAAGACTCAGTAAGCAGCAGTCTGATGGAGGTGGAAACCAATGTGGATGGAGATGACTTGGATAGCACATTGACTCCTTTGAATCCCAATCCAAATCCTCAAAATGTTCAAAGCTTTGACGTGAATTCCCCTTTCCATGGATCAAGATTTGCACCAAACACTCTCCACAAACCCTTGTACCATCCATCCCCAGTCCACTCCTACTCCACGGACTCATCCCCTTTTCATAGACAATACCAGTCTCCAAGTCAAAGCCAAATCTTCAGCACCTACATTACTGGAAAATCTCATCCGCAGAAGATGAATTACTACAATGACACAGGGAGATTTCCACTTTGTTATCAGGTGAAAGATAACAAAGAGGTAAGGCACCTTGAGACAAAGGACTACTCTGTCCCCAAATCAGAGGACGTACAGCTAAGTTTGTTGTCTTCAGAATGTCTGACCATGACAAAAATTTGTAACACGGCATTAGAGAGGAAATGCCACCCATCAGTCTCAGGCTTTGATCGGAATACAAACCAGTCTCATCATAGGCAGGCTTTTCCCGGAAGCTCATCTGAGATCTGCAATGGTCTCTCTCCAGCTGCCTCTTCCAAATCTAAAAGCCTGGGAGACCTGACTTCTGAGGACATTTCGTGTAACTTCCAGAGCAAGTACAAATCGATCAGCCGAAGTTTTGTCACTCCTGCAATGCGTGACCAAAGACGAATGTGTGGGTTGTCTAATCGTCCTAAGTCTGCCGATCCGTTAACCGAGCAGCTTCGTAAGCTTGTGACATTGGAACAGGAGGACCACACACATCCTCTCTCCTCCCATTCTCAACCTCTCTCAGTTCTCCCTCTCTGCCCCTCTGAGAGTTTAGTAGATGATCCCGAAGGCCCTCCACCAATTCTTTCAAGACGTCTGTCATCACGTAGTCAAAGTCGTGTACGTCATATCAATAATCGTGCACGTGAGAAACAACAGGAGGCTACCAAATACAGGCCTGCTGAGAGTGTCATGGACATAGTACACCGCAATAAACAGGCGTCATCCCAAAATCCTCTCCCAAACCGGCATTCCACCGGTTCTTACATTGCTGGATACCTGGACCGGTTTGCTTCTGAGGTGCGAGGTCTGCCTGAAGGTGCTTGTACCTTAGCCCATGGATCATATGGTGATTACTACTATAATGATGATTCTGTACTTCCTCCTGATTTCTCCAATTCATCAGAACCTGAGGTGTTCTTCCTGCTTAGGCTTTGACCTACCATTTCATCTGCTGTCTGTACATATATTTACTGTTGGAACTACATGATCCAATTCCAGAATTATGTACATATACAATGTCTCAACAGTCTCTTAAATGTGATTCCCGTTAATTGTGAGAAATCTATTTTATATACTTGTGGTCTCTGTTTTGCCTGATAAATTAAATAGTTTGATTGTTTACTGTCTTGTTTACAAGTTAGAATATAATGAAGTGGAGAGATTTATGTGGTCTTTGGTGTTTTTTTAAACTGCTAAACATGATCGCAAAGAGGCTTCACTTAAGTCTTCCTGTGTATTACGTTGTTTTGTCTATGTAGTGTGTACATAGAATATTAGTACATCATTCTTAGGTCTAATGGATTATGACTTTATGTACATTTTAATTACTGTGTTAGTTTTGTCTGGCATGTAAAATGTGGATATTTTTAGCATGACTATGCACAGACCTCTAGATGCTGTGCTGTGATTTTGCACAGAATGATTAGTTTGTATTGAATGCAATACAGCACATCTGCCTGCTTTATTTGCTTGCTTTTTAGTCACAAATTTAGAGTTTTTACACTCCTCTTCAGATTATAAAGGTGTATTGTTAAATTTTTATTTTTGTAATTGCTTTGATACAAAGAGCAAGAATAACATTTGTTGGAATTGATAGTGTTTTCTTTTCTCAGTTTAAAAGGAATTGAGTCAATTGTTCATTTTATTGTTGCTCATCCAAGATGAGTGTAAGCATTTTCTTACCAATGCAATAAAAATGAAATGAAATGTTTCTTTGAGGCGAAGAATATTTTATATGGTCTAGTTAGATGTTTGGAGGTAAATGTGAATGTCAACTTTTTGTGTTTTCAACAGGCTGGCGAATATTGTATAAAAACAGCTCAAGGATAGAATCAGATGGTTTCTCTAGGGATGAACCAAAGTCCCCCTATCAGGTTTAAAACTAGTAGTTAGAGGCTGTGCTAAAACAATTTTAAGTCACATCAAACTCCAAAGAGGTCTAATGATACAGTGAAGAGAGGAAACAAAAACAATCGCATTTAAATGTACTGCTTAAAAATAAAACCCCAGTGTATCTCATATGGCAACGTTGCCCTGTATGGATGTGTGTGACTGGTGGGGTGTGTTTGGTGGTGGTCAGGTCAGGAGATCGTAGGTGCAGAATGACAGCCACGTTCTGTCAGACTACCCCAGGGCAGCTGAGGGCTACCAAGGTATCTTATCACCACCAGAGTGTGAATGTGAAGTGAATGAATAATGCTCTGAAAAATTGTAAAGCGTATTTGAGTGTCTGTCTTAATCTGTTTTAATATATGTTGTTTATTATTTTTTTCCAATGTAAAGCACTTTGAATTACCCTGTTTATGAAATCTGCTTTACAAATACACTTGCCTTGCCTTGGAAATGTGCAATATAAATTGAAACTATTATTATTAATAATATTATTATGTTTTTTATTTAATTTATTTAACATTATTCACCTCAACCATTGTTATCATTCTTGTCCCCTTTATAACTGTCACTGAACAAGCAGGGGTTTGCTTTTAAAGATATAAAAGCACAAATACAATACGTTAAATCTTTAAAACATACAGCTGTGGCACTAAAAAACTAGTCAATAATGCATTTGATCACTTAATACTCTTTCCACACCCTGCTCTCAACTTTACTTACTTAACTCCCAAACTGCGTTGCCATGGTTAAAATTGTGTAATTTATTGTCCAATACCAGAACTTCAAGAGTACACAGTTTGATTCCAAATTCCACTACAATAGAAGATTTGGCTGAATTTAACTTATACACCTCCTTCATTGAAATCCTTCATTGAATCTCAATAAGTTTTGAGAAAAGAATGTAAAACAGACCAGGTACTACAACGTTCATCGGGGCTCAATAAAAGTTTTTCAAGATACTGATCGAAAAACCCTGAAACCCTGAAATCTTGATTATAGGCCTATGGACTAGGAATGATGCCATATTTGGTTAGAAACTTCCAAATCTTATCCAAATAGCTCTACACACATCTAAAAATATAAAGTGGATACCAAACAAGACATTAGCCAACTGAACTAACTCAACCAAATTGTGGATGGATTTCCACAACTTTCCCGTTTAAATGCATGGAAATGCATTTCTTTCCTGTAGCTTTATACTTTGCCACAGCCATTTAATCATGATATCGACATTTCTTAAATTTACTCTTTACCATTAACAAAGGCTTCTATCCATAGAGACTTTGAGAGAGAGAGATAGACTGAGTGAGAAAACACCACAAGACAATGTTCCTTCTCTGAATAAATGTTTTTGAAGGGCATGTAAGGATTGTATGAGCTTGTGAAAGTAGACGAAAACAAGAGATGCAGAGTTCTGGATCTAGATCATCTTCAGAGGTCTCTATGCATTTAATGGAAACTGTTCTAGAAGAGCATTTACAGTAGTCTAGTCTATAAAGATTCAGAGCATGAACCAGAACAAATAGTAGTACAAAGGTAGTACAAGGTTTCCCAGGTCAACACCCGAAGCTCTCAATTTACCTTTTTGAATAACAATAAAAATAATAATACTAATTGCAATCCTCACACTGTATAACACATTGAAATTAGGTTATAATTAATCTTACAAATTCAAATATTATGTAAATATGTTAGATCAATCACAACCTAATCTTTTGTCTTTTTTTTCTCCTTTGAGTTGTCTGTTATGATTTTCCATTACTTTTGGCAGATGATGTTGGAGGGGATTATTCTGTATGTGTATTGTGACAAAGGAAAGGATGGCAATATGTAACCATTTTTCTTTTTTACTCAATAAAAATGCTTTGGCAATTGGCAGATTCAAAATTGGGAGAAATTGTGGCATAAATTACAAGATCAAAACTTTAATGCATTTAAATGCTTCTCACTCAATTGACCTAACCAATAGTTTTGCTAGTGAAGCCACAATAGATCCATCACTGTCTACCTCAACTTCAAAAGGAGAACAAGTGGGTTCGGCTTGTTTTAAACAGGAATAGTGTGAAATTGCTGCATCTGATATCGGCAAAAACAAACAGTGTGTTCTGAGGAGAAACTAAGAATTTATTGATATGATGGCTAGTGATCTTTGACAAAACTTATATTTTGGGGTTGAGTACAACTTTAAGAGCGTACAGTAGAATTACCAGTTGGATTGTGATGTAGCAATTCTGCAGGTTCGGATCTGTCATTAAACATTTTATACATTCTATATCTGAAAGTAATACAGAAGTGACATTATGTCATGTGGTACATGTATATTTTAAAACAGGCGGTTTTATGGTAAATATGCTTTGTAAGATGTAAGCACAATACATAGAAAATTAATAATCTTTACAGAGAAAAATATTCAGATAAGACATATCTGCATTATCTTAGAGTGAAACTGAACACAAAAACACCAATGGTGTTATTCAGGGTTGTTTTCTAAGAGCGTTCAGGCGAGAGCTCATAGTTTAATGGCTGTAAGAACGGCTCAAAAGCAAGAACTCCAACTCCATTATTCTAAAAACACCAAACTCCCCTGTGCATTTTAACTATCCCATTATTGCATCAATATAATTGTGTAATTGTATATAATTTATTGGCTCAGAGGGTGTGCAGATTGGGCCTGGTGTCACTCTTGCTCTTGTTTTCCTGCAGCTCTTTTGGGACACTCAATGTAAATAACTCCTCTTAATTTAAGAGACAGAAGAAGACTGCCAAACAAGCTACAAGCAACTAGCAGTGCAAATGTCCTCTTGCCTCCTATCATGGCTGACCTTTTCCATTCTGCTGTTTCTTTTGACGACAGTAAGTGGAGCTGGAGTGGAGGATGTGTGTGTAAAGTTAGGTACTCCACAGAAATTCGATGGTGATGATCTCTATCAAGATGGAGATGTGATTATTGGGGCTCTCATTAATGTACACAACGTTGCTGCAAAACCTGACCTCAACTTTAAAAAGAAGCCAGAATTGGCACCATGCTCAAAGTAAGTGTTAATTGAAGTAAGATTTTTTTTTTCTTTTCAGTGTAACATTTGGAATGTGTTTTATTAATAGATGAATTATATGGCCTGTGTTTGAACCATAATGTTTCCCTTCTTCATCTACAGATCGTTTTCATATAAGCTAGATCTATAGTTTTTGTGGTTTTGACATTGTTTCTAATTATCAATTTATTTTGCAGGATGGGTAAGACAGAAAGTGTGTAATTGATTACCAAAGTATACAAAATGGGTGTTTACAATCAATCAATAAATCAATTCAGCATGGCCTTCTTTGTTATGTTCGATTTTTTAAAATATGTTTGCTTTAAATAGATTAACATTTTTAAACACATGTCTCCTTTTTCAGTTTTCAGGAGCGTTCTCTTCGGTGGGTTCACGCAGTTGTGTTTGCAGTTGAGGAGATCAACCAGAACCCTTTTCTGTTGCCAGGGATTCGTCTGGGTTATCACATTATGGACAGTTGTTCCCGATACCCTCACAGTCTGCTGGCAGGAATGTCAATGGTCAGTGGAGGGAACAATAAATGTGGAACCATTAAGCCAGCAAAACTTCTCATTGGAGATTCTTCTTCTACACAGAGCATCATTCTGTCCAGGACCCTGAAACCCTTTCATATTCCAGTGGTGAGCTTCTTAACCATGTCAGCAAGGAATGTTCTGCTTATTAGGAATGAAAACATTTCCTTCCAGATAAAATATCTAAATTTAACAAAGAGAAAATGCACACACGGTTGAAAAAAAAAGGAAAAATGTGACTACAATTTTGAAGTTTTAAAAAACACAAATCTAGAAGAGTTGTGGCTGCTCACTTTCTGTTTCAAACACACTTAAATATCTTTTAAAAAAATCTTTTTTTATTTTGATGCAATCTTTTACTCTTTTTAACCTTTTTGATTTCTTCATTTGAAATTTGAGTTGTTCTAACAATGTTAAAAAAAATTTCTTTTTAATTTTCACCTGGTCCTGGAGGTCAGGAGCACTGGCCATTTTTGGTTCAAACATCATGAAACACACCTGTTGCACTAGTTGGGGTCCTCTTGATTGTCTGCAGCTAGAGTAATATGCATTCAGACCTTCTGCTGGATTTAAATAATTAAAATTGGTATCATCAAGATATCTGTGGTATTTTAGCATTTGATTTATCTGTTATTAGATCTTCAGATAATTTGATCTGGGTAAACATTTTTACCAAAAAACTTATTTTCATACACATTTTTCCTCGTTTCTATTTTCTATATTGTAAATAGTGTATATTAATTGAAATCTCTTTACAGATAAGCTACCTCGCCAGCTGCCCATGCCTAAATGACAGGCAAAAGTACCCAAATTTTTTCCGCACCGTCCCGATCGATTCCTATCAGGCCCATGCCATGGCACAGATAGCCAAACGTTTTGGATGGAGCTGGGTGGGAGCTGTGGTTGCAGATAGTGACTATGGTCGAGGAGCTGTTCAGGTGTTTGAGGAGGAAATAAAAGGCACTGGTATCTGCTTAGCCTTTTTTCACACACTCTACAGGGAGCAATTAGCAAAGGATGTTGACATTGCTGCCACAAAGGTTCAAGAGTCATCTGCACGGGTGATCCTGGTATTTGCTTGGTATTCAGATGTGGAAGCCTTTTTGTTGGAACTGGTCAAAAGAAATGTGACCGACCGATTGTTCTTGGCCAGCGAAATCTGGAGCACCAGTTTCATACTCTTGGGAAATCCTCAGCTATACAACATCTCTAAAGGAATTCTAGGCGTTGCTTTGAGAAATATGCCCATTCCTGGATTTGATGCCTATCTCCGAAACTTACATCCTTCTCTTTATCCTGAAGATAAATTCTTGAAGACTTTTTGGGAAAATAAGTTTGGTTGTAGCTTCAGTAAAGACTCCAATTCCACTCTGTGCACTGGCGAGGAGAATCTTGAAAAGGTTCATTCTCAGTTAACTGATAACTCTCGTCTAGCAGTGACATATAACGTTTACATTGCTGTTTATGTAGCAGCTCATGCACTTCATTCTTTGCTCAAATGCACCTCCCAAAAAAGTAACGATCCTGAGAAGAAGCTAAAGTGTTCCTCTCCAGACTTCATTACCCCAGAACAGGTATTGTTTATTTGCTGAAAAAAAATGGCAAATACGATTAAATAGCATTTGGAACACAGATCTGGAATAATTTTCAAATATCAATCTGTTAGTTAAGTGCTTTTCTAAAGATTTTTGGGACATTTTTTCTATTATTGGGATGTCATAGTCCCCTTTAGTCAACCACTTAAACATATGTTGAATGATGACATAGCAACCCCACATCGGAGCTGGGCAATCAACTTCATACACTATTGAAAAGGCCAAAAAGTGATTCCTGTTGGTAATGAAATTAGCATATGCTCACTATTCAAGAGGAAGCAGATGGATTTATACTTCCTGTTTTGGTCTTGAAGCCTTTCACTTTCTCCTTCGCCAATCGAAGACGCAATAGCTGCTGAAGAGTAGCTGAAGTTGATAGCAATAAAGTATTATTCTCCGGCTGCCTAGTGTGTTGGAGTCATGGAAAGCCTGGTTCTTCCGTCTTTTTAAAGAGATATCTGCTTAGTAAATGTGATGCCTTGCAGACTTTAGAGCTGCCACTGACTTTACTCTAAAGACTCAAGCAAGCTCGTTGGGCATGGTGTTCACCTTAGTGGGCCATAACGGTGGTTCCTCACTGAAAGCATACAATGTATTAATTGCCGGTAAGACTAAATCCAGCCTTCAAGTACAGCGCATCTCACTTATGTAGAGATTGATACATTCTTGCTCTAGTAGAGTCGATTAGGAAAGTAAGTAAGAATCGACTACCGGAATATAATTAAGTTTTGAACTTGAGGCCAGGGCAGAGTTGGTTCCTGACTTCCTGACTATTGAAATGCCCATGAAGACCTTGGATGTCATTTAACATAAGTTGTAGTGGATGACTGAAGGGAAACTTAACAGTTACTTGCGTCACCCACCATTCCCTGGGCCTGAATAGGTAATGGAGATGTATGTCCCCTTGCCACAACCCTGAGGTCGTGGGTAACCATGTGATGAAAATATGCAAATTTTCATTTCTAACAGGCTGGATTTTTCAATAGTGTGTAGAGTTATTGGACCACTCTAAAGCAGGGTTCCAATGTCATCAATCAAATTACCCAAGTAACCATTGAGTTATTATACCATCCCATGAATATGATTAATATGATCATAATATAATGTTCCCAAGTTATCTTGACTGAAAAGAACTGAGACAGAGAAAGAAAAAAATAACCACATGTTCAGGTGTCTTGTTTAGTAATCACTATGCATGTGGAAGTATTTAATTTTTACATAAATGAGAGCTCACAACATATTTAAAAATGTACACATTTATTAATGCTGTTGAAATGCAACATTGATTGCTATGTCATCAACTAAAGACAACATATAAAATCTTGTTGATATTTTATAATTCAAGTCATAAATGTGTTTTTTATTTATGGTTCTCATATTGCATTCAGATTACTTACTAAATATGTGCATTCTTTATTTTTTTGTTTACAGCTTTTAAAACATGTTGAAGACGTTCGTTTCACCAACCCTTTAGGAGAAGAGTTTTATTTCCAGAATAGAAGCATTCCACCTGTCTATGACCTGATGAACTGGCAGAAAAATGAAGATGGATCACTGCGCTCTGTTGCCATCGGTCAAGTGATTGGGAATAAACTCATCATTAATGAGTCAGCTATACATTGGCCTGGAGAATCTAACCAGGTAAAATAAATATCACACAACTATCTATTTGTTAAATGAAAGAGGACAAAATTGTAGTTTAGTATATGCTTACATGCCTAATGTCTATGCATATGTGTCTACTGATTGGGATAAAAAAGATGCAAGACAATACGAGTCCTATTTTTTTGACACCATTTACAGATAAAAAAAAAGTCTAATTCAACTGTTACTGTTATGTTACTGAGTTTGGAATATATGTATAAAAATGTTCTCAGGCACCTGTCTCTGTATGCACTCCTGGGTGCCCTCCTGGAACCCGTAAAGCCATTAAGACAGGTCTACCTGTGTGCTGCTTTGACTGCCTGCCCTGCACAGACGGGGAAATCAGCAATACAACAGGTAATTGTTTTTTCAAGGAGTGCGCCGTAAAAGATAAATCAGATGGTTGAAATCAAAAGGTAAATATTTTATGTTATTTTATGGCATGCAAAAGTGGCACACATACAATATTTTTGATGCTCGTATTTGCAGAAGATTTATAGACAGTGAGATGCGAGAATGAAGGAGATAGGGAAAACACATGTGATAACCCCCTTGATAGACAATTTTCGATTGCCACTTGCCTGTTTCATAAGTTCACAAATACTGTCACCTAGTGTACACAGTTACAACTGCAACCAGAAACTTTTTCCAAATCAGTGTGCCCAATTACTCTACAAAACAACAGTGAGCTATTATTTCATCATGTACCTTCAGCAGAATGGGTTTGTATATAGGGCGCTCCACAAACCCACACTTCATTAAATACCTGACTTAAAAACATTTAAAACACTTCCAATCAACCAACATACATAAATCAATGGCTCATTTCTACTTTTACACAAGGTATGTGTACAGGTATATACTTGTGCTTGTGCTTGCTAATACCTTTTTTGTGCTTGTAAATATTAGTTTATAATGTTGTCTGGACTTTCAACTTTTTTTCCTTTACAGACTCAATAAGATGTGACCACTGTCCTGAAGTGTTCTGGTCTAATAATCATAGAAATGAATGTGTGCCTCGCGAGACTGAGTTCCTGTCCACCACAGAAACAATGGGGATTACGCTGATAAGTGTTGCTGTTTCAGGTGCTGTAATCACATCTGTTGTAGCTATGATTTTCCTGTACCACTGGAACACTCCAATAGTTAAAGCCAACAACTCAGAAATGAGCTTCTTACTTCTTTTGTCTCTCAAATTTTGCTTCCTGTGCTCACTGGTCTTTGTGGGTGAGCCATCACTCTGGTCTTGCAGAGTCCAACAGGCCGCGTTCGGGATCAGTTTTGTTCTGTGCATCTCCTGCATTCTGGTCAAAACGTTTGTGGTTCTAATTGCATTCCACTCAGCAAGACCTGGATCTTCAGCTCTCATCAAATGGTTCAGGCTAGGACAGCAGAGAGGAAGCGTCATGGTTTTTACCTGCATTCAGGTGATCATCTGTGCCTTCTGGCTCACTATCAGTCCACCTTCACCTCGCCATAACTTTGGAATTCTGGGTTCAAAGATGATCCTGGAGTGCACAGTTGGGTCTGTTGTGGGATTTGCCTGTGTACTGGGATACATCGGGTTCTTGGCTGCAGTCTGTTTCCTCCTTGCCTTCTTTGCTCGTAAACTACCAGACAATTTCAATGAGGCAAAATTCATAACTTTTAGCATGCTGATTTTTTGTGTTGTCTGGATTGCGTTTGTGCCAGCCTATGTCAGCTCACCTGGAAAGTATGGTGTAGTGGTGGAAATTTTTGCAATCTTGGCTTCTAGTTTTGGGCTCTTGTTTTGTATTTTTGCTCCAAAATGTTACATTATTTTATTTAAACCAGAAAACAATAATAAAAGGTTCCTCATGGGAAAATATTGACAACATATTATGTTGATTTGAGACTTTCAACTAATTACCATGTCAGGGTGGCTTTAAAGTAAAGAATCATACAAATCTTCGAGAATAAGAAGAAATGAGGCTGTATGAAAGCATTAATAACTTTTTTTTAATAACGTGGTTTGAGTGTAGTTTTTGATTATTGAAGGGAGGGTTTCCCTCTCTAGGGAATTTTATGTTTTTGGTTATTTTGGTTGATTTAATAAAGCAACCAGCTGTCAGGCCAGCACACTTCCTGGCAAATGTTTAAGAGTCAATTATCTGTTAAAGTTCCTCCCAAATCTAGATCAAAGATTTTCAATTTTGCTTGTTTGGTGTTTGTCTGTCAATTCCCACTTCTGAATGTTTGATTGCAAAGAAAAGAAATGTTATAATTATTTAAAATAATCACTTTTTATTACCTCTGCCATTAAAGTTAACATTTTATTATTTAGTTAAATAATTCGATTATTTGTCATCCCCCTATAATATCATTCCAACAAAAGCAGCTGCTGAAATATTAGATACCAAGGAAAGTGAAATATAGATTCCTCTTTGTTCATATCATCCCCTCATGACCTCAAGAGCTGTGCTTTACAGAAAATATGTCTCTAAGATTTTCAGATGGTTAGAATAATGTGATGTGGAAACTTGTTAATGCAGGCTATTATATGAATGTAGGTTTGATGTTATTTAAGTTATTGTATATTTGAATAAGGTAATATTTGTGATTATAATGCTTATGATGCTGATTACATTTTAAGGTTATTGCTGCTTTTGCTACAATTTTGAGCTGGCTCCAATGTTTTCAGTGATTTCATGCAGTAATATTTGATCGTTTGACTAAATGCTCAGCATATAGTATGACTTTTGTTAATGTTTTAAGAATCAAATCATTAAAAGACAACAATATGTCTACTGACTTGATGTAGAGATGATCACAATAGTTTCTGCAAAATAAATACTGCTAAATAAAATGAGATTTAGCGATTCTTTATTGCACTTTCAAAATCTAAAGACAGGCTCTTTATAACTATTTTAGGTCTAGCACGAGTAGTTTTGAACTTGAAAAACCTTTGACTGAGGTCACCTCCTGGAGCCAGTATCTCTCCCGGTACATCTCACCTGCTACTCATTGCAATACTTACTGAAAACACTTTGCAACACCCTCTTGTGTGTGTGTTTGTGTGCGTGCGTGCGTGGGTGCGCGCGTGTGTGTGTGTGTGTGTGTGTGTATGCATATGCGTGTGTGTGCGTGCGTGCGTGCGTGTGTGTGCGTGTGTATATAGTCTGACTCACAACTATAGAAAAACAAAGTCTGCCCTAGTCTAATGACTTCTCCAAGAGATAATTGGAGCCATTGAGTCCACCTTGAGCACTGCTTGAAATGAACCATGTCTCGCAGAAGAGTTCTCAGCTTGCATCAAGCTGGAAAGGGTTACAAAAGTATCTTCAAAACTCTGGATGTTCAGGTGTATTTGTTCAATAACATAAAATCAAAGTTTTTATGTATTATTATTTTAGGCAGACTCTGTTTTTCTTTTTTGTGTGTTGGATGAAGATGAAAGCACATTTATGACCAATTTATGCTAAACTCCTTATGATCCTAAAGGGTCCACAACCTTAGTGTTTTAGAAATACAAAAAGCTTTTTACTAATAATTATCTGAAAAGTTCAAATTAAAATTATTTCTCAAGACGGAAAAGCTCTTTTTTTGCTTGTGCATTTTTTAAACATTAAAATCAGTACACATTCTGTATTAAGAATATTATAGGCGATCATATGCAAGGAGATACTGTTTAATCACTGTGGTGTGTTCTCTGATGTCTTAAAAATGAAAAAGTATTGTTTTTACAGTAATTTAAAACAGTGTCTTTAATATCCCAATTGATTATGACATTTTGTCTGTGTACACCAGTTAACCAAAGATATATATAAAAACTTACATTTCAATTAAATAAACATTTTAATAAAAACTATTTATTATTATGAACAACTTATTGTCAATAGTTAAACAATTTTAACAAAGATGGTGTATGGTGGCTTTGTAGTTGCATTAGTTTAAATGTTAGAGTAATATTTCTCATCATAATAGCTCTTATAATACACTCATTCTTAAAATACCAATTCAGACAGAATTAAAAAGTTATTGACGCAGATAAATGATTGATTTTGCTCTTTTAATCAAAAATGTAGGCAGTGAGTAGATGATTTTCTTGACAGCCATTTATTAGTTTATTAGTAAATCGGAAATAATGACTAAGTCTTAATAGTGTTTTCATATCCCATGTAAAAATCATGACGTCAAATATTAGCACTAGGCCAATACAGTGAAGCATTGATGGGGACTGAGGACCTTCCAAGGGTTTTGCTTCTGCTTGACTGTGTGTTTTCATTACATGGTGTGTCATGGAAATGGGAAATTTGATTATATTTTTCATTCATAAGACTGTAGATATGTATGTTCAAATATTCCTCAATTAGGAACAAGCATTGTTTTTGTAATGGAGAATCAGAAGCTACATTTAAAAGAATGAGAAGGGTGAAAAATGCATTACCACACTTCGCTCCATCCTGTCTTTTGACTGTGGAGATGATTTAGTAATCATTGCTGATTCCTGCCTTTAATTCATGTAACTTGTCACTTCTGTGCTACATGTATACTAGTCAGGATGACTTAGGAATGAGACTTTATTTTCCTCTTGCTTTCACACTCTAAAAACATGTTAACTGTTTTTAATTGTTCTATAATGTCTAATTGTTGTCACACTACTGGAGTGTTGTATTTAATTGTTCTTAATTGCATTAATAAAAATAGGTGTTCCTCAAAATAAAAATCCTTTAATGAATGATTAAATTAAACAGCTTTTTTCCCAATAAATTCTCTGGTTCTAGTTTTATTGCTAAATTATATTTCAAGTTTGAGGAGCAGCATGTCAGATAATTAATGAAATACAGATAGATAATATAACCTCTTTAGTCTAATACTATAGCCCTCATGCGTCCATAAATAGACAAATGAACTGCAACCCCCTCATCCCCGCCACAGCTGGGTCACTGTGAGATCTTAAACATGAAGTATATTCCGTTTTTATCATAATTTTTCAGTCTTTTGAGTTGTGACTTTACTAATTTTTTTATTTTCTATTATTTTGTTATTTCTTATATAGCATATTGGAGCAAAGATGGACAGAATAAAGGTAATGTGAGGACTCTTGAATGCTTTTTTTTCCCTTTACATATATATTGTATTTATCGCCCCATTATGGCTTTCTTTGTGTTTTTCTCTGGATGTAAAAGAATTATGTAGCATTTTGGGACAAATATTGCCCCCAGTAAACCAAAACTGGAAGCTAAAATGGCAAATATCTCCACAGCCACTGCGTATTTCCCGGGTGAGCTCACGTAAGCTGGAACAAAAGCTATCCACACAGCGCAGAAGATCAACATGCTAAAAGTGATGAACTTTGCTTCATTAAAATGATCGGGAAGATTTCGTGCAAGAAATGCTAACAGAAAACTTATCGCTGCCAGAAAACCAATGTAACCTAGAAGAACTGCAAACCCAGCCACTGACCCTATAGCGCACTCATAGACGATTTTGGAGCTGATGTACTGGCTGTTTTTATGCGGCGTTGGAGAGGAACTTGAAAGCCAAACTACACAAATCGCAACCTGGAGGGCAGTTAGGACTAGTACAGTGCCTCTTTGCTGGGCTATACCAAACCATTTCATCGCCCCTTTCCCCTCAGGGCGGGAGGATTTAAACACTGCTATCACCACCATTGTCTTAACCAGGATGCTGGAGATGCACAGCACAAAGCTAATCCCAAACACGGCATGTCTTAGCTGGCATGTCCACAGTTGTGGACGACCAATAAACAAAAGCACGCAGAGGAAACACAGTTTGAGGGATAACAACAGCAGAAAGCTGAGCTCTGAATTGTTGGCTCGTACTATTGGAGTGTTGTGGTGAAGAGCGAAGATGACCATCACTAGAGCACAGATGCAAGTCCCAAGCAGAGAAGCTGTGGTCAGAGATACGCCAAGAGGATCCTCATAAGATAAAAACTCAACTTCTTTAGGGACACACTGATCTTTTTCTGGATTGGGCCAAAACTCTTCTGGGCACAGCATGCACTCAGCAGCGTCTGTTTGTAACAAAAATACAGAATTTTTAAATACAACTATGTCTAAAAAGAGACTTAACATCTCTCTTACCAGTAACATTCGAAATCTCTCCATCTCCACATGAGAGGCAGTCGAAACAGCAGACAGGAAGACCCTTCTTTGTTGCTCGTCTGGTGCCTGGAGGGCAGCTCTCACTGCATACTGACCGCGGAGGCTGTCAAAGAAAAAGTTAAATATTTATTAAATGAAGAAACAATAAGCTGTCAATATACATTGCAAGAGAAAATGTATTTTTCCAAAGATGGGGATAAATAAATAACGAAGTATTTACTTTTTTTGTGTCAAAGTTCCAGTATAAAGCATGCT